>CP092878.1:67304323-67347954 GCA_030710605.1 Cordylochernes scorpioides
CAATATCATCAAAAACTAACCTATTCATTGATAAGAAAACCTGTTCCATCAAACACATATTTAGCGATATCTAGGTATGGGCTTAAAGAAAACAACTGGATCAGGGCCAATTGCAACAGGTTCAAGTTTGGAGGGCTCTATAAATCTTATTTTGCTTCTTTGTGCTCTACACCTTCCCAGCGTGTGTCTATATTGAAAGCAAATAAATGGTAAAATATTAAATATAAGTATATTATGAGAGAGATACGCAATCTGTGTCGGAATACTATGCATAATCAACGCGCGCGAGAGGGGGGGGAAGGGATATATATAATTATATATGTATATTTAATTATTATTATCTAATGGCCTCAATGGATAAAGAGTATGAACTGTCGATTTCCGACAGCCACGAAGACCTGGGATCGAATCCCGTATTGGGCATTTTTTTTTATTTTTATTAAACAAAATCTATATTTTTATTAGCTTACATACATGTGTGATCAATAATTTCCAGGAATGAGACTGGATCACGTAAAATATTCAAAATAAAGAAATAATTTTATAAGAACATAATAGATAAACATTTATCAACACGTAGAAAAAATTTGATCACACAGACGCACGTGCTCACGTTTTTTCGAATTTATAAGCTCGAGTATATCAGAACATTTTCTAACTTCAGTATGGACTGTATTTAAAAACAGCGGGTCTGCATAGAGTTTTGATTTAAATTGGGAAAAATAGATTCCGAATCATTTAAAATGTTAAAGCAGGCTTCTAAAGAAGATGCCCTATTACAATCGAGGACATTTGAATGGTTTACACGACTTAAAGCTGGTCGAACAAGCGTTAAGGATGATCTACCCACTGGCAGACTTTTATCGATAAGAAACCCCGAAAATGCACTCAAAATCAAGTCATCAATCAAAGAAAACCCAAGAATAACTATCAGAGAGCTATCAGAAGATTTGGATATCTCTTTTGGAACATGCCAGACCATCATAAAGAGCGATCTGAATTTTAAATGATCCCCGGCTAAATTTGTCCCACATCTCTTAACGAACGAGCAGAAAGAGCATCGCAAAGAAACGTGCGAAATTCTGATCATTAATTCTGATCCCCATTGGCTCAAAAATGTTATTACGGAAGATGAAACATGGGAATACGGATATGATCCCGATACTAAGAGGTAATAAAGTTAGTGGATAGAGCCTGGAGAAACAAGATTCAAGAAAACAAGGATAATCAAATCGAAGCTTAAGTGTCTTCTTATCACTATGTTTGATGTAAAGGGATTGGTACATTATGAATTCGTGCCCGAGGGTCAGACCATTAAACAACATTACTATCTTGATGTATTGCGACGTTTAAGGGAGGCTGTGCGACAGAAACGACCCGAAAAATTGCATCAGAAAATTGGCTCTTGCATCATGACAACGCACGGCCACATACGGCCGTCACCGTACAAACCTATTTGGCTAAACACGGAATTGCTTTACTACCCCAGCCACCCTATTCTCCTGAACTTGCTCCCAACGACGTTTTCCTTTACCCTAAAATTAAAAAAGTCTTAAAAGGACGTCGATTTGACTCAATACCTGAAATAAAGAAGAATACGAAGAATATTTTGAAAAGCCTGAAAGATGAGGATTTTCAGAGGTGTTTTGATATCAGAAAAAAAAAGATGGAACAAGTGTATTTATAGTGACGGTGATTATTTTGAGAAATTTTGATTTGAAACTTTATTATACTCTTGTATTTATTTAAATATTTAGCATTCCTGGAAATTATTGATCACACTATGTATACTACACACTTACTTTATTCGAGGAATCTTTCTTTCGAACAAAGACCATAAGATACAGGGATCAACATTAAGATATGTTTAAATTATAAAATTAAACAACCGAATTTTTGAATTTAAAAAATAGTTCCAAAGAGCCTTAAATTTTGCAAAGATCCAACTTTAACAGTTAATACAAGTAACTAAACGGTAGTAACAATGGCATATTTGTAAGTATAAAGGTCGAACTGCCTTCTACACATATGTAGATATGTTGTACTAACATATACATAAATAGCATCCGCCAACTACTACTGAGATATTAAATAAGATTATTATTTTAGAAAAAATGTAAAACAAAATATTATGTTTTTATTGAAAAATAGCGTTTAATCATTATGCCTCAATGAATATATGGTGCTTAGTTATAGCGTTTATTTTAATTTATTTTGGTTTAAATAAGAAAGCTACCTGATTCAGTAAATTTATAACATTTAATATATTTAATAGACATTTTAAAATTTAAAAAATTCTAATTAAAGGAAAAGGCAATTTAAATATATTCTATCGATGCGAAATCTCGCCTATTTTATCCAGTCTCTTTGTCACACGCAAAACATAACATATTTGTTTCCCATCAGGAAAATATATATAAATGTGTGTGAATATAAAAAAATATTTAAAATAATGAAGGCATATACTGACCAAAAGCACATGTGTTTTTTAGATGGCAGAGCGCCTTCATTATTTTTCAATATCAACACCTGACCTTTTTATTTTTTTCTAGTGTTTTCTCATAAAAATATATAATTTTTTTGCCTCCATAAAACATCTAAGAGATTGATAGAGCTATAAAGCTCAGGGTAGATTCAGCCGCCAGGTTAACTTTTGACAATACCCAACTTGATACCAATATCTTTCCGGCTGAACCATTTAATTTCCATTTCATAAAAAAAAAAATAACTAAAAGCAATATAAATATATTTTATTTACAATTTGCACATACTCCAGAAATTATATCATAATTTAAAACTTAAAAAGAAAAAAAAAAACCCACAAATTTATATTTATTAATATCCTTTTTTTATTCTTTGTTTCTGATGTGCCACCTTATCATGGTTCTCTCTTCAACTCTCTTTCTTCTCTTCTTCCTTTTTTATCACTTATATATATACTTTATATCACATTCATACCCCTGTCATTCAAACTTGTTATTTGTTAACTTTTTACTTTTATTATTTATATGCATATAATTATCAAAATATTCAAATTTATTATATTTATTAGTATTTCCATGTTTACTCTTTTACATTACAACTACTCGTAAAAAAATGAACAGGTAGGCGTATAGATGTTAATTTTATTTTTTTTTCACTAGCAGTTGAAATGGAAAAGATGGTATTATCAAACTAATAAAAAATAAGCATTTCGAATATTTTTATAAGTTGCATATATTAAAGATGCGCAGGTAAAAATAAAGGCTCTTTAAAACCCTATTCAAATTAAACCAATTACTAATTCACACATTTTGTCATGCAAAACTGATGTTGATGAAATTTTTATGAATCTTTCTTACTCTTGATAAGATACCATAGTTGAAACAGTGTATTTAGGAAAACTTTCACTCGAGTAAATATCGAGCGAAGCCGAATATATTCGTTTGTATAACATCAAAAAAGTTCTGAACCACATAGAGAAACCAGTTACAGTTCCAAAATAACTTTTTTAGGTACCGCTTAAAAAGAACAACCTAGCTTATGCTATTTACTATAAATAATAATAAGATGTTCTTCACAGAAAACAGTGTACAATGCGGAATTCGATACCAGTTCATGGCTGTCGGGAATCGAGGGTTTCAACCACTCGTCCACCGACTCTTACAAAGAGAAGACAACTCAAAATAGGCATAACCAAAAAGAGAAGAAAAAATAAACAACAAATAAATACGAAAACAAATATCGATACATAATTCTAACAAAGGGAGAAGACAGTAGCAAACAATCTCAACAAGATATTAAACACAAATTACACAACAAACATTTAAAAATATGAGCGAAATAAAAGAGAAAGATAAAATTTTAAATGGCCTATAACAAGCCTCTCTAATGTTTATAATAACTATAACAATCCTTTGAATGTGGACGTTTTCTCAGAGAACACTTAGTTTAAATTACTAATTCTGAAGTTGTCCGAAATAATAAAAGGATAAAATAGCTTTTTGCTTTGGTGTTATAGTTAGCATTTAGAAATTAGAATTAGAAAATTGTAACAATTTATTGTACAAACCTAATTAGATATAGTCTGCATTTGATATTACCGTTATATGCAAAATTATTCTACCTAATAGACGTTTAAATTAATTTAAAATTTATAGGAAGTTATGAAATGGTATAAATTAACATAATGTAATGGGCAGACTTGAGATATTTCGATGGAAGAATTTCCAATAGAGCCCATTACATTTATTTTAAAGAGTAATAGGTTGAATAGTCAATAATGAAAACTTCACATTTTTCTTTTTTCGCATTGCAAATAGGATCCATCAGAAACTAATTTCGCGACGGTTTTGCTAAAAGAGCGATAAATTTGTCTCCGATTGAATGTATACTCCAGGATTTAAACACAATATTGTGTGAATGGTAAAAACAATTTCTCCAGAAAGAGAAAGGTAACTAAAGAGAAATTCAAGGACTAATGTAATAATATTTCTGAAAATGTCTTGTTTATATTTGATTCTATATCAAACTATGGTCCCCTCTTGCACCGAAGACTACCACATACCTCCCTCTCTCTCTTCATTTATCATTATATAATCTTATATATTTATATATATGTATATTTATTTTGTATATTTAACCCTATATAATATTATATAAATGATTAATAAGAGTATATTCAATATCAATATCTCATTCTGTGATATGATATAACATAAAGTGGCGGGAAGATGATATTCATTTATTAAAAGAAGCACCTCTCTCTTTATATCTGCACCAGTACGATGATACTGTGCTTCACCCTAGTAAAAATCTTTACTAGTATTGATAAATAGAAGAAAGATCTTTTGGTTTTATGAATATCATCTTCCCGCAACTTTATATTGTAATATTGCCTTTAAATCGGCCCTTTCCACTTCACCAACTACTTCACTAAAATAAACACTAGTTTGATAAATTCGACCGATTTTATAACCCCTCTCGTAGTATGTTTTGAAATCGAAACCGCGTCTGTACTGATAATGGCCAAAGCTCAAAAACATGGCATACAGGTTGGCCTTTTATCTGAATTTGTCAAAACAGGTGTTGTGGCTCATTCTTTATCATCAGTAGTAAAGTTTTTACTACGTATATAGAAATAAGTTTGTAATTGCTTTGATCGGGTATAGTTAGCGTTTTACGCTCCAGAAAAACCTTGGTTATAAAAACCTATTCGATATCAGAATAAATTGCTTTGTCTGCCTCACGGTTATCTCCTCTAAGTTTGCAACGTATATAGAGAGGGATACGCATGAAAATTAGGCATACAAATATTTTCATATATTTTGTATTTGTATATAAAATACCACAAAGAGTTAATATATATTACTCCAATAAATAAAGAATCAAACATATATAAATTAAAATATAATAGTATCAAAAGAAATTCTACTCTTTCTATCACATATCATCAACTATGCCAAATTATCACAATATTTCTGGTTTGTTTCAATATTTTGCTTAAACACAATTTCTAAGATTCCACCCTTCAGTGTAATATATATAACAGAATGATCCAATACAGAAATAGAGCTCTAAAGAAGCGATCTGGTAGATTGAATTGACGAAACCGCTGGAAGGGTTCACTACTGATGATCCAAGCCCTCCCAATATTTTTTTAATCGCGGTAAAGACAGTATAAATTTGATTAATGTTTGAAAGAAACGTTCACGTCTTAATGTTTACATTTGCTATATATAGATGGCGCGTTATTGCTTTACATTAATTCCTGTTTTTGTTCATCAATTGAAGTTAAACAAGGCATCGTTATAACAGCACATTTGACTCTAGTTGAATTTTAAGTATAGTTTTTTGCGGCGTATTTTACTAATATTTATTTTAACACACACATTATAAAGATATATTTCATCAAGACTTTTTGTGTTCACTACCTATATAATTCAGCAAACATTCGTAAATTAAAAGTATTTTGTCCGGCACACCGTTTAATGCTATCTATATTGGTAGAACAGGGATAAGTGCATTTTATCAGGTAACCCTAAAATTTATCGTATTTTACTGCTATATTCGATTTTGTTTTAAATAAAATACTTGCATGAATTTCGGCGTGTTGTTGAAAATTCGATAAAGTAATAGGTAAAATTTGACTAAAATATATCTGCTAATATAAACATGTGTTTTAAGAGAGTGTAAGGAGGGTTCTATTAAAAGAAATGTGTTCTTGTTGAAAAAAAGGTAAGCCAGACATAATGAAGATAAAGGCAATAGTAAACCATTATAATGAATTTTGGGGGGTCAGAATTTATTGGGGGGGTCTAGACTATTGGTTTTTGACTGCTACCACCCGGGATCGAATCCCGCATTGGGAACTATTTGTCTAATAAAAAAAAATGCTTCAATGGCCCCTGATTCTTGAGAAGTCCAACCTCAAATGGGGACTCTGGCACATTTTTTAGTGCAGAGTCGAACTTCTTTTCATATGTGTAGACATGAGGTGCACTTAGAGTAAAAAGCAGTCGCTAACTACCCACCATGAAAACAATGGCCTGTACCACGTGTACTAGGAATAATAAAAATTTATAATGAAAACATCATTCGATTCTGAATATTAAATAAAAGGCAAAGTATAAATGGTAAGAAGTTAGGAGATTTAATTTACCTCTTTTTGCAATCAAACAGTAGCCTTAGGATGTCTTTCTGTCTACATCTATGTGTATGTAATTGAAAACACCAATCAGGAAATGTAGAAAACAATATTTTTGAAATCTATAACTAATAATAACCCTTTAAAAGGATTTTACACAATGGTTTATATCAACATGGAGTAAGCTCTATTGTAACCTACTACTCAGTAAAACACTCTTTATGAAATATATGTAAACCTGTCTAAATGATTCGCATAAAACTATTTGATTTGTTGGGTCCAGTGTATCTGTGCCAACCTCCATATTTAAAACCTTGCACATTTTATGATGCATTAGTGCGTCATCTGTTATCAAAATTCGAAACTATTATAGACGCGTATGATTATTTTTAAAAATAAACCATTTCTACTGCCCTTACTGCAATGGAAAAATAATCAGTGGTGAACCCTCCTAGCGGTAGCTTAAACTGGCGAAACCTCTAGGAGGAGTAACCACTGATGAGCCAGGCCCTCCCATTAATTTTTCCATTGCAGTAAGGGCAGTAGAAATTGTTTATTTTAAAAAATAATCATACGCGTCTATAATAGTTTCGAATTTTGATTATTATTAGGGCATATATATATAGTTTTAATACAGTAGAACCCTTCTGTAAAGGACACCTAATTTCAGAGCCAAAGGATATTTTAAGGAGAGGTGCCCTCTCACCAGAGAGCTACTAAATAGTAAAAATGGTAATTTTGCAAATGAAAATGTTATTTGCAGAGAGGTGTCTTCTAGCGCGAGTGTCCTCTCATGGAGGTTCTAATGTAGCAGTAAATATATATTTTGATGAGTCTTACTAGAGTCGTAATAGAATTTATAAGCAATGAAAGCGTCTAAAACACTCCCGCTAAATAAATATGTTACAAATTTAATACTTGATTTAAATAAATTTTATAATATTTGCATCAAAATATCAAGTACACATTAAAGTTAATACTAATGACTTTTTGAATATTCGAAATATATATATTTTTTAGTATTCAATTTCATTACTAGAGTTTATTTCAATATAATATGTGTGTATTAATAATTTCGATAAATATAAAGAGTCAAAGGATCGAGATTGAAAGTAAATGGCTAAAACGGTGATCTAAGAGAGAAGGAAGAATATCAGAAGGGCCACCACCAAGACAGCAGCAAGATTGCAACGTTTAACCCATCAAAGGGGGCTATGGGCAGCTGCTGCGGGAATCTGTTGCACACAGCTTTTATCCAATCAGATCGAAACAAAGCCAATATTTGCATTGACCCAATTAAGAAGGGGATCAAAGTGAACGTTCAAATTTCAACGAGAAGGAACGCATGCGCTGTGAGCATCATTGATCGCGCAGCAGAGAAACGTCGCAAGGCCGGTGGAGGTAAGAAGGCCAGCGTCTGTCACTTGGCTCTACTTCTGACTGGCTCTACTTCCAGTTCTTTAACTTTATATTAGTCTATTATAGCCAGTTCATATCAAATTTTATATCTCATTTAATTGATACCTATACAAATATACTTATTTGATAGCTAAACATCATGTATATTTATATCAATATATGTTGTGTACTTAGAAAATATATTCAATAATATATATGTGTAGCGGTTTAATTTGGAAGATAAATCTTAGAGATACAATGAAGGATGTGAATTAGCTTATATATATGAAGGGGGGATAAACTGAGGAGGTCAAGTTTAGCGACACCTTGACGCAATGTCAACTAGCCTGGAATTGCCAGATTAGCTTTAGCCCAGATGGTATCTCACTGTTGATCCTGTTTCTTCAGGACCGTTCCATCCTGCAGACCTAGATGCAGAGAGTCGCCCAAATATTGTTTCTTTGTCAAATAACGATCTAGAAATAACGTAGAAAACCTTTCTTCCCTCAAGAAAACTTTACAATTTTACTTGTCCTTCTTGCGCAGAAACTTCGATTTCTTCCAAATTTAGCATAGAAACTGCTGAACAAATAGCTGGATTGTAAATGTAATTAACAAGATTCCATTAGGTTCTTTACTATGTCTTTCGGTTCGATAACGAGGGGCAAGTAGATAAATATACTCATTTACATATTGGCAACCTAGGAGTAGTGTCTAATTAGCCAGAGGAAATTTTAAACATACAGTGTTAGTGTGGGTTCAGAATGGGGTCTATGCATTAGGAACGTTTAATTGGTATATTTGTATCGAGTTTATACAATTTACTTTGGTATTTATGTATCAGATGCTTACAATTGGTATCTATGTATCGAATACATATAATTGGTATCATTGTATCAGGAGCATACAATTGGTATCTATGTATCAGGTACATACAATATCTTTCTATACATTAGGTGCATACAATTGTTATCTATCTAATGAGGGACATAAAATTGGTATCTATGTATCAGGGGCATACATATGTTAACTATATATCAAGTGCATACAATTGGTATCTATGGATCAGGTACATACAATTGTTATTTATGCATTAGATACACATATATTTGGTATATATCTAAAAAGATACATACCATTTGTTTCATATTTCAGGTGCATATACAATTTGATATCTATCTATCAGTTGACATATAATTGGTATCTGTATAGCAGGGGACATACAAAAAATTCTCATCTACTTCACTTATCAGGAGACATACAATTGGTATTTATCTAGCCGGGGACATACAATTTATATCTATTTAGCAGGGAAAATTCATTTGATATCTATCTAGTAGGGGACATACAACTAGTGCATATATATAGCAGAGAACATACAATTAGTATCTATTTATAATGGGACATACAGTTGGTATCTATCTATCAGAAGACATACACTTGGTATCTTTTTAGCAGGGGACACACAGTTGGTATCTATCTAGCAGGGGATAAACAGTTGGTATCTATCTATCAGAAGACATACACTTGGTATCCTTTTAGCAGGGGACACACAGTTGGTATCTATATATCAGAAGACATACACTTGGTATCCTTTTAGCAGGGGACATACAGTTAGTATCTATCTAGCAGAGGACTTACAATTAGTATCTATCTAGCAGGTGACATGCACTCGGTATCTATCTATCAGGAAAAATACAGTTGCTATATATCTAGCAGGTGCATACAATTGATATCTATATAGCAGGTATATAACAAATGACATTTATATAGCCGGGGACATACAATTGATATCTATATAGCAGGTATATAACAAATGACATTTATATAGCCGGGGACATACAATTGATATCTATATAGCAGGTATATAACAAATGACATTTATATAGCCGGGGACATACAATTGATATATATATAGCAGGTATATAACAAATGACATTTATATAGCCGGGGACATACAATTGGTATCTATATAGCAGGTATATAACAAATGACATTTATATAGCCGGGGACATACAATTGGTATCTATATAGCAGGTATATAACAATTAGTATCTATATAGGCGGAGACATACAATTGGTATCTATCTAGCAGGTGACATACACTCGGTATCTATCTAGCAGGGAAAATACAGTTGCTATATATCTAGCAGGTGCATACAATTGATATCTATCTAGCAGGGGACATAAAATTGGTATCTATATAGAAGGTATATAACAATTAGTATATATATATATAGCCGGGGACATACAATTGGTATCTATATAGCAGGTATATAACAAATGACATTTATATAGCCGGGGACATACAATTGGTATCTATATAGCAGGTATATAACAAATGACATTTATATAGCCGGGGACATAAAATTGGTATCTATATAGAAGGTATATAACAATTAGTATATATATAGCTGGAGACATACAATTGGTATCTATCTAGCAGGTGACATACACTCGGTATCTATCTAGCAGGGAAAATACAGTTGGTATCTATATAGCAGGCATATAACAATTGGTATATATATAGCCGGGGACATACAATTGGTATCTATATATTATCTGAAATCAATTGATATCTATCTTTCAGGATGTACAATTTTTTATATTCATGGTAATATAATATAGATGTTTACGTAGCAGTCATATTTCATTGTAAACTATAACATAGGTCAGGACGGGTCAAAAATGACGACCAGTTCTACGCCTTATATACCATAGAAAGCTTAAAATAATGTAAATGTGTATATTATATATGTTTCACTATAATATTTATTTAACTTTACCCACTATGGATTAATGAGAAAACCGGATTATCACCAAATATAGCGTATCATAAAGTTCCTTCTTTTATTCTTGTAACAACACAATGCCTCCGAGGATAAGTTTCTTGATTTATTTAAACAATCTTTTTATGGTCTTGTGTTTGAGAAGAGACTCTTTTTAATCTCATCTGACATTCATCCTTCCTTTTTATTCAATCTAGATTAATCTAATCTCGCAATATCAAGATCCACAAACACGTTTATGTAGCATTTCTGGGTGACCTGATATATACCATGGGAGGCTTTGTTCCCACAAATATCAACCACGAGATATAGCATATGTATAAATCTAATATTATTTTCATCATTCAAAGACATTTGCTGGTTTGTTAAGATCAAAATCCACTAATCAGTAAATTTTAAGGTTGTCCCAAAAGTTCGTGTTTTTCTTAAAATATTATTTTCTTATCACTTGCCGAATAATGTAATTACGGCGAATACATAATTTATTTTGCTTATCCTTAGTACACGTGTTACAGGCCATGAAAATCATGGTGGGTAGAAGTAGGAGACTGACTTTACTGTAAGTCCACCAGATATCTACACATGTGAAAAGGATTGGACTTTTGCAAGAAATGGAGGCCATTGGAGCATTTTTTATTTTGCGAATACATAATAATACATAATACAATTACCTTTATACATAAAAGCGAATAATATTGGTCTTTCAATTTTTTTGCAAGTATTCACGAACTTTTGAGACGACCTTGTAGTTGTGAAGATTTACTTTTTAATTTTTAAATTTGAGAAACTTTTGGAATATTTTCCTTCATCTGCTCAAAGGTACCAAACTATTGATTGTATGATGACATCGCAGTCATCCTATATGACCTCATTCTTAGAACTTCCGTTAAATGGATGCCTTAAAACGTGGATTATCCGGTCTCTCTGACAGAGATTATGTCATGTCTATCAGAGATTCTTCTTGTTATTCAGAATCTTCAATGAGAGGCAACCTCCAGGAGAAACAGGTTCGGCCATGTTTTCAGACGATTTACAATAAAATATTCTATTAATATTTCTAATTTCTAATTATTCTAATAAAAATTCTATTATTATAAAAATAAATGTTCTCTACTGTGGCAACTATTAAATATTTTCCATGTAACCCCTATTGACCAGTGAATGCTTTTAGGCTAATTATTATTTAAAAAATCACTTTTAGTGTAAAGTGTATTTCCCCAAAAAAATATAAGCAATTTTATTTTCTAAAAAATCTATATCTCTATTTATTATAAGCATTTTCTATAAGATTATTTTAGTCTTGGGGAAAATTTTGAGAATTATTTCTGTAAACTCTATTTTCTAGATATATTATATATACAGTAGAACCTCCCTGTGAAGGACACCTAATTACAGAGTCAACGTGTCCTTTAGGGAGAGGTGTTTACTTACCGGAGAGTTGCTAAATTGTAAAAATGGTATTTTTGAAAATGAAAACTGTCCTTTGTGGAGAGGTGTTCGCTAAAGGGAGGTTCAACTGTATTGCCAAAAACAGAAGAAAAAAATTCTATAAGCCATCTTTTTACAGAATAGCTTTATATCATTTATCATTATATTTATATTCATATTTTAATTCATATAAATCTCCTGGATATGAACTAAATAATGCAACAGATTTCGGGAGATGAGTTTCTTTTCATTTTTATTAACACAATCTCGAGCTTTCGGGCATTTCTTCCTATCTACTGGAGTACATAACTAATATAAAGTTCTAAGAAATATTCAGCTGCCCAGCATTTCAACTATAGCTATTCCAGACGGCCACACTCATTAGACCAACTTCATTCAATGACACTGCCCTGTTGAATCTACCAAGGAAAACCCCCGGCCTGGAAACACTTGGTGAACTGGTTCACTAAGGATACCAAGACAGACTCCTAAGCTCCAGGACAGCCCGGGTAGTTGGCGATCTATGGATACGCACCAGAGGCCTGGGTTACCTAGTTGTTACTACTACTAAGAAATATGGCACAGTGTCAAAACAATAGTATGTTTTATTAACCCAGGTTCCTGGAGTGTATATATGTCGCCAGTTATCCAAAGACATGGTATAACTACATATTTCTATTTATAAAAATAAATTTGTACGTCAATCGACAAATTCCTAAATGCTTTATGCAATTTTTCCCTAATTCTCCATATATAATACCTTTTGACCCTGGCAATGTATTTTGTTTAATTTTTTTCTAAATGACTTTTCGTTGCAATTATATTAACAAAGTCAAGTAAAAATGTTCTTTACTAAGCAATTTTTATATCTTCACTTATATCTCTTAGTTTATCTATATTTTTATTTATTAAGACATTTTCATGTGATCCGTTTAGAAACAAAGTTTTGGGGCTATTTTTGGTGAAATTCCTTTTCGATACAATTATTTAAAAAAAATCCAAGTAAATGATATTTTCGAAAAGTATTTTTATTAAAAGGAAGTGTGTGTGTTTCTTACATCATTATATATATTATATATATCACTTTGCCAAAGAGGTGATGGCTGGTAGAATGGCTAGGTCATTGTTCAATTAGCATAGGTGATGTTGTGTGTGTTTTATTTTTTACCGATTCACTCCGCTAGTTTGTGGAAGGGGTCAATAGATGGCGCTTATACATTAATAAAAATAGAGACATTTGTGAAAGTTATTTTTTATTAAAAAAAAAGGGAGGGGGGAGGCAACCTTAATGCGGTCGCACTTCATCAGGCCAATGGCGTGCAACATATAAACAATGTCAAAATACGAAACTATTTTAGACGCGTATGGTTCTTTTAAAAATAAAACAATTTCTACTGCCCTTACTGCAATGGAAAAATTAATGGGAGGTTCCATTGCAGTAAAATTTAAAAGAATCATACGCGTCGAAAATAGTTTCGTATTTTGATAACAGATGGCGCGCTAATGCATCTTAATATAAACAATGTATTTACTAGAATAAAATTTGAAACCAGAATTAACAAAAACTAAAATTATTTTAACTTTTAGATGGTAATAAAACAATATTTCTCTGGAATTATCTACATTGAATATGCTGAGGTAGTTCAATTCTTGTGTTTATGCTGTTATTGTCTTTGGAGATTGAAGATTCTAGAATGAGTCTATTGTATTTGGAGAATATGTTATGGAAATGTCACGTGGAATCTTGTAGGTTGAATTGATAGCCTGTAGAATTTTCGTTCTAAAATATTAAGGATTTTTCATCTCAATTTAATCTCGGCTTTGCGCTTCAATTCTTGTGTCTATTGGTCTACTGGTCTCTTCTATGTAAGAGATATTGTCGGCAGCAGATGGAGTATATGGCGTTCTGCTTGCTTCTTTATCATGTATAATTATTGGATTTGGCTATAGGGTTTCGAATGATCTAGCATATGGTTCGAAAATTCCGAAAAAACATATTGAAAGTCCATTCCATATTTTCTTAATTCATAGAATATTCTTCCATTTCGTTGGTAGTAGATGGAGTATATAGCGTTCTGCTTGCTTCTTGATTCTGTATTATTGTTAAATTTGGCTATAGGGTTTCGAATGATCTGGCCTATGGTTCGAGAATTTCGAAAAAAGGCATATATATATATATATTCCATTCCATATTTTATTAATTCATAGAATATTCTTTCATTAGCTGGTGAATACTGTCGGTAACTATTTGTGTGACAGACTACCTATATTTAAGGGCGGGATTGATGGTAGAAATAATTCTGGATATAATACTGATATAGAGAACAATATGTTCATATTCGTTTAGTTAACCATTTTACTATAGAAATAATGCGTCCTATTGGGTTGTATGAATTAAATATAAATACGAAGGTTCTATGCCGGGTTTATAGTAGACTATGGAGTAGAATTTATGTTCAGTTAAAAAAAAAGGAATATCTTGATACAGAGAGCAATACTAATTCAGCTTCTAATTCCATAATGAATTTGAGATTATAACTGGGTGAGTATTTAACATCTGATATGTTCTTTCCTTTTTGGAATTCGCAAAATAAACCATTTATATATCTATATATACCAGAATATCATACCAATTACTATAAATCTATCTATCCAAATCGGACATTACAATATTTGCCGCAATCAATGAAAGCAGGCGACCCATAGGAAAGTCACATATCTGTTGGTAGAGTGTGTCTTCAAATATAATATTATATGTTGATAGACATAGCTGGAACAAAGTGATGATTTTTGACTTTCTGCAGGATTAGTTGAATTCTGATCCAATATTTCTTTCAAGTTATTCATTATTAGATGGTGGGAAAGATTGAGGAATAAGTCAAAAACATCAAATGAGCCCATAATGCAACCTATTGTTAGATTTGAATTTCTCAAATCATTCATAAAATCTGATATACTGATTATTGAATATTGATTTGCACAACGGATATCCGGAGTTAGGTACGATTATAGGAATCGAGATAAGGGTATGGCTAGTTAGAGGTGATAAGAGATTATAGATTTGAGGCGGACGTTCTAATTGTGAATTTTTGATAACCCATGAATGTATGGGAAAGAGTTGAATTTGCTTGTAAATTAGAACAACGTTTAACAAGTTTTACCGCAAATGTTTCTTTTTACAGAACGAAAAATCGTAATTTTCATTATTCAAGGAGAAATAAAGACTCTTTCTATCGTTTTCATTCTTCATCTCTAAGGATAGGAAGAATCGTTATTTCTCCTTAAATAAAAAAAATAACGATTTTTTGTTCTGAAAATAGAGCAATCTATAGATAAATATTTAATTAAAAAGTCATATATTGGATCAAAATATAATTTATTTTACCAATATATCAGTTGGCTGAACGCCAACCTTTATCAAAGTGTTATAACATTATATATCCAATATATGCCTTTTTAATTAAAGATTTTTCGTTCTGTAAAAAGAAACATTTGCGATAAAACTTGTTAAACGTCGTTCTATAACATAGCGGCATTATATTGTATTATAAATTGCCTGTAAGTTGTTTCAGTTGGATATCCATTATAATTTTATCTTTCAGTAAAGCTTTCAAAGTACGTTCAAAGATACATATTTGAATCTAATAGCATCATTCACATTTTTTACTAATGAATCAGATTTTATTTGAGATTTTTATTTATTATTCAACCAGGCGCGATATCGAAATATTTGCACCTATTACAGAGGAAGCAAACAAAACAACAAACAAATTAGAACTTATAATTATATATTTACAAATTTACATGTATTAATCGACAGAGTTCATAAAATAAATATAGGCAGAGTGACTGAGGTAAAAGAGTTTGATCATTTATATCAGGAAACAAACGATGTCTCACTTCTGTAAAGTTCAGACAGTCGTAGATCGGGCGAAGAGCAGTTTGTTCAGTTTCTCCGCAGGAAGAATTTGGTGTTTCTGATATACCTCTTTTATTTGAGTATTTCTGTAATTTTCCGTGTGATGTGACAAATTGAGTGATTATGAGTGATTTATGAATCAGATGGCGCTTAGCTTTAGTGTCTATTTTGACGAAAAGGACAACCTCTATTTTTAAAATCTTTTATTTAACTTGCTTCCATGTCTGACTTTAAATAAATATTATTATCAATTTTTAATATACTACCAAAGCACGTAGTAATAAAAAAAATTTTAACCTTTTTAGAAACAGATGACAATGTAAGTTGACAAATTTCAGACTTCTGGATCGTCAGGGTAGCCGGATACAGACAAATATCTGAACCCCAGTTCTATGTAGAAATCATATGTAACTCTGTATTTTAGACCTAATATACTTACAATTCCTCTGTGTCAAAGGTCACAGTGGCATATCTGCCCATTCTTACTTACCACAAAGCGTTGCAGCAATAATATAACTCAGTTTACACAAATTCAACGTATATACCTATACAATATGAATTACTCAACCAGCAATTTGAGAATATGTGAGGCCACTCAAAATACAGTCTACTCTCGTTATAACGCCACTCGATATAACGCCACCCTCGCCTTACGCCGCTTTTTCGTTTTGTCCCAATCGACATCAATGTATTTTTCTCGATATAACGCCACTCCCTCGCTGTTCGCTTTCCGCCGCTGATTTTTCGTATCCCAAGTAGCAAAAACCACTCGTTATAGCGCCGCTCACAACGTCCCCCTGATCCCCCTTTCCTGTCTGCATTTTTTACGCCAACGGCGCCGGACTTTGCTGTTGACTCAACAGATAACAGATTGTGTGAACAGCCAGCAGACCCTTTTCCTGCTTGTTCCTGGGAGATATACAGTCGCTTCATCCTTTGCTAACGTCAACACAACAACTTTATTGTCGTATCATGAGTTCCCAAAAGCGTAAACGTGAGTCGATCACCATTGAAAAGAAGAAGAAGATATGCCAGTTGGCAAGAAATAACCCTACGATGTCGAAGAATGAGATTGGAAAGCGTTTCTCACTTCCACGAACAACTGTCCGTGATATTCTCACTCAGGCTGAGAAGTGGGAAAATTATACTGTTGGTTCTTCAAAGAGACAAAGAGTCGGAAAATTTAGTGACTTGGAAGACGCTCTCTTCAACTGGTTTACCCAAAAGCGTGCCAATAATATTATTATTATGATGATCTCTTAAGAGAAAAGGCAAAAAAACTTGGCGAGCATTTGGACGTACCAGAAAATTTCGCGTACAGCAGTGGGTGGCTGCAGCGATTTAAAGGGAGATTCCATATTTCGCAACGACGGCTCTGTGGGGAAGGCGCATCGATTTCTCCGGCTATCATTGATGAACATCTTACAAATTTGAACAGTATTCTGGCGAACTCCGGATATGATCCAGCTAACATATACAATGCAGACGAAACAGGATTATTTTTTCAGCTCATTCCTGACCGAACACTTGCTCACAAAGATGAAAACTGCCGTGGTGTGTCAAAAGGATGAAGCAATGAATCACTGTTCTACTGTGCTGCAACTCTACTGGAACAGACAAGCGGCGATTGCTGATTATTGGAAAATCGGCAAAGCCTCGATGCTTCAGAAACTTTAGTCCACACTTCTACTGCACTTACACATCTAACAGCAAAGCATGGATTACCTCTAACATCTTTCAAGAATGGCTGCTGCAGTTCAACAAGCAGCTTGTCTCTGAAGGACGTCGTATCCTACTGTTGTTAGATAACGCTACGTCTCACTGCGTCCCTAATGATGGTCTCAGCAACATAAAGATACACTTCCTTCCACCAAATATGATTGCCAGTCTGCAACCACTGGATAGTGGCATCATCAAAAGTTTCAAGGCTCAATATCGCAAGCTTCAACTCCAGAAAATGGTGGAATTGGCGGATGCCCATCTACCCACAGAATTACGTCTGGATTACGCTGTGCGCTATTGTAAAATGGCTTGGGATTCTGTGAGCCTTGATTTCATAAGCAACTGCTGGAATCACACAGGCATTATTCGCTTCACTTCTACTGCTGCAGTTGAGCCTCTTAATGATGGAAATCTGCTCGATCGCATTCGCGACATCTTCGCTATTACACCAGAGAATTTGATGACTGAAAGGGAGTTTCAACTGGTTGATGATTCCCAGGAGGCGGAAATGAAGCTAACAGATGACAATTTTCTGGTGTCCACTGTTACAGCGAAAAAAGAACTTGGCGAGGATGATGATGCAACAGTGACCCAGCGCCTACCATCGTTAAGGGAAGCTAGAACAGCTGCTGAGACAGTTTTGTTGTTTCTTGAGCACTCCAAGAGAGCAACATCTAACGACGTCAATCTATCTGCGGATTTGTTACGCCGTGCCTATGCCATAAGTGAGGGAAAGAAAATACAAGTTGTGATCACCGACTTCTTCAAGAAAATGTAATTACTTTTTTATGAATAAATTATAAATTAATTATTCCTATTTGTCTTATTAATTAATTAATGCCGGCATTCTATATATTGACTTATGGTATAAGTTGTTATTATTAATTGTTATAAATAATTTATTGTATCTTTAAATTTTACATTTTAAACGTGTTCGATACAACGCCACCCTCGCCTTACGCCGCTTTTTTGCAAAATCCGGATGGTGACGTTATAATGAGAGTAGACTGTATTTAGAACTTCATTCTAACAAGAATCTAATATGAGGGCATTTCAACAACCATTCTAATAGGGCATGGCTAAACACAAGCATACTACGCGAACATTTTGAAATAAAATCCTATAACCTCCACTGCTAGAATGAAAACCAAACAAAGGAGATCATCTCCTCTTCATATATTCTCAGCCTTCCAATGCCAAAGATTTAGAATGGCCACTCTCATAAGGATTCCTACCCTCAACCTGATATCGCAGGAATATTTTCCTAGAAATAATTCTGTTTAGCGCTTTTTAATATCTTGGACTCTAGCCGCCATTGTAGACCTCTATATATTTTTAATTGAGAGGCATATATCGAATAAAAATTAATTCATTTTACCAATATATTAATTAGCTCTAAGCCAACCTTTTTCAAGGTATCACAACATATACAATATATGTTATAATGCCTTGAAAAGGGTTGGCGTTCAGCCAACTGAAATATTGGCGTTATAAATTATATTTTAATCCAATAAATGACTCTTCAACTAAAGATCTATTTATGGATTGCTCTATTTTCGAAATAAATATAAATATATTAGATAATAAAAAGGCATATATTGGATTTAAAAATATTTTTAAAATCCAATATATGCCTTTTTATTATCTAATGATTTGAATATGGATTGCTCTATTTTCAAAATATAAATATATATAAATTAAAACATGTATATATATATATAGAGAGAGAGAGAGAGAAACATATATAAATAAAGACACTATTTTTATCAATATTATACCAAGGGAAGTAAGAATTCGTAGAGTAAAATTCGGCCGAAATTCAATTTGTTTGTGGACAATGAAAATAAGGTATATTTTATTCCATCTGGCCACCTGAAATATGTGGGATTTATTGAAATTTCCAGGCATATCTTGTGACAGAGATTTCTTTAAAATAACGACCGCAATTCTCTGGGTGAGTCATATTTTATAACACGATATGATGGCAATATTTCCTATTGAATATTGGTTATTTTATGGAATGATCTTTCCTTTGTGAAAATCCTATTTCCACAGAATTCAATATATATGAATATTTAAATTACGCTTTCTAAAAAAACAATAATTCGTTTCAATAAAAGAGAAGCTTCTTTCAAATTGGAAATTTCGCAATTTCGGAATAAATATATTTAAAGCGATATTCCAGCCAACCTGTGTATTTTAGTTTCAGGCAATGAAGCGTTCTTCTAATGGAATATTAAATATGTATATGCATTTATAACAAACGAATATTAATTTCAGTTATTAGAAAATATAGATGCTGTTGTTGTTGCTTGCTCTTCATTGGTAAAATGGATGCTATTGCCACGTTAGTCACCTTGGACGAGAATTTGGTCAAATATTCCAAGGGTCCAGGGGTGTGGACAGACTTCTCACCTCATACTTTGCTGTTACCTACATGAATAACATTCATCCGCACTTTTATAAAAAAAATGAAGTTTTGAAATTTGAATTCTACCGAACTATGAATTTCTGTCATCGTGATGATCCTACAGTGTTCCTGGAGTGTCAACAGACCATTGGATGGACTGAAGCCCAGGGAGAAAACGCACAATACGAATATGAAACAGACTGACCGAATCATGAATATATCAACTGTTCCATACACAGCATCGCTAGAATTGGTGGAAATCAGATATTCTATCCATAAAGCTCTAGATAGGAGTGTTAGTCAATATCAGGGGAAAATAATAAAAATAAAATTTGGAAATTTTAGAAAATATAAAGAAAAATGAATAAATTCTATCAAGAAATGTGTCGAAATCTTATAAAACAGACGTAATTTATTTTACTTTAATAAAAGCATAAAAGCATTGATATTGTAACTTTTCTAAAAATTCGAAAGAGACAAAATTAATTATAATTATTAATTCAACTATAAAATAATTATTTTCAATTTGAGTGAATGTTTATGTATATTATTTAATAGTATTTTTACACTGATACAAAAAGAATCTAGTCCATTTCAAATATTATTTTAATGTTTGTGTATGTATAAATATATTTTTATTCATTAATCAATCAAGAAGTTTACTCGAATGCATTTTTTCCTTAGTGTATATTTATAAAATAAAATGCTGTTTTAGCCTTAGCTTTCCTCATCAAAATGGACGACGACATTCGGCGAATTAATAATATTTATTAAAACAATATTCGTCTGACAAATATTCACTAGGGGAGAAGCAGGGCGAAGCTGGCTTATTTATTCATAATATAAAAAATTGGATCATTTATAATTCTAAAACATGTCTAAAATATGAATTCATCTGATATCAACATATTCAGTATAGTTTGTGAGAATTTATTTTGCGAAAAAGACAAATAATTATTATGATATCGAATTCTTATCATTATGATCGCTTTGAAGATATTATAAAACTACCCCGGGATTATGTCGGAGTAGATGTTTGTCCGAAAATTTGGTTTTAACAATTTAATTATTTTCTTTAGGAATCATTAATAATAATGGTAGTTGTTATAGTCGTATAAAATACATCGGTATATAATCATCATATATTTATAATCTTGATCCTTTTTCTGAGGCTAAAATATATTAATTATCATGATAGTTATAGTTGCAACATATATGGTGATATGAAGTCATATTAAGAATAATTATCATTTTCATACCTCAATATTCTCATTTTGAAAAGGTATGACTCAAATTTATTTCCAAACCTAACGCAATATCCTTTCAATATTATGCAGATAAGTTAAACTTCTCATAAATATATGAGAAATAAACATTCCGACAAATTTGAAAATAGAGCAATCCATAAATAAATATTTAATAAAAAAGGCATATATTGGATTAAAATATCATTCATTTTACCAATATTTCAGTTGGCTGAACGTCAACCTTTTTCAAGGTATTATAAAATATTGACACACACATTAATATGTTATAACACCTTGAAAAAGGTAAAGGCGTTCAGCCAACTGATATATTGGTAAAATAAATAATATTTTAATCCCAAATATGCCTTTTTAACTAAAAATCAGATAAATATATTTTATTTATCTTTCACCTTATCTCGAGTCAAAATTTAACACAATCAAGATTCAATGCAGTTTTCAAATATTTTAAAGACTATTTTTTATTTCTTATTGTATGGCTATCTTGTTTAATTCTCGCAATAATTGGCATCTTGCTGATACTTAAGTACACTTGCTAGGCATTATTTTGAGTTTCTTCTTCTGGTACCTAAACCTATTCTTCGTGGAATTCCGCAGCACTGATATTCATACATGCTCCTTGAGATTTATAAATACTAATGTTAATTAGTCAGTTATATATTGGTTTAATTCAATAGGCTTTGAATAGTCTATATTTAAAAGTGTACCATCCTCTATACATATATTTGTTAATTTTTTTAAATTTCTATATGAGTAATTATAATGGAAAAGAGTGAAAGGTGCCATTATATATATATGTTATAATAAATATTATTTTGAGATAGATATTAATTGCTGGTTGAGTACATGAGTACTTAATGCTATCCTTTGCAGTCGTGTTATATTGAAAGAAAAGCAAAAGAATAATTATTAACTATCAAGTAGTTTTTATTTTAAATTACTTGAAGCAAATTACAATAAGACAATTTTCACAGTTATATAGAATTAATGGAATGAATTCTATTTTAGTGAATTTCAAAAATAGGTTAGAAAACTACATATTTACAATAAGTATTGAAAAAATCGACGTATTCTTAAACTATGGTCAAAAACAAGTAGAATTATCAATGTAATGAAAATAAAATATATATTTTTTATATTATAGACTATTTTTATATTCATATTATAATATATATATTAAAAATAATGAAGGCATATATATATTGCTAGAAGCTAGAGAGATATATTTAAAACCAAGGTTCCTGAATCGCAGAACGCTAACTACCCTGTTGAAAATAGAGAAATCCATATTGTTATCTATGAATAAAATATTAATAAAAAAATGGATTTTTGAAAAATAAATTCCCAATATATATTTTGAAGACAACTTGGCTCTCTTTATCGATGCTTTTTGTGATTCAAATTGAATCACGTGAGGAGATGGTTTACTGTTCCTTAAACAAAAACAGGGCTGGATATTTGGATTAATATAAATGCAAAAATAAATATTATGATAATATCTCGGAGCAAGCTAAATAAACGTTTTGTTTATTTTTGCTCCACTAGATGGCGCTCTGCCATCTAAAAAGCACATGTGCTCGTGGTCAGGAGATGCCTTCTTTATTTTTAATATATATATATATATATAAACTGGCGAAACCACTGGGAGGGTTCACCATTGATGAGCCAGGCCCTCCCATTATTTTTTCATTGCAGTAAGGGCAGTAAAAATTGTTTAATTTTTAAAAGAATCATACACGTCTATAATAGTTTCATATTTTCATAACGGATGACGCGCTAATGCATCATTATATAATTATATATAAATATATATATAATGAAGTAGAGTTATCTATAGTATATTAAATATAATTGGTTTAAGAGAAGGAGTATTAATATTAAAAATAAAATAGATAAATATTATTTTAAGGTATCAAAAATGTTTGTATTTTATGTAACAACATAGGGCTATAACAGGTTCACGCTGTAGCTTCGGCAGTTACGCGTTATTTATGGAAAAGCTACAGCGTGAACTTGTTATAGCCCTATGTTGTTACATAAAATACAAACATTTTTGATACCCTAAAAATAATATTTATTTAATTTATTTTTACATATCAATACCCCTTCTCTTATACCAATTATCTTTCATATACTATAGATATAACTCTTTCTTTAACCATTATAAAACATATATACATATATTTAAAAGATAGGGCTTATTTTAGATTGTAATAAGATTTTCTATTAATCCAATATTTCGATGGACCAATCGTCAATCTTTTATGAAGGTTTTTGTTATGAAACACGCAGCAGGTCTCGTGCTTCAGGTGAACCACGACTTGCTGTATGCTTCATAACAAAAAACCTCGTAAAAGATGGACGATTGTTCCATCGAAATATTGGATTAATAAAAAATCTTATTACAATCCAAAATAAGCCCTATTTTTAAAATATAAATATTATGGATTGCGCCCTATATTCAGAATATACATATATATACACGTAGATCAATGATAAAAATAAATAATATTAAACGAAACTAGCGTGTATTATACATCAATATTCATAGATTATTTTAATACATAAACTAAGATATTTTAGCTCGTTGTAAAAACGGGCCTAGATTGACAGAGAGTTATGGCCCTTTTAAAGTTTAATTTTATGTTAAATAATAAATTGTAGAACTTTGACCCTTGTGCGATGTGTATAAGAATAATAATTCTTTTTCCTTATCTCCACTCAATCATATTAGGGTGTCAAGCTTGAGACTTTGATGGTTGAGATTTGACAACCATCATGATTGGGTGAAGTAGAATGTGTCTGCCTTTGTCATTAAGAATGGGAGCACTACTCAGTGGCAGGCCGACTTAGCTCCAAAAGAAATGGCCGCCTCTGACATGAGGAACAGACGCCATGTGCAGCCGCTCCTAACATGGAGTACAAACGCTGCTCATCCTGTATCCCTGGATTAGGAGCCCTTATAGGGTACTATCAGCCGGTCCAGCTGAGCACAGGTTTTTTACCGAGCTTGTTACTGCTCTCCCTCCTCCTTTTTCATCCGGGTTTGGGACCGGCAAAGGCGGAGTTAGAAAAATAATTAAACCTTAAAATGTGCCAACATAAAAAATCTAGCTACTCTCACTCCGCTAAAATATCCCATCAGATAATTAGAAGTGCCATGACCCTATAAGGCAACAAAAAAGATAAAAAATGTTCAATATTAAATAATTTATAAATCATATTCTAATTCTTTGCAGGTCTTCAGTTTTCAGTCTCAAAATCACTTCGCAATCCTAGTGCTCTAATATTTTCTGAAATCCTCCTTGCACAGTTCTTTGTTGTATATTTTCTCGACATATTCTTCATAGGACAATCTTTGAACTCTTAATTTTTCCTATTATTTTTTTTGCACACCAGGATTGCCACTATCGGGAGCTGAATCGACGCGCGTCTTTGGAGAGAATCTATTTCCATCAGGCTTCTGCGACCTCATCACCCACTACCAAACCATCGACTACGCCTACTCGGAACATCACGCCGTCCTGATACAAGTGGGAGATTAAGCTCCTACAAGACTTCCCTGCCTCTGCAAGTTGCTACGGTCAGACCTTTTCGTCGATCGAATGGAGGTGTTCGTCGATGAACTATCGGAATACCTGGAAAATACTTTACCCCCTGATGCTATAGGAACAATAGACCAGGGTGAAGACAGATATGGTCGCGGAGATACAGTCACTCGCGCCTGCCGTTGCCGAGTCAGGCGGTGGATACACAGAGAAATCAAACCGCTTTCTGAGGCGGAGACCGAAGGAGATATTGCCCGTTCCGACCATCTTTCCTTGTCGGACATCGGGCGTTCCCTCCGAGCCAGACGTCGCTCTCTTTCCACCTTCACCGACGACGACGGCAACATCATCTCCGGGGTCAGCTTAGGAGTTTCCTTCTAGAAGGCTTAAGCATTCGTTTCGCCCAGACTCCAAGCTCGGAAGAAGCGATCGCCGACTTCCTCGCTGAAGTGACCCCCTTGGAGTTCGACGAGTGGGACCAGCTCTTTCTCACCGACATCTCCTTTGACCAAATAGCGGCAACCATCTACCGCCTGCCAAACGACCGTGCCTCGGGATGGGAAGGATTACCCTAAGAGTTTGTCAAAACCTTTGAAGAATTATTCTCTAAAGTTATTTGGCAAGTCTTCGAGGCTTCTAGACTCCGCGGGGTCTTGCCTCCATTTCCAAGGCGTAGCAATGTGTTCCTGTTGCCGAAATCGCACGGTGGTCCGGGTCCACTGGCATTCCGGCCAATCAGCCTACCAATGACTTACTACAGGATCCTTAGCGGCGTGATCATGGCCCGTCTGCGTCGTCATCTGCCAGACCTGGTGCACGGCTGTCAGACCTACCCCGTGACAGGACGGTCATACTCCTGGAACATATCGCTAGTGTCTGACGGAGCTACCGGGGCAGTCAGACATGAAACGCCGCTGGCTATAATCTCTCTGGACCTGAAGTCGGCGTTCGACAGTCTCAGCAGGAGCTACCTGTTCGCGCTATTGGAGTAGCTAGGCCTACCATCTGCCCTCCTAGGATGGATTGCTGTCCTCTAAGGAGAAGCAGACGCGACAATCCGGGTCGGTGATGTTTACACTAGTGCCTTTCTACTTCTCAACCGGGTGAGGCAGGGCTGCCGTCTCAGCGCCGCCCTTTTCAGCATCAGAGTTGGACCTCTGCTACGCCGCCTCGAGAATTAGTATATTGGGCCGCGGCAGCGTGGTTGCCTATGTTGGGTGACATCGTACTCTTCATCAGGGACGACGCTCAGTTTGTGCTCGTTCCCTGATCTTCGAAAAGTTCCAAATGGCCTTCGGGTTGGCTGTCAACCTCAGCACGAGCTGTGAGCTCTGGTGCGGTTCCTGGAAGCACCGGACGGATTCTCCTCTGGGAATCTCCTGGACGTCCGAGTCGCTGACTGTCCTGGGCTGCACCATCACCACCAGGAACACCGTCGCTTTCCACCTGATAAACAAATCGGCCTCGAAACATTTGGTGAACTGGTTCACTAAGGCTATCAAGACAGACTCCTAAATCACAGGACAGCCCAGGTAGTTGGCTATATATGGATACGCCTTAGGAGACTGGGTTAACTTTATGGAACTATTTATGTTACTTGATTATCATCAGTTATTTTGGTTGTAATTGGAGAAGGTTGGCGATAGGAACCTGAATACTTTGGATAGTTTCCTCCTATTAGATCGTGAAAATATGCCTAAAATGCATGTCTAAACTCCCAGTAGTTTCCGAGTTGATTTCCTGCATCACCGACAGATGACGAACAGACATATATTATATAGATAATTTGCCGGTTTCTTCAATGTGTAAGTGGCTTGGAAAGTTTTGAAAGGAATATTGTAAACTTTAGTTATAGCTTACCTACAGTTATCAAAATTCCTTTCAAAATTTGCCACTTATATTGAAGAAATAGTCATAACACTAAAATAACCTAATAATAAACATAAAGCAGCTTTAAGTAATAGCAAACCATTATCTCTCCTAGTAGACCACGCACTGAACAATAGCCATTTACCGTAATTTTAAAATTGACCCATATTAAACCAGAATATTAAAAAAATACATTGAAGATATTCTTAGAAAGCTTGGCCTCTATAAAAGATTCAGAAAGCTTAAATAGATGAATTGATTTACTAGAAAATATATATGATTTGAACCTACCTAAATTATTTAATCATTTTTTTATATATACTTTTAATTTTTGTATTTTATATTTACCAATCAATTCCTAATTGTTGTTTAATTTTCAAGCAACACTAGATTTTATTTAATTATTAATTATTTATGATTCTATATTTTTATTCGTAATTTCATCATTATAAAAATTATAGTTTGAATATATCCTAATAAAAATGGATAGTTGGCGTTCTACGCTCCAGGAACCAGGGTTATAAATGTCAAAGTTAAAATATTCAGCCCTGTCCTTGTATAGCGAGAATAACTCATATGCTCGCGAGATTTAGATTGTATCACACAAAAACCTCTCTAAAGAGAGGCAAGCTGTCTTCGAAATACAGTAGAATCTTCCTGTAAAGGACACCTAGTTGCAGAGCCAAAGTGTCCTTTAGGGAGAAGTGTCCTCTTACCTAAGAGTTACTGAGTAGTAAAAATTTTAATTTTGCCATTGAAACCTGTCCTTTGTAGAGAGGTGTCCTCTAGCGCGAGTGTCCTCTCATGGAGGTTCTACTCTATTGGAAAAAAATACCCTTTTTAATTCCAATATATGCTAATGTTATATATGACCTGTCTTCCATCGTATTCTGTTTGAGTGAATGTTCACCAAAATGTCCATCAATAATGAAGCAGAATTGTTATAATAATCATATATCCAGACTGAAAATACGTAAATTCTGTCTAGTAATTTTTTAAAATAAAATTAGCGTTGGTACACTATACTCTGTTTAAATTTCAACCAAATAGACCAAATATTGAGGAAGCCCATAAAGCCCAATTAAATGCGTATACCTATATTGAATATAGACTCCTAGATAATGGTTAAAGAAAGATATATACAGTGATATGTGAAAAAACGAGAAAAACATTTAAAAAGGTATAGTCTTCACCATGTTGACGAGGTCCAACAGCCCGAAAAGCGTTCGTGATTAACCTTTATTGAAAAACATCAAGAAAATGTGTTGGCCAAATATCTGAGAACAGACTAAATCAACGTTTTGTTGATTTCTGTTTCACTAGATAGAGCTCTTCCATCTAAAAATCTCATATAAGCATGGTCAGTTTATGGATTTTTTTTTATTTTAATACAGTAATATATAACGCTTTGATGATACACTAACTTATGCACGGTGGATTCTGTAACCATTGGACATGGATCGGACCTGGAGGCTGTTGTGTTCTGCGCTGCCTGGAGTATAGGAGATCCACCTATGCTTCTTTCCTGTGGTATGAGACTGGTGGTCTTAATAAAGCTGTATATATGTGTATATAAAGCTTTAATCAGCGAAGAAGGATCCTTTACCTTGAGAGAATCCTCCTCCAGACAAGAAGGGGATCTTCTTGAACACTCCTCAGTTCCACTCTGAATAAATACCTGTGAATGCCGGTCTTGGCAGACGCCAGAATGGCCAGGGCATCATCATCCAGGACACGTCTGAAAATCCAGCCCTGCAGGTCAGGGGACCGCTCGATGATGGTGAAGGCCTAATGGAGCGGCAGGACCAGTAGGGGTGGGCTGAACGGTAAAGATCGGCTCTTTAATCTCTTTTGACCGAAATCACTTTTTAGGTGTTTCGATTGTAAAATTATTTGACTTTACTTCAAGAAATGTGGATATAGAATGTAAAAAAAAAAATAATAATTTAATTTTTTTTTCCAAAAAGGAGACAAAATTTATATTATTAAAATAAACTGAAGGTAATCTTATTGGTTTTAAATATATATTTTAGCTTATTTTCCAATAAGCAGAATGCCTTTCAGTGATTCATTCAAGATTTCATCTTGGATCCAACTAGGAGTTGTAACAATTAAAATGTATTTGGAATGATTGTTTAAAACTTTAAAATAGAAGAAAGAAACGATAAAGTCCATGTCTTGAACCCCCTTGGTAATTTGAGTAAAGAACAATCAGAATCGATCTATAAATTTTAAAATATCACACAATATTATTCCAACTTATTCCAAATAGTATCATATTAGGAATAAGCACTAAAACTCTTAAAAGCGATATTGTTTTGAAATAAACTCTGATCTATATGTATAATCTCTAAGTAATCAAATGCTTCCTGGTTCTTCAAAATATATTTTAAATATTTTAGTGGTGTGTGTCTCTCTCTTTTTTTTTTTTTTGCGAATGGGAAAGTTGGAAAAACGCTGATATAGTCAAATTAATATAAAATTATTTTACACAAATAAAAATGATAATAAAAATAAATAAGGCATATCCTGACCACGAGCACATGTGCTTTTTAGATGGCAGAGCGCTATCTAGTGGAACAGATATCAACTAGACGTTGATTTAGCCTGTTCCCTGATACTAGGCTAACCCATTTTCTTTATAAATCAAGAAAAGCTATCCATGAACGCGTTTCGGGCTATTGGCCCTCGTCATCGTCGAGCAGGCTGTAATGATAATGTAAGGCTGCAGATATAATTCAATATCTTTTTTTTTTTTTGCGAATAGGTGAAAAAGAAGATAGGCCTGTTTACGTATTTTCTCTTATGTAGAAAACACTATTTCGAATCATTATTCTTTTTAATAAGTTAGACCATATCATATATGGAAGCGATCACACGAGACACGGTGTCTTGTTGTCTATGTACTGTGTGTTGTTATGTAAAGTGAAATGGTTATTTAGAAGGTTTGTTGAAGCGTCTGCAGACAATAAATTGGTGATAAATAATCAAATTAGGAAAGACTTCTATGTGAAATTAAATAATTGTATCTCCCATCTACAAGACATACCAATGAAATAATCTAGTGTATAAAAACATTTCAGAAAAATAAATACTTTAGAAACACCCTGTAAAGGACAACACCTAATTGCAGAGCAAGAGTGTCCTTTAGGGAGAGGTGTCCTCTTACCGAAGAGTTACTATATTGTAAAAATGGTGATTTTGCAAATGAAAATTGTCCTTTGTAGAAATGTCTCCGCTAGCGGGTTGTCCGCTAAAGGGAGGTTTAACTGCATATTCAAAATTTAATAAAATAATTTATTTGTATATGTAAAATATCATATTGATATGGAGAAGGCAAATTTTAAAGAGATATTAAACATTAAAAATGCATATTAAATCGGATGGTGTTTTCTTTGAGTGCGATATTAATTTAAATGCTTCAATAAAGAGCCAAGGGGGAACAGAGCAAGATTCAGACTTAATTTCAGAAATTATCTTCATTTTTGGCCGCGACTTTTATTAAATTATCATCTCCCGATTAACTTTCCAAGACTTAATGGTAGAGGGGAGTGGAGTTCATTTCTTTCCTTTGCGGCTAGCAATGGTGGCTCAATTGGAAATTTATAGATTCTCTTTATTAGCGATTTTAATTGGCTTCCAACTTCTATTTGAGAAGAATAATCGCATTTATTTTGAAATAATTTTATTTGATCTTTCACTTTTTATATACCTTGTTAGTTTCACTCCTGTATTACAAAGGCGAGAGAAAACGTTTTTTTTGTAATATTCGATCAGAGGCCTACCAATTTAAAATACCGTATTAAAGACTCAATTTCCAACCTCCTTTATCCGATGGAAATGTAAGAGATGAATTTCAATCAATATCAATGTTGATAATTATATTTTTAAATTCGATATATTTTAAAGAGAGAGATTGATATATATAGAAAGAGATTAAGATTGAAACTACTTTATTATAATGTTCATATAAGGTTATATAAGATTACATAAGAAATAAAAGTGTCTATATGAGGTATAAATTTTGATTAGAGGAAATGTACACTCAAGGAAAAAAAAAGAAAGGAAGCCTCATCGTCGAGTTTTTCAAGGATACAGGGGCAATATTGTTCACACTTAGTTATCTCTTGTGTCTTCAATAAAGGTCACTGTAATATCTTTCAGAGTTATTATATGAATCCCGATATTCATGTTTTTAGGTACAACTTTCTTGAGTGTTGTCCATGAGTGCATATTAACACACTAGAGAGATAACTGTTAAAAAGAGAGAGCGATATTTTTAGGGATAAAATAAACACATGTATATATATATGTATATATATATATATGTCATAATGTATGCTCTTCCAGGAATAATAAAGTAAACCTACAGTCAATCAGAGAGAGACGTAGATAAAAGGTAGCTAAGGTACGGCCATTTTGGGCTACTGGCCACATTCCGGAGGGGGGCCTTTTCTTGGAACCCTCAGGACTATTTTTTTGGACAGTCGGGGGGTGGTGTGCGACACAAACGGTCGTTCAGCGGCCATCTCCTCGCGCTCCCTCTCTCTCGCTGGTTGCCTGGAATTCCTTTTCCAAACTTGTGGTTTCCTTATTTGTCTCTTCCCACATTATTATCATATTGCCACATTGAAAGTCGACAGGATCATATCACAGAAGAGTCGACAGGATCATATCACATATATATTGATATAATCGAATAAGAATTCAAGGGTTTCGTTTCTTTTATTATTTCTCGAACTTTTCGGGCTAACATGCCCTTCAACACAGAGATCCAGAAGTACAACTTCTATCCAATTATAACACTTCGAATTTTTATATAAGTTTATATATCGGCGTAATATAATTGGATAGAAGTTGTATTTCAGGATCTACGTGTTGAAGGGCATGTTGGTCCGAAAGCTCGAGAAATAAAAGAAATAAGAAAAGCAACCCTTGAATCCTTATTGAATAAATCAAAGTATAAAAGCAGGGAAGAATCTTTATTAATATATATTTTTTTCGATGGAATATTTCAAATTTAAAGAACAATCATTAATATTAAATTCCCCCATCTTATGTTTTTTTCTACTCGCCCTTGTTGATTTCATTTATTATATTTCTCTAGGTTTAGTTGAAGCAGGTGTTAGAAAAATCGCTAAATTAGATTGACAGACCTAGATAAGTCTGTACGGCCTAATAATTTACTTCTAGGAGATAATTATAGTAAAATAGGAGTTTTCACTGAAGCTTCTCTCAGCATTATTTACCGAAATGGCTTTACAATACGTCAGAAAACTCGTCATAATTATAGAGAAAGGAATGAGGCGCCTCTCTCCAGCGAGAGAAACAAATATTTCAATTTTGATTGATACGCAACCTATCGTGGTAATAAGGTTGTCATGGCAACAAATAATGATAGAATTTTAATGGGAATATTCCTTTTAGGGCTGATAAGTTAATTGACAGGGGTTAGACCGGAACTCTGATAACCTGCGGAATATTGACCAGTTTAAATATATCGCCACCGCAATATATTTTACCTAATATATATTAGTTTCTAATGAAATATATTCTCGAACACACTCATACATACATTTACATATATTTATATACAATCTTTATTTTGTCCATAATATAAATATATATCACATTTTATTCTCCCCATTGAAAATATAACAAAATATTTAAAAAACTTAATTCTTTTGACGTTATGTGGCGTTGAGTTTGTTGTTGACACACATTACATATGTTATAACACCTTGATAAAGGTTGGTGTTCAGCCAACTGAAATATTGGTAAAATAAATTATATTTTGATCCAATATATGCCTTTTTAATTAAAAAACATACATATAAAATATGATAATTATTTTGACGGGGCTTTCTGTTGTAATATGATTTTGAGAATTGAATATATTATTATTTGCTTGTTTTTTAGTTCATTAGTATTTTGGTACTGTTATAATATTACAGTCGAACTTGAAAATTCGAAGCCCAAGGGACCAAATAGAAAAAAAAAATCGAATTATCTAAAAATTCTAATTAAATACGGATATTATATTTATAGGAAATTCTAGGGACCAAGATAAATATTCGAATTAAAGTTTTAGTGTTTTGATATATAGAGAATTGATATTATTTTCTGTTTCTTAGTAAAATACATTATGTCAATGTTTAGTAGTATGAGAATTTTTATGATATTGCAGTATTGGAAAAAAAAAATAAAACGGGTTTAATCACAATTTACTTCAATTGTGCTGATAAAATAATTTAAGAAGAAATACCTAATTTAATGCGTGAAGAAGATAATAAGAGAATCACATATTTACATATCTACAAAAAGAGTTGTGCCGGCCAAAGGAAAACTACAACAGTGAGTCTATATAGTCTGGAGCCGCGATATCTGGTGGTCGACTTTACATAGTTGTTTTATCTTGGAAATATATATAAATTGATTTAAATACATTTTTATATAATACATATATATATTATTAATATAATGGATCATTTATTGGTGGTTTTGAGGTGTAGCTCAATATGATTCAATACTTCTATAATAAATAAATCTTTATATTAACGTAGAAAGATTCATATTTTTGAAACGTAGTTCCTTTATATTATTTCAAGAAAAATTTCTTAAAATAAAAATGTATCACTATCTTTGTTAAAATGTCAAAAATTAGTTTATAAAACGTATTTAAGCCTGTTTATTATAATTTATATATATTGTGCTTATAATGTATAATATAGGATTCCAGAATTCAACCAAGATAGGTGTAAGTGAACGAGTGGAAATACCGACATGCTGCTATCAAGGAAGAGATATCTTGTAGTTAAACTATAAAAGCAAAGAGATAAACCTTGAAAAACTCGAGTTTTTATAAGTCAGGGTAGCAAAAGTAAAGTTTTATTGAATTTTGAAAATTACTGTTTGTGTGACTCTTAAAGAGTTTTAAATAAATTTAATGTAATTTAGAAAATATGATACATATTTTACAAATCACTTCTAAAAATCGTATAAAAATATATCTGAAAAATGCTGAATATTTTTGGTTTCGAATTTTTAAAATTGTCTTTTTGGACGCGATTCTAGACTATATATTATCGATCTCCAGCCTCTTGCACTCTGCCCGGACCTCACCGATATCATTCTCCAAGGTGGCCTGGACCCCCCCCCCCTCCGATCTCACTATGGAACCTAACCTCCAATTTGTCACACTCTGGTGGAACTCTTCCCTCTCCTGCCGTCGCAGAAGACTTTCTTCCTATCTTTATCTGTAAGAATCCTTTCTTCCTCTTTCTCTATAAGAAGTCTTCTTTTTTTCTCTGAGAAGCCTTTCTTCCTCTCCTTATCTCTAAGAATCCTTTCTTCCTCTTTCTCTCTAAGAAGTCTTCTTTTTTCTCTAAGAAGCCTTTCTTCCTTTTTCTCTCTAAGAAGCCTTTCTTCCTCTTTCTCTTTAATAAGTCTTCTTTTTTTTTCTCTAAGAAGTATTCTTTCTTCCTCTTTCTTCTCCTGATGTTTTGGATCATCTCGGTGAGTGTGGCCAGCATGTTGTGCTTCGAAGTAATCTTTTGGATTCTAGTCTTGATGAGCATTCTTCAGCAACCACAAACTTCAAAGAACCTCCTGGTGATCTCCACGAGGAAAAATCCCACTTCTGACACCAGTTGTCACGTGTTTCCCCTCTCTGGTCCTTCGCGATGACGCCGCTTTTTCCGCCGTGAATTACCGCTGCAGCCCAAAGCCCCCCTGAAAACCATAATTCACGTGTATCTCATCTCCCTCTGGCAGTATCTCTCGACCGTACCACTGGTGGGGGAAAACGAGAGACTTACCAGAAGAGTAGCGACTGTGATGTTGGAAATGAAGTCACAACAGCAGCAGAAGTAACCGGGAACAAGTATTCTCACACTTAACCCTTTATTGTAATCTTTTATTCACATTACACTAGAACTCGAATAACAATTAACAGGTATTTACAGTAATTCAAGGCGTACAGCCAATATGAAAAGGTATTTGAAATTATAAGGCCCTAGGAAAGAAAACTACAGCAGTAAACCATCCCCACACTAGTCCCAGACTAGAAATAGGCTAACATCTATTGGCGGAGGTTGTAACTGTTTTTCGCAACGCCGATACTTGTAACAATATGAAAAAAAAAAAAGATTATTCCAAAAGTCAAATTGTACTGGGATCAGGTGGACAAATTAACAAAAAGGCATCTTCTGATTGTGTAACTTGAAATTGATGATAGCTTGCCACATATGTCGGGCTAATTATCAACTATTCGTTGAATTTTAATTATTCCAGAATTTACAAATACCCATTTTTGATTAATTAAGAAAAGCTAACCACGTATATATACATATATATGTAATATGATCCAAAGTTATTACACTGCAATATTTGATGTATTACACTGTTGTAGAATTCTGTCGACTTAACCGTTCTGTGACAATATCGTTGCGGAATTTCTTGTTGTTCGATTTGAATGGTGAGGATTGGTTGAAACGCAGTCGTTGAGTGGCAAGTGAAGCACACAGTTAGGAATAATCAGGACACATGATGGGGTTTGAAAATAAAAGGCAACTGGGTTGGAGGAAAGAAAGCTTGAGAAGAGCGGAGCGATTTTTGATTGTTAATTATCTGATCACATGGTGGTGATTGTACTTAGCTACGGGATGAGCAGAGGGGGAGAGGTCCAGAGCCGATGTCACCTCCTTGGGAGCCAAAGCACTACTGATCCGAACTCGGTGGGAGCCAAGTCGCTACTGTAGGTGTTGTTCCTATGAGAGCCAAATCGTTACTGACAATTCTTACTTCTCGATTTAACACCACGAGTCGTCTTCCTTCCCATTGGTCGAAGGATGGGACGTGCCCGTTTTCCTATTGGTTGACCTACTTAGTGGATCTTTCTAATTGGACCGGCGACTTTCTTTGGTGAAAGATATGCCCGGCCTGATAGGAAGTATCGGGTGTTAGTTCGACTCTATTTACTTCCGTGGTTGTCAAATACGTCCGGTCTTGTTCCGGAAATTGGGCGTCTCTCAAACTTTTATAACTTCTGGTCACCAGATACGACCTGTCTTGTCCGGAAATATTGGTTTAAACTTAGCTCGCAGGGTTTCCGGGGTCAGAAGGTTAACTGTGACGTTATTAATAATTATGTTCTCTTCTAGATCTACTTCCTATGTCTTTTTGTTACTTTCTTTCCTCCAGTTACCTTATTCTTTATTAAATATTTGAAAATCATACATTGTACATGCATAGTGGGTCGGGGGGGCATACAATTATATACAAATTATGACATATATACATATATAATATTGTTGTTTTGCCAAAAAAGGTGAGATTATTAACTACACAGAATCGTATTGAAAGTATATATTTTATAAAATATGATCGCTGTTTTATTCAACGGTAGCACATCTATCTGAATCTGGAGAGAAATTAATTCCGGCATCAAAATTATATCTTGGCAGAGAATAGAACTATTCTCCAATAGCCTTTTTCAACATATCGTCCTATGAAAATTCGAAACTATTTTAGACGAGTAAGATATTTTTGAAATTAAACAATTTCTACTGCCCTTACTGCAATGGAAAAATTAATGGGAGGGCCTGGCTCATCAGTGATATTTTATATGAACTATGGAAATAAGCTTTGAGGACAGTAGAATTACATACATACATGTATTAAATTACATACACCGGCATCAAAATTATATCTTGGCAGAGAATACAACTATTCTCCAATAGCCTTTTTCAACATATCGTCCTATGAAAATTCGGATCTATTTTAGACGAGTAAGATTCTTTTTGAAATTAAACAATTTATACTGCCCTTACTGCAATGGAAAAATTAATGGGAGGGCCTGGCTCATCAGTGGTATTTTATATGAACTATGGAAATAAGCTTTGAGGACAGTAGAATTACATACAATTATAAATACATAATATGCTTCGAGCAATCGCTCTTCCGCAAATATCAAATTGAGTCATATTATATATTTATCGAAGCATATTATATATTTATAATTTTATGTAATTCTACTGTCCTCAAAGCTTATGTCCAGAGTTCATCTAAAATACCCATTCCAAGAGTCTAGCAACAGTATCACTATAAAAGGAAGATCGAAAAATGCAATATAACAGCGGTATGGTAGATTAAACTGGCTAAACCGCTGGGAGGGTTCACCACTGATAAGACAGGCCCTCTCTTTAATTTTCCATTGCAGTAAGGGTAGTAGAAATTGTTTAATTTCAAAAAGAATCTTACACGTCTAAAATAGTTTCGAATTTTCATAACAGATGGCGCGCAAGTTCTATGTAGAATGATGTATGCTCCTCTTCTGAAAAAGCCGTAGTCACCTGTCACATGTCGAGAATGTAGGCTGGATGTGATAAAAGCTGCCATTCAAAACAACCAATAAGGTGTTTTGTAAGTGCGGCCACGTGAATTCTAGTCATTATCCTGCTCCATTTCCGAAGACATAAAAGCTGGACGCATGTTTTGAGAGCTTGACGCAAATAGGTTAGAGTAGGGAATTAGTCGGTAGCTACAAACATCGTAATCTTTGTTTAGAATTTGGTCAACGTGAAACCGCCGTAAAGATGTATAGCGGGCTGCCCAGACCGATTTTTATACTCCAGAGTATATACTTGCAGTAAAAGAGGAATGGTAAAATGAATAATTTCTAAAATGGATTCCGACGTGAATTTTTTAATAATAGTCTCCTTCCAATTTTTTTTTTTTTTTTTTACAATTTTTAAAACTCATTTATATTTTATACAAGAATGACATCCACGGCGCCAATTTATAATTGCAACGAATAGTATTTGAATAAAAGCATTTAATCGGGTAAAACCCGGACGTTGCCCGGGTCATTCGTATCTACTTATATATTTGCCTTATTCTGTCTGTTTGTTTGTCTGAAGATCACGGATGGGAATTTTCATAACCATCGGTGGTTCAGTGGTAGAATGCTCGCCTGCCACGCGGGCGGCCCGGGTTCGATTCCCGGCCGATGTATTTTTTTTTACAATTTTTAAAACTCATTTATATATTATACAAGAATGACATCCACGGCGCCAATTTATAATTGTAACGAATAGTATTTGAATAAAAGCATTTAATCGGGTAAAACCCGGGCGTTGCACAGGTCATTCGTATATAATAATTGTATAAACGAATGCAAGACAAAATCACCGCGAATGTTTCTTTTTTTTAAGGCAATTTCTTTTTAAGGCAATTATCGTTATTTATCGTTAATTTTTGTTTCGATTTTATTGAAAAAAAAAAACGATATGGTGCCTTTAAAAAATGATCTTTATTACTATGCAGTTTTCTATTTAGTCAATATACCTAAGTTCATGTTGCAAATGTAATTATCTCTATCGATTTAGTAGGTGAAATGCAAAAAAAAAAAAAAAATCGACATGATGAAATCTTTATGAAAATTCACATTTTTATTTTTATATTTTCAAGACACACACAGTTTGGGGCGGGACGTTTCACAAGAGAGACATCCACGGCGCCAATTTATAATTGTAACGAATAGTATTTTAATTAAAACATTTTAAAAACACACAGTTTGGAACGGGACGTTTCACAAGAGTGACATCCATGGCGCCAATTTATAATTGTAACGAATAGTATTTGAATTAAAACGTTTTTAAAATATATACGCACTCGGGTAAAACCCGGGCGTTGCCCGGGCCATTCGTCTAGTTTAGTATAACAGACAAGTACAGAGTATACACTGACGGACGGAGATCCAATGTCCCGACAAGTACAGGGCATATATTGACGGACGGAGATCCAATGTCCCGACAAGTACAGGGTATATATTGACGGGCGGACATTTAGTATAACAGACAAGTACAGAGTATACACTGACGGACGGGATCCAATGTCCCGACAAGTACAGGGCATAAATTGACGGACGGAGATCCAATGTCCCGACAAGTACAGGGCATATATTGACGGACGGAGATCCAATGTCCCGACAAGTACAGGGTATATATTGACGGGCGGACATTCAGTATAACAGACAAGTACAGAGTATACACTGACGGACGGAGATCCAATGTCCCGACAAGTACAGAGCATATATTGACGGACGGAGATCCAATGTCCATACAAGTACAGGGTATATATTGACGGGCGGACATTTAGTATAACAGACAAGTACAGAGTATACACTGACGGACAGAGATCCAATGTCCCGACAAGTACAGGGCATATATTGACGGACGGAGATTCAATGTCCATACAAGTACAGGGTGTATATTGACGGGCGGACATTTAATATACAGACAAGTACAAAGAATAAATTGGGCTAAGATCCAATGTCCATACAAGTACAGGGTATACATTGACAGACGGAGATTTAAGGTTCAGACAAGTACAGAGTACACACTGACGGACGGAGATTTAATGTCCACACAAGTACAGGGTGTACATTGACAGACGGAGATACAATCATCAATCTGAGTATGACTCTTTATTGTTCTGCCCCAATCATCGACCGCTCTCACTCTGCAAACAGCGGCAATCTCTTCTTGTTCGACTTATAACATGGACTACTGTCAACTCCAGTTGTAATAAAGCAAAACAAATCAAATATTCTTGAATCGACTTCCGTAATTGAAATCTTCCAAAGATCGATTTTTTCTTCTAGTAGTAGAGTTGACTCAGTTCTTATATTGATGGAATAAGAGATAAAATATTTTTATTCTCCATCCTCAGGTATTCACCAGCAGATTGAGACTAGAATGAACTACTTCTGTAAAACTTTATTTATTTATTTTTGTCTTTGAATATATAAATTTGAAATTTTTAAGCATAAAATTGAGGAAAATGGCATTGATAAACGTTTTATTGTTTTTATCATTCAGATTGTTCTTTTACTAAAGCGTTGTCATGTAGTACATAAGAGGAGTAAAATTCAAATAAAGCCTTAAAACAATAAAACCTTTTAATACTTATATTACACATAACACGCATTTCAGAAGCCATATATCCATATATAATGCCATCGTTTGCATTATTGAGGATTTTGTAGAAAAAAATACTTCAATAATATTTTTAACATGTGTGTGGGACACATTTATTCCCATACCTTCAAAATATATTACAAAACATGTGAGGCTAAAAGTTCCCATAATAAAATATTAATATTGTGTGTGTGAGAATATATAAAATGTTCATATAAATAATAATGAACGATTTGGAAATGTGAAGGCGAAATATAAGGAGTGAAACAGGTAAAAATAATGGTTTAGTGTTCATTATAAGATAAAATAAACTGTATTCTAATTACATATTGATATATATTTCAAAACTACAAAAGCGAATATATATAATATAAAATCATAATATCCATCATAATTAAAACTTTCTTGGAAACAAAGTTAAAGAAAGGCTGACGTCACCAGAGATAGCCGTGACAACCTGTCGACACATAACTTCACAACAGGAAAACAGGGAACAGGAAAGGCTCGACCTTTGTCCCCGTTAGGAAGGGGGGGAGGGAGATCAAAGGAGATTCGATCGTACTGGGCAGCCTCATTGCTTGAGCCATCTCAACACGCTTTTTACTAGGAAACTAGAATACCTTTCGCCACTAAGCTCTGGAGTGTTCATTTCTATATCCATTTATATTACTACAAATATATATAAACACACACAAAATGTTATCTAATAAGTAGCGTTATGTTTTCTTGTTTCAAAAATACGAATTAAAAATAATAAAAGCTAGGTGTGTACACGCGTGTTAAACGTTTATCCTAAAGAAATTCTTCGTAAAGTGTAGAGGAATGTAGAAGGATGAAGAAAATTACAAGTGTAAATTATAAATGAATATTCCTGAGAATATTATAAAAGAAGTTGTAAGGGAAAATATATATATATATGTGTTACCTGATGCTAGACGAACCTCGATGTCAACTCTACCGTGCAGTCGTAGTGGAAGGAGACACAGCTGGGCCAAAGGTGAAATAAACAAACAGAGATTCCACTAAGAAGCGTCTGAACGTCAAGAAGGAATGGGACGAGGAGATTTCTGACAGGAAAGGGTTTACCTCTATCGGAGCGGCCTGCGCGGCTGGACGAATGTTGAACTGAAACAAAGGACTACTAAAGACTGAGGCTTGGGGCCTCCTTTTTATAGCATCAGGGTCCAGGAAGGTCACTGCCCTTTTCTGACGTAAACGAGGGGGGGGGGGGAAGTTACATCATCCAGGAGGGCCACGACCTCGTAAAAATTGGACTGGGCTTGCTAGGCCTACTCTCCTATTCTCACCTAAGCCTGATTAGTTTTAACCTTAATTTTCTCTTGTTATTCTCCATTCCTTCTATCTGTACAGTTGCTATACTTTATTAGAGTCTTACGCGGTACAGAATGATATTATGTGATGCTTTATATTTGCAGTAAATAACAAGTTATATACAGTCACGTGGTGGAACATGTGGTAGTAGATATCTGGATTATTTACAACAATTCAATGGTCTTAAATCATCACATATACTTTTGTTTGTTTGTGTTCTCGATCCGTGTAAAAAAAATGGTGGAGTACTGTTGCCCTTTATTATACAATTAATAAGTTACCCTTGTGTCTGTGAGGTAATATATTAGTGAAGAAAACCATGGATCTATGCGTTTGATATTGGAAAGCTTGAAAATTCAGTACAACAATATTTCATTTATTTGAAAAATTGACACTTCGGCTAGTTAAAGTTTTCTTTTCTCAACGTTTCAAATATATATATATATATAACTAGCGGACGTACCCGGCTTCGCCCGGGTTTTACCCGAGTAAAGGTTTGTCTAACGAATCTCTCGATAAAGTGAACATTTTTTCCCGGTCCCTTGAAAAATACTCGATAAGTTGAATAAAATCAATATTAATTGGTTCCCTCGGTAATTGGAAGTTAAAGGAATAGTATCTTGCCTTGGAATTGTATCATTATTCTTGTCTCAAATAAATTGCCGTGTCATCCTGAATTTTGTCTTTCCTAATTTTCTACATTACAAAATCATCGTATCATCATGATAATATTTAGAGCAGATTTTCGAATTATAACAGATAAATTAGAATATTTATCTTGATTATTTTAAAGCGAAAAGTTATTTCAAAAATTTTATTTGCTAGAAACCTTCCCAGTACTATACTAAATAACTTCCCAAAGTTTCATGGCGTTCCAATGAGTGGTTTGGTCAGGCATAAAGGACAAACAGACACACATACATTCATTTTTATATATATAGATTAAAGCATTTGGCAAGGCGTTAAAATTTGTTAGCAATTTCAATAACATTTCTCCTGACAAGACAAAATATTTTTGTCGAAACGTTAAGAAAATAAAACTTTAACTGGCCGAAGTGTCTATTTTCAAAAGAAATATGAATGCTAGCCAGGCAACATCTATCTTCAAAATAACAGTAGTTTTGTCATATCGGGCTGGTGTAGAGACAAAGTATTTGAAGCTTGTGTGATAACGTATGCCAGTTCAGGATCAACAGCCAGTACATTTACATGTTTTCTAATCTAAATTTCTTCGAAGGGCTCATTTAAGGATGATAGTCCGATGTGGTCGTTAAATAATCTAGACGGAAATTTCAGAATGTTCTGTCAGAAGTGGGTTACGACAATACGAGGTGTTGACAGCTAAGGAAATGGGAAAAAACTTTGCCCTAGGCGTCCCCAAAAAAAAAAAGAGAGAAGGGAGAAGAAAAAGACTGCGTCTGAATGTTTCACTCTGTATCAGTACTTTTCGTCAAAGTTGGACGTTTCAAATACTTGCCAAAAACTTGGTAAATTAAATAAGATAAATGGGTGAAATAAAAAAGCAAAAATCTGAAGCCAATTAGTATTCCTGGTTAAAACTTCAATTAATATATTAATTAGAAAATATAAATTAAAATAAATTATATAAAAAGGTTAATGAATAGATAATTAAGGGGTTGATGTGAAAAAAAGGACGATTTTATATTGATATTTGATCGCATTAATGTATAAATATATTATAATATTTTAATATATCCTTGTTATGAGAGAATATAATCCAATCCTATATATTTATGCCTATTATTCAATCCTATCAATTTATTATGAACCTGTATTTTCTATGATTCCAAAGTTATTTAGCACAAATTCTCAAGTTCTCACAAGTTCAAACCTTGACATAAGGTTGTAGCAACAACTCGGAATGCTATCAGCCCATGGGAAGATGATGCCATTTCTGAACCCACTACCCGCTGTTGAATTTTATATAACACATATATATATACACGATAAAACCAAAGTAGACGCACACAAACCTATACGAGAGATTACCGAAGAACTTAACGCCGACCATTCTACAGTTGCTCTACATCTGAGTCAAATTGAAAAATTATAAAGGTCTGCAAATGGGGGTCGCATGGATTGAATAAAAATAGCTTCCGAAAAATTGAAGTGTAGTCGGCATTATTTATCCGCAACAACAACGACCTATTTTCGAACGTATTGTAACGTACGACGAATAGTGGATTTACGTTGACAACCGAATACGTTCAGCGTTATGGTTTGTAGTAGATACTTTCTTAAGACAGAAATGTCCAGAGGAAGGTAGTGGAGACTTTTTGATTAAAACCATCATAGCCGCTGTTAGCAAATTGAAGAAATACACCA
>CP092878.1:67348054-67384006 GCA_030710605.1 Cordylochernes scorpioides
TGGCTTGGAAAGTTTTGAAAGGAATATTGTAAACTTTAGTTATAGCTTACCTACAGTTATCAAAATTCCTTTCAAAATTTGCCACTTATATTGAAGAAATCGTCAAAACACTAAAATAACCTAATAATAAACATAAAGCAGCTTTAAGTAATAGCAAACTATTATTTCTCCTAGTAGACCACGCACTGAACAATAGCCATTTACCGGAAATTTAAAATTGACCCATATTATACCAGAATATCAAAGAAAATACATTGAAGATATTCTTAGAAAGCTTGGCCTCTAGAGAAGATACAGAAAGCTTAAATAGATGAATTTATTTACTAGAAAAAATATATAATTTATACCTACCTAAATTATTTAATCATTATTTTTATACATACTTTTAATTTTTGTATTTTATATTTACCAATTAATTCCTATTTGTTGTTTAATTTTCAAGTAACACTAGGTTTTATCCAATTATTTATTATTTATGATTCTATCTTTTTATTCGTAATTTCATCATTATAAAAATTATAGTTTGAATATATCCTAATAAAAATGGATAGTTGGCGTTCTACGCTCCAGGAACCAGGGTTATAAATGTCAAAGATAAAATATTCAGCCCTGCCCTTGTATAGCGAGAATAACTCATATGCTCGCGAGATTTAGATTGTATCACACAAAAACCTCTATAAAGAGAGGCAAGCTGTCTTCAAAATATAGTAGAATCTTCCTGTAAAGAACACTTAGTTGCAGAGCCAAAGTGTCCTTTAGGGAGAGGTGTCCTCTTACCTAAGAGTTACTGAATAGTAAAAATTTTAATTTTGCCATTGAACCTGTCCTTTGTAGAGAGGTGTCCTCTAGCGTGAGTGTCCTCTCATGGAGGTTCTACTCTATTAGAAAAAATACCCTTTTTAATTCCAATATATGCTAATATTATATATGACCTGTCTTCCATCGTATTCTGTTTGAGTGAATGTTCACCAAAATGTTCACCAGAAATGTCATAATAATCATATATCCAGACTGAAAATACGTAAATTCAGTCTAGTAATATTTTAAAAATAAAATTAGCGTTGGTACACTATACTCTGTTTAAATTTCAACCAAATAGACCAAATATTGAGGAAGCCCATAAAGCCCAATTAAATACGTATACCTATATTCAATATAGACTCCTAGATAATGGTTAAAGAAAGATATATACAGTGATATGTGAAAAAACGAGAAAAAAAATTAAAATGGTATAGTCTTCACCACGTTGACGAGGTCCAACAGCCCGAAAAGCGTTCGTGATTAACCTTTATTGAAAAACATCAAGAAAATGTGTTGGCCAAATATCAGAGAACAGACTAAATCAACGTTTTGTTGATTTCTGTTCCACTAGATAGAGCTCTTCCATCTAAAATTCTCATATAAGCATGGTCAGTTTTTATGGATTTTTTTTTATTTTATAACAGTAATATATAACGCTTTGATGAAACACTAACTTATGCACGATGGATTCTGTGACCATTGGACATGGATCGGACCTGGAGGCTGTTGTGTTCTTCGCTGCCTGGAGTATAGGAGATCCATCTATGCTTCTTTCCTGTGGTATGAGACTGGTCGTCTTAATAAAGCTGTATATACGTGTATATAAAGTTTTAATCAGCGAAGAAGGATTCTTTACCTTGAGAGCGTCCTCCTCCAGACAAGAAGGGGATCTTCTTGAACACTCCTCAGTTCCACCCTGAAGAAATACCTGTAAATGCAGGTCTTGGCAGACGCCAGAATGGTCAGGGCATCATCATCCAGGACACGTCTGAAAATCCTGCCCTGCAGGTCAGGGGGCCGCTCGATGATAGTGAAGGCCTGATGGAGCGGCAGACCAGTAGGGGTGGGCTGAACGGTAAAGTAGGCTCTTTAATCTCTTTTGACCGAAATCGCTTTTTAGGTGTTACGATATGAAATTATTTGACTTTACTTTAAGAAATGTGGATATAGAATGTAAAAAAAAAATAATCTAATTTTTTTTTTGAAAAAGGAGACAAAATTTTATATTATTAAAATAAATTGAAGGTAATCTTATTGGTTTTAAATATATATTTTAGGTTATTTTCCAATAAGAAGAATGCCTTTCAGTGATTCATTCAAGATTTCATCTTGGATCCAACTAGGAGTTGTAACAATTAAAATGTATTTGGAATGATTGTTTGAAACTTTAAAATAGAAGAAAGAAACGATAAAGTCCAAGTAGCTATATTGAACCCCTTTGATAATTTGAGTAAAGAACAATCAGAATCGATCTATAAATTTTAAAATATCACACAATATTATTCCAACTTATTCCAAATAGTATCATATTAGGAATAAGCACTAAAACTCTTAAAAGCGGTATTGTTTTAAAGTAAACTCTGATCTATATGTATAATCTCTAAGTAATCAAATGCTTCTTGGTTCTTCAAAATATATTTTAAATATTTTAGTGGTGTGTGTCTCTCTCTTTTTTTTTTGCGAGTGGGAAAGTTGCAAAAACGCTGATATAGTCAAATTAATATGAAATTATTTTACACAAATAAAAATGATAATAAAAATAAATAAGGCATATCCTGACCACGAGCACATGTGCTTTTTAGATGGCAGAGCGCTATCTAGTGGAACAGATATCAACTAAACGATGAATTAGCCTGTTCCCCGATACTAGGCTAACCCATTTTCTTTATAAATCAAGAAAAGCTATCAATGAACGCGTTTCGGGCTATTGGCCCTCGTCATCGTCGAGCAGGCTGTAATGATAATGTAGGCCTCTGCAGATATAATTCAATATATATATTTTTGCGAATAGGTGAAAAAGAGGATAGGCCTGTTTCCGTATTTTCTCTTATGTAAAAAACACTATTTCGAATCATTATTCTTTTTAATAAGTTAGACCATATCATATATGGAAGCGATCACACGAGACACTGTGTCTTGTTGTCTATGTACTGTGTGTGGTTATGTAAAGTGAAATGGTTATTTAGAAGGTTTGTTGAAGCGTCTGCAGACAATAAATTGGTGATAAATAATCAAATTAGGAAAGACTTCTATGTGAAATTAAATAATTGTATCTCCCATCTACAAGACATACCAATGAAATAATCTAGTGTATAAAAACATTTCAGAAAAATAAATACTTTAAAAAAACCCTGTAAAGGACAACACCTAATTGCAGAGCCAAAGTGTCCTTTAGGGAGAGGTGTCCTCTTACCGAAGAGTTACTATATTGTAAAAATGGTGATTTTGCAAATGAAAACTGTCCTTTGTAGATATGTGTCCGCTAGCGGGTTGTCCGCTAAAGAGAGGTTCAACTATATATACAAAATTTATTAAAATAATTTATTTTAATATGTAAGAATATCATATTGCAACGGAGAAGGCAAATTTTAAAGAGATATTAAACATTAAAAATGCATAATAAATCGGATGGTGTTTTCTTTGAGTGCGACTTTGATTTAAATGCTTCGACAAAGAGCCAAGGGGGAACAGAGCAAGATTCAGACTTAATTTCAGAAATTATCTTCATTTTTGGCCGCGACTTTTATTAAATTATCATCTCCCGATTAACTTTCCAAGACTTAATGGTAGAGGGGAGTGGAGTTCATTTCTTTCCTTTGCGGCTAGCAATGGTGGCTCAATTGGAAATTTATAGATTCTCTTTATTAGCGATTTTAATTGGCTTCCAACTTCTATTTGAGAAGAATAATCGCATTTATTTTAAAATGTTTTTATTTGATCTTTCACTTTTTATATACCTTTTTAGTTTCACTCCTGTATTACAAAGGCGAGAGAAAACGTTTTTTTTTTTTGTAATATTCGATCAGAGGCCTACAATTTAAAATACCGTATTAAAGACTCAATTTCCAACCTCCTTTATCCGATAGGAATGTAAGAGATGAATTTCAATCAATATCAATGTTGATAGTTATTTTTTAATTCGATATATTTTAAGGAGAGAGATTGATATATATAGAAAGAGATTAAGATTGAAACTACTTTATTACAATGTTCATATAAGGTTATATAAGCTTACATAAGAAATAAAAGTGTCTATATAAGGTATAAATTTTGATTAGAGGAAATGTACACTCAAGGAAAAAAATAAAGGAAGCCTCATCATCGAGTTTTTTCAAGGATACAGGGGCAATATTGTTCACACTTAGTTATCTCTTGTGTCTTCAATAAAGGTCACTGTAATATCTTTCAGAGTTATTATATGAATCCCGATATACATGTTTTTAGGTACATTTTTCTTGAGTGTTGTCCATGAGTGCATATTAACACACTAGAGAGATATCTGTTAAAAAGAGAGAGCGATATTTTTAGGGATAAAATAAACACATTCTATATACAGTTACGAGCGTCATGGCCTCTGTCACGGTTTGCCGGCGCCCTCCTATTTGTCGGCTACGATCACGCCACCTTTGCCCCCCCCCCCCCCCCATCATTTGGTGCCGCCAATGCGCGAGACACTTCTGTCACCGTTTGCCTTTGGTTCAGTGGTAGAATGCTCGCCTGCCACGCGGGCGCCCCGGGTTCGATTCCCGGCCGATGGTTTGGGGCGGGACGTTTCACAAGAGTGACATCTACGGCGCCAATTTATAATTGTAACGAATAGTATTTGAATAAAAGCATTTAACATTCAACACAGAGATCCAGAAGTACAACTTCTATCCAATTATAACACTCCGAATTTATATATAAGTTTATATATCGGCGTATTATAATTGGATAGAAGTTGTATTTCAGGATCTACGCGTTGAAGGGCATGTTGGTCCGAAAGCTCGAGAAATAAAAGAAATAAGAAAATAAACCCTTGATATCTTATTGATTAAATCAAAGTATAAAAGCAGGGAAGAATCATTATTAATATATATTTTTTTCGATGGAATATTTCAAATTCAAAGAGCAATCATTAATATTAAATTCCCCCATCTTATGTTTTTTTCTACTCGTCCTTGTTGATTTCATTTATTATATTTCTCTAGGTTTAGTTGAAGCAGGTGTTAGAAAAATCGCTAAATTAGATTGACAGACCTAGATAAGTCTGTACGGCCTAATAATTTACTTCTAGGAGATAATTATAGTAAAATAGGAGTTTTCACTGAAGCTTCTCTCAGCATTATTTACCGAAATGGCTTTACAATACGTCAGAAAACTCGTCATAATTACAGAGAAAGGAATGAGGCGCCTCTCTCCAGCGAGAGAAACAAATATTTCAATTTTGATTGATACGCAACCTATCGTGGTAATAAGGTTGTCATGGCAACAAATAATGATAGAATTTTAATGGGAATATTCCTTTTAGGGCTGATAAGTTAATTGACAGGGGTTAGACCGGAACTCTGATAACCTGCGGAATATTGACCAGTTTAAATATATCGCCACCGCAATATATTTTACCTAATATATATTAGTTTCTAATGAAATATATTCTCGAACACACTCATACATACATTTACATATATTTATATACAACCTTTATTTTGTCCATAATATAAATATATATCACATTTTATTCTCCCCATTGAATATAACAAAATATTTTAAAAACTTAATTCTGTTGACGTTATGTGGCGCTGAGTTTGTTGTTGACACACATTACATATGTCATAACACCTTGATAAAGGTTGGCGTTCAGCCAACTGAAATATCGGTAAAATAAATTATATTTTGATCCAATATATGCCTTTTTAATTTAAAAAACATACATATAAAATATGATAATTATTTTGACGGGGCTTTCTGTTGTAATATGATTTTGAGAATAAAATATATTATTTTTTGCTTGTTTTTTAGTTCATTAGTATTTTGGTACTGTTATAATATCACAGTCGAACTTGAAAAATTCAAAGCCCAAGGGACCAAATAGAAAAAAAAATCGAATTATCTAAAATTCCGAATTAAACACGGAAATTCTATTTATAGGAAATTCCAGGGACCAAGATAAATATTCGAATTAAAGTTTTAGTATTTTGATATATAGAGAATTAAAATTATTTGCTGTTACTTAGTAAAAGACATTATGTCAATGTTTAGTAGTATGAGAATTTTTATGATATTGCAGTATTGGAAAAAATAAAACGGTTTTAATCATAATTTGCTTTAATTGTGCTGATAAAATAATTTAAGAAGAAATACCTAATTTAATGCGTGAAGAAGATAATAAGAGAATCACATATTTACATATCTACAAAAAGAGTTGTGCCGGCCAAAGGAAAACTACAACAATGAGTCTATATAGTCTGAAGCCGCGATATCTGGCGGTCGACTTTACATAGTTGTTTTATCTAGGAAATATAAATATAATTTGTAAAATTAATTTTTTTTTATATAATACATATATATTATTAATATAATGGATCATTTGTTGGGGGGGGGGGGGGGGGGGGGGGTTGAGGTGTAGCTCAATATGATTCAATACTTCTATAATAAATATATCTTTATACGTATTAACGTAGAAAGATTCATATTTTTGAAACGTAGTTCCTTTATATAATTTCAAGAAAAATTTCTTAAAATAAAAATGTATCACTATCTTTGCTAAAATGTCAAAAATTAGTTTATAAAACGTATTTAAGCCTGTTGATTATAATTTATATATATTGTGCTTATAATGTATAATATAGGATTCCAGAATTCAACTAAGATAGGTGTAAGTGAACGAGTGGAAATACCGACAGGCTGCTAAGAAGGCTAAGAAGCCTTTCTTCCTCTTTCTCTTTAATAAGTCTTCTTTTTTTTCTCTAAGAAGTATTTTTTCTTCCTCTTTCTTCTCCTGATGTTTTGGATCATCTCGGTGAGTGTGGCCAGCATGTTCTGCCTCGAAGTCATCTTTTGGCTTCTAGTCTTGATGAGCATTCTTCAGCAACCACAAACTTCAAAGAACCTCCTGGTGATCGCCACGAGGAAAAATCCCACTTCTGACACCAGTTGTCACATGTTTCCCCTCTCTGGTCCTTCACGATGACGCCGCATTTTCCGCCGTGAATTACCGCTGCAGCCCAAAGCCCCTCTGAGAACCACAATTCACGTGTATCTCATCTCCCTCTGGCAGTATCTCTCGACCTTACCACTAGTAAGGGGACTCGAGAGACTTACCAGAAGAGTAGCGACTGTGATGTTGGAAATGAAGTAACAACAGCAGCAGAAGTAACCGGGAACAAGTATTCTCACACTTAACCCTTTATTGTAATCTTTTATTCACATTACACTAGAACTCGAATAACAATTAACAGGTATTTACAGTAATTCAAGTCGTACAGCCAATATGAAAAGGTATTTGAAATTATAAGGCCCTAGGAAAGAAAACTACAGCAGTAAACCATCCCCACACTAGTCCCAGACTAGAAATAGGCTAACATCTATTGGCGGAGGTTGTAACTGTTTTTCGCAACGCCGATACTTGTAACAATATGAAAAAAAAATAGATTATTCCAAAAGTCAAATTGTACTGGGATCAGGTGGACAAATTAACAAAAAGGCATCTTCTGATTGTGTATCTTGAAGTTGATGATAGCTTGCCACATATGTCGGGCTAATTATCAACTATTCGTTGAATTTTAATTATTCCAGAATTTACAAATACCCATTTTTGATTAATTAAGAAAAGCTAACCACGTATATATACATATATATACATATATAATATTGTTGTTTTGCCAAAAAAGGTGAGATTATTAACTACACAGAATCGTATTGAAAGTATATATTTTATAAAATATGATCGCTGTTTTATTCAACGGTAGCACATCTATCTGAATCTGGAGAGAAATTAATTCCGGCATCAAAATTATATCTTGGCAGAGAATAGAACTATTCTCCAATAGCCTTTTTCAACATATCGTCCTATGAAAATTCGAAACTATTTTAGACGAGTAAGATATTTTTGAAATTAAACAATTTCTACTGCCCTTACTGCAATGGAAAAATTAATGGGAGGGCCTGGCTCATCAGTGATATTTTATATGAACTATGGAAATAAGCTTTGAGGACAGTAGAATTACATACATACATGTATTAAATTACATACACCGGCATCAAAATTATATCTTGGCAGAGAATACAACTATTCTCCAATAGCCTTTTTCAACATATCGTCCTATGAAAATTCGGATCTATTTTAGACGAGTAAGATTCTTTTTGAAATTAAACAATTTATACTGCCCTTACTGCAATGGAAAAATTAATGGGAGGGCCTGGCTCATCAGTGGTATTTTATATGAACTATGGAAATAAGCTTTGAGGACAGTAGAATTACATACAATTATAAATACATAATATGCTTCGAGCAATCACTCTTCCGCAAATATCAAATTGAGTCATATTATATATTTATCGAAGCATATTATATATTTATAATTTTATGTAATTCTACTGTCCTCAAAGCTTATGTCCAGAGTTCATCTAAAATACCCATTCCAAGAGTCTAGCAACAGTATCACTATAAAAGGAAGATCGAAAAATGCAATATAACAGCGGTATGGTAGAATAAACTGGCTAAACCGCTGGGAGGGTTCACCACTGATAAGACAGGCCCTCTCTTTAATTTTCCATTGCAGTAAGGGTAGTAGAAATTGTTTAATTTCAAAAAGAATCTTACACGTCTAAAATAGTTTCGAATTTTCATAACAGATGGCGCGCAAGTTCTATGTAGAATGATGTATGCTCCTCTTCTGAAAAAGCCGTAGTCACCTGTCACAAGTCGAGAATGTAGGCTGGATGTGATAAAAGCTGCCATTCAAAACAACCAATAAGGTGTTTCGTAAGTGCGGCCACGTGAATTCTAGTCATTATCCTGCTCCATTTCCGAAGACATAAAAGCTGGACGCATGTTTTGAGAGCTTGACGCAAATAGGTTAGAGTAGGGAATTAGTCGGTAGCTACAAACATCGTAATCTTTGTTTAGAATTTGGTCAACGTGAAACCGCCGTAAAGATGTATAGCGGGCTGCCCAGACCGATTTTTATACTCCAGAGTATATACTTGCAGTAAAAGAGGAATGGTAAAATGAATAATTTCTAAAATGGATTCCGACGTGAATTTTTTAATAATAGTCTCCTTCCAATTAACTGCGAATACATCCAGTCTTATTCGAAATATGAATTCATGCATAAGGGCTAGGTTTTTCAACAGCTAAGATGTCGAACCAGGAACCCTGGATCAATCCGTTTTCATTCAAAATAAGTTCTCAGATATTTTTCTATTTATTTCTAAGAAGCTGTCAAACAAAGAGGTACTCATGGCAAAGGTTTCTTCCGAAGTTGACGGGCGAAGATCCAATGTTCAGACAAGTACAGGGTAAACATTGACGGGCGGAGATCCAATGTCCAGACAAGTACAGGGTATATATTGACGGGCGGAGATCCAATGTCCCGACAAATACAGAGTATACACTGACGGGCGGAGATATAATTTCCAAACAAGTACAGGAAATATATTGACGGACGGAGATATAATGTCCAAACAAGTACAGGGTATATATTGACGGGAAGAGAATCAAAATACAGAAAAGTACAGAATATAAACTGACGGATGGAGATCCAATGTCCATACAAGTACAGGGTATATATTGACGGGAAGAGAATCAAAATACAGAAAAGTACAGAATATAAACTGACGGATGGAGATCCAATGTCCAAACAAGTACAGGGTATATATTGACGGACGGACATTTAATATACAGACAAGTACAGAGTATACACTGACGGACGAAGAACCAATGTCCCGACAAGTATAGGGCATATGTTGACGGGCGGAGATCCATGTCCAGACAAGTACAGGGCATATATTGACGGACGGAGATCCAATGTCCCGACAAGTACAGGGCATATATTGACGGACGGAGATCCAATGTCCCGACAAGTACAGGGTATATATTGACGGGCGGACATCTACTTATATATTTGCCTTATTCTGTCTGTTTGTCTGTTTGTTTGTCTGAAGCTCACGGATGGGATTTTTCATAACCATCGGTGGTTCAGTGGTAGAATGCTCGCCTGCCACGCGGGCGGCCCGGGTTCGATTCCCGGACGGTGAATTTTTTTTTTTTTACAATTTTTAAAACTCATTTATATTTTATACAAGAATGACATCCACGGCGCCAATTTATAATTGTAACGAATAGTATTTGAATAAAAGCATTTAATCGGGTAAAACCCGGACGTTGCCCGGGTCATTCGTATCTACTTATATATTTGCCTTATTCTGTCTGTTTGTTTGTCTGAAGATCACGGATGGGAATTTTCATAACCATCGGTGGTTCAGTGGTAGAATGCTCGCCTGCCACGCGGGCGGCCCGGGTTCGATTCCCGGCCGATGTATTTTTTTTTACAATTTTTAAAACTCATTTATATATTATACAAGAATGACATCCACGGCGCCAATTTATAATTGTAACGAATAGTATTTGAATAAAAGCATTTAATCGGGTAAAACCCGGGCGTTGCCCAGGTCATTCATATATAATAATTGTATAAACGAATGCAAGACAAAATCACCGCGTATGTTTCTTTTTTTTAAGGCAATTTCTTTTTAAGGCAATTATCGTTATTTATCGTTAATTTTTGTTTCGATTTTATTGAAAAAAAAAAAAACGATATGGTGCCTTTAAAAAATGATCTTTATTACTATGCAGTTTTCTATTTAGTCAATATACCTAAGTTCATGTTGCAAATGTAATTATCTCTATCGATTTAGTAGGTGAAATGCAAAAAAAAAAATCGACATGATGAAATCTTTATGAAAATTCACATTTTTATTTTTATATTTTCAAGACACACACAGTTTGGGGCGGGACGTTTCACAAGAGAGACATCCACGGCGCCAATTTATAATTGTAACGAATAGTATTTTAATTAAAACATTTTAAAAACACACAGTTTGGAACGGGACGTTTCACAGGAGTGACATCCATGGCGCCAATTTATAATTGTAACGAATAGTATTTGAATTAAAACGTTTTTAAAATATATACGCACTCGGGTAAAACCCGGGCGTTGCCCGGGCCATTCGTCTAGTTTAGTATAACAGACAAGTACAGAGTATACACTGACGGACGGAGATCCAATGTCCCGACAAGTACAGGGCATATATTGACGGACGGAGATCCAATGTCCCGACAAGTACAGGGTATATATTGACGGGCGGACATTTAGTATAACAGACAAGTACAGAGTATACACTGACGGACGGGATCCAATGTCCCGACAAGTACAGGGCATAAATTGACGGACGGAGATCCAATGTCCCGACAAGTACAGGGCATATATTGACGGACGGAGATCCAATGTCCCGACAAGTACAGGGTATATATTGACGGGCGGACATTCAGTATAACAGACAAGTACAGAGTATACACTGACGGACGGAGATCCAATGTCCCGGCAAGTACAGAGCATATATTGACGGACGGAGATCCAATGTCCATACAAGTACAGGGTATATATTGACGGGCGGACATTTAGTATAACAGACAAGTACAGAGTATACACTGACGGACAGAGATCCAATGTCCCGACAAGTACAGGGCATATATTGACGGACGGAGATTCAATGTCCATACAAGTACAGGGTGTATATTGACGGGCGGACATTTAATATACAGACAAGTACAAAGAATAAATTGGGCTAAGATCCAATGTCCATACAAGTACAGGGTATACGTTGACAGACGGAGATTTAAGGTTCAGACAAGTACAGTGTACACACTGACGGACGGAGATTTAATGTCCACACAAGTACAGGGTGTACATTGACAGACGGAGATACAATCATCAATCTGAGTATGACTCTTTATTGTTCTGCCCCAATCATCGACCGCTCTCACTCTGCAAACAACGGCAATCTCTTCTTGTTCGACTTATAACATGGACTACTGTCAACTCCAGTTGTAATAAAGCAAAACAAATCAAATATTCTTGAATCGACTTCCGTAATTGAAATCTTCCAAAGATCGATTTTTTCTTCTAGTAGTAGAGTTGACTCAGTTCTTATATTGATGGAATAAGAGATAAAATATTTTTATTCTCCATCCTCAGGTATTCACCAGCAGATTGAGACTAGAATGAACTACTTCTGTAAAACTTTATTTATTTATTTTTGTCTTTGAATATATAAATTTGAAATTTTTAAGCATAAAATTGAGGAAAATGGCATTGATAAACGTTTTATTGTTTTTATCATTCAGATTGTTCTTTTACCAAAGCGTTGTCATGTAGTACATAAGAGGAGTAAAATTCAAATAAAGCCTTAAAACAATAAAACCTTTTAATACTTATATTACACATAACACGCATTTCAGAAGCCATATATCCATATATAATGCCATCGTTTGCATTATTGAGGATTTTGTAGAAAAAAATACTTCAATAATATTTTTAACATGTGTGTGGGACACATTTATTCCCATACCTTCAAAATATATTACAAAACATGTGAGGCTAAAAGTTCCCATAATAAAATATTAATATTGTGTGTGTGAGAATATATAAAATGTTCATATAAATAATAAAGAACGATTTGGAAATGTGAAGGCGAAATATAAGGAGTGAAACAGGTAAAAATAATGGTTTAGTGTTCATTATAAGATAAAATAAACTGTATTCTAATTACATATTGATATATATTTCAAAACTACAAAAGCTAATATATATAAAATAAAATCATAATATCCATCATAATTAAAACTTTCTTGGAAACAAAGTTAAAGAAAGGCTGACGTCACCAGAGATAGCCGTGACAACCTGTCGACACATAACTTCACAACAGGAAAACAGGGAACAGGAAAGGCTCGACCTTTGTCCCCGTTAGGAAGGGGGGAAGGGAGATCAAAGGAGATTCGATCGTACTGGGCAGCCTCATTGCTTGAGCCATCTCAACACGCTTTTTACTAGGAAACTAGAATACCTTTCGCCACTAAGCTCTGGAGTGTTCATTTCTATATCCATTTATATTACTACAAATATATATAAACACACACAAAATGTTATCTAATAAGTAGCGTTATGTTTTCTTGTTTCAAAAATACGAATTAAAAATGATAAAAGCTAGGTGTGTACACGCGTGTTAAACGTTTATCCTAAAGAAATTCTTCGTAAAGTGTAGAGGAATGTAGAAGGATGAAGAAAATTACAAGTGTAAATTATAAATGAATATTCCTGAGAATATTATAAAAGAAGTTGTAAGGGAAAATATATATATATATATATGTGTTACCTGATGCTAGACGAACCTCGATGTCAACTCTACCGTGCAGTCGTGGTGGAAGGAGACACAGCTGGGCCAAAGGTGAAATAAACAAACAGAGATTCCACTAAGAAGCGTCTGAACGTCAAGAAGGAATGGGACGAGGAGATTTCTGACAGGAAAGGGTTTACCTCTATCGGAGCGGCCTGCGCGGCTGGACGAATGTTGAACTGAAACAAAGGACTACTAAAGACTGAGGCTTGGGGCCTCCTTTTTATAGCATCAGGGTCCAGGAAGGTCACTGCCCTTTTCTGACGTAAACGAGGGGGGGGGGAAGTTACATCATCCAGGAGGGCTACGACCTCGTAAAAATTGGGCTGGGCTTGCTAGGCCTACTCTCCTATTCTCACCTAAGCCTGATTAGTTTTAACCTTAATTTTCTCTTGTTATTCTCCATTCCTTCTATCTGTACAGTTGCTATACTTTATTAGAGTCTTACGCGGTACAGAATGATATTATGTGATGCTTTATATTTGCAGTAAATAACAAGTTATATACAGTCACGTGGTGGAACATGTGGTAGTAGATATCTGGATTATTTACAACAATTCAATGGTCTTAAATCATCACATATACTTTTGTTTGTTTGTGTTCTCGATCCGTGTAAAAAAAATGGTGGAGTACTGTTGCCCTTTATTATACAATTAATAAGTTACCCTTGTGTCTGTGAGGTAATATATTAGTGAAGAAAACCATGGATCTATGCGTTTGATATTGGAAAGCTTGAAAATTCAGTACAACAATATTTCATTTATTTGAAAAATTGACACTTCGGCTAGTTAAAGTTTTCTTTTCTCAACGTTTCAAATATATATATATATATAACTAGCGGACGTACCCGGCTTCGCCCGGGTTTTACCCGAGTAAAGGTTTGTCTAACGAATCTCTCGATAAAGTGAACATTTTTTCCCGGTCCCTTGAAAAATACTCGATAAGTTGAATAAAATCAATATTAATTGGTTCCCTCGGTAATTGGAAGTTAAAGGAATAGTATCTTGCCTTGGAATTGTATCATTATTCTTGTCTCAAATAAATTGCCGTGTCATCCTGAATTTTGTCTTTCCTAATTTTCTACATTACAAAATCATCGTATCATCATGATAATATTTAGAGCAGATTTTTGAATTATAACAGATAAATTAGAATATTTATCTTGATTATTTTAAAGCGAAAAGTTATTTCAAAAATTTTATTTGCTAGAAACCTTCCCAGTACTATACTAAATAACTTCCCAAAGTTTCATGGCGTTCCAATGAGTGGTTTGGTCAGGCATAAAGGACAAACAGACACACATACATTCATTTTTATATATATAGATTAAAGCATTTGGCAAGGCGTTAAAATTTGTTAGCAATTTCAATAACATTTCTCCTGACAAGACAAAATATTTTTGTCGAAACGTTAAGAAAATAAAACTTTAACTGGCCGAAGTGTCTATTTTCAAAAGAAATATGAATGCTAGCCAGGCAACATCTATCTTCAAAATAACAGTAGTTTTGTCATATCGGGCTGGTGTAGAGACAAAGTATTTGAAGCTTGTGTGATAACGTATGCCAGTTCAGGATCAACAGCCAGTACATTTACATGTTTTCTAATCTAAATTTCTTCGAAGGGCTCATTTAAGGATGATAGTCCGATGTGGTCGTTAAATAATCTAGACGGAAATTTCAGAATGTTCTGTCAGAAGTGGGTTACGACAATACGAGGTGTTGACAGCTAAGGAAATGGGAAAAAACTTTGCCCTAGGCGTCCCCCCAAAAAAAAAAAAAAAAAAAAAAGAGAGAAGGGAGAAGAAAAAGACTGCGTCTGAATGTTTCACTCTGTATCAGTACTTTTCGTCAAAGTTGGACGTTTCAAATACTTGCCAAAAACTTGGTAAATTAAATAAGATAAATGGGTGAAATAAAAAAGCAAAAATCTGAAGCCAATTAGTATTCCTGGTTAAAACTTCAATTAATATATTAATTAGAAAATATAAATTAAAATAAATTATATAAAAAGGTTAATGAATAGATAATTAAGGGGTTGATGTGAAAAAAAGGACGATTTTATATTGATATTTGATCGCATTAATGTATAAATATATTATAATATTTTAATATATCCTTGTTATGAGAGAATATAATCCAATCCTATATATTTATGCCTATTATTCAATCCTATCAATTTATTATGAACCTGTATTTTCTATGATTCCAAAGTTATTCAGCACAAATTCTCAAGTTCTCACAAGTTCAAACCTTGACATAAGGTTGTAGCAACAACTCGGAATGCTATCAGCCCATGGGAAGATGATGCCATTTCTGAACCCACTACCCGCTGTTGAATTTTATATAACACATATATATATACACGATAAAACCAAAGTAGACGCACACAAACCTATACGAGAGATTACCGAAGAACTTAACGCCGACCATTCTACAGTTGCTCTACATCTGAGTCAAATTGAAAAATGATAAAGGTCTGCAAATGGGGGTCGCATGGATTGAATAAAAATAGATTCCGAAAAATTGAAGTGTAGTCGGCATTATTTATCCGCAACAACAACGACCTATTTTCGAACGTATTGTAACGTACGACGAATAGTGGATTTACGTTGACAACCGAATACGTTCAGCGTTATGGTTTGTAGTAGATACTTTTTTAAGACAGAAATGTCCAGAGGAAGGTAGTGGAGACTTTTTGATTGAAACCATCATAGCCGCTGTTAGCAAATTGAAGAAATACACCAAAAGCCTCAACGCAAATGCTCGATATTGATCAACAGAAAAGGGCCAATCCATTTCCACAACAATTCCTGAGATCTCAATTATGATACGACAAAACATTTTTGTTTTATCCTTAGTACACGTGATACAGGCCATGATAATCATGGTAGGTAGAGTTGGCGACATCTTTTACTGTAAGTGCACCAGATGTCTACACATTTGTAAAGCAGTTCGACTTTTGTACTTATAAATATGCCAAGAGTCCCGTTTGGTTACTTGCACTCGCTGGTGGGGTTGGACCTTTTCAAGAATCGAGGCTTATGAAGCATTTTTTTTTTTTAATATAAAAAAGTGTTTAATTCGGGATTCGATTCCGTGTAGTAGTTGTCGAACTCCAACGGTTTAGACCACCATTCCACCTACCCCCACGACAAAACTTGGTTTATTGGAGTAAACTCTTGATTTTCCAACATAATTGCCCGATCTCTAGCCTACCGATTGCCACCTTTTATAACACCCCAGCCATTTATTATGTGGGAAAAACTTTAAAAACGAACGTAAGCCCAAAACGGCCTTCACTGATTCAATCGCCTCCAGCACTCCTGAAATTTATGTTTCCGGAATAAAAAATAACTTGGTTCTCATCGGAAAAAAATAGAGAATGTTGCTTGGCTCATAGCGTTTCACAACGATAATTCAGCTTGCGTCTGTGGCAGCAGTTGGGAAACCATTGGATGAATTTTACTGTCGTTTAAAAGCGGTAGGCTGATTTGATTTCCGGCATGCAAGTCATTACAAGTCTTGTAGACTTTATTTTGTATAATAGGGGCAAATTGAACATTGGTTTGACTTTGCAGTCATGACAAAGGTATAATGCTCTGTTACCACAATGCAGGGGCCCTGGCAAGACAAATTAGCTGGCAATTTAGGTTAAAGTAAGAAACTAAAGAATATGGCCCACAGCCAAAATGTATATATGGTATTTCTCCGTTATGATATAAAAACATCTTTTAGAATTAACGTTCCGGTATTTCTTTATGACCCCCTTTTAGTTATGTTACGCTAATCTGTATTCTACTCTCCGCACTCTTATGGGTAAGGCGGACTTCTTGGGTGGCTAGTTAGGTTAGTTGTTGGACAGCTAACAGGTGAGAGGTTAGCCAGCACGATGTTAGGTCGGTATAGGCCTTGTTTCTAACTAGCTGGATTAGTGCCGTCAGCCCTCTCATTTCCTAATTTTGATCCAATTTTTTACTTATTCTTGTACTTTATGCACAATCAATCCACCCACACTTAAAGAAATTTTCCGGTAGGAAATTGTTATATAGAAAGAAAGGTCTCCTCTCTCCAATCAAAATCGACGCTTAAACTAAGCGCATCTATTGGCCGTCTCTGTGGACTTGTATAATTAACACAAGTTATATATAACTCGAGTCTTATTAAGATTCGTTTATTTATTTCGATAAAAACGGAGCCGCGAGCTTTCGAACCAAATAGACTTTTATTCACGGCTCACATACGATGTTATCTTGCTCGAACGCCCAGTTTGGTATAAATAAAGAAACGAATGAGTTCTCGGGTTTGAAATAACACCAGTGATGTGGTTTTACCTTGACAAAAGGTGTCATTCTGTGTCGTAATTATTGGTAAGTTATGTTCTTTTTATTATCTTATATATATGCCTTTAATACATATACAGTAGAACCTCCCTGTAAAGGACACCTAATTGCAGAGCCAAAGACCTCTTACCGGATAGTTGGTAAATAGTAAAAATTCTAATTTTACAGATGAAAACTGTCCTTTGTAGAGAGGTGTCCATTATCGCGAGTGTCCTCTCATGGAGGTCTACTGTATATTTAATAAGAATTTAAACACAAGCGCGATGTTGTTATTATTGAGTGTGCAAGTATGACTCCGCGTTTTTTCCGGTTAGAAACAAAATTACACTAGACCAGGGGTCGGCAACCTCGGCTCGCGAGCCACATGCGGCTCTTTATATAGTTCCATACAAAATATTATTTATGCGAGTACTATTTATTGTTGGAAAAAAAAAATCTGCCTCTTTAAAAAACTTGATATTTTATGAATTGTAATTTTTGACTCTTTCTACTCAAAAGGTTTGCCAACTAGACAGTTATTAAAAATACATAAAAGTGCCATTGTTGATTCCACATTCTTCTATAATTTGGGCAGTTTATGTATGCCATCAAGAAAAATGTTTTAGTTTCATTCATAATCCATTCATAAAGCCAATATTCAACTTCTTTGTGATTCTGGAAGCGCTGGTCAGCCAGCCTATGTGCCATCGACCGAGATAGGTGATAATCCGATGAAGAGATGTCTGAAAGTATGGCGATACAACTTCCCATTCGAAAAATATCAGGGTGTCTTTTACCAATTGTGCGACATGTATCCTTGCGTTGTCATGAATCAGTATAAACTTGCCAAGTCCTTGCGCCCATTATGGTCGTTTCACTGTAATTTATTGGGGCAATTGAGATAATTATTATCGAGAGCGATGAGCAGTGACTGTTTTGCCAGTTTGAAATAGTTCGTAGTAAAATATGCCATCCCACCAGATGCACAAAATAACCTTCTTGCCGTGGTTATTGGGTTTGCGGTCGAAGTTGTCGGATGTTCTTGGCTTATCCATGATTTCTTACGCTTCGGATTGTCAAATTGCCCTCCCCATTTTTCATACCCAGTCACAATACCATGAAGAAAATTTTTTATTTTACAATTTTCAGCATGATTTCAGATATCGTTTTTCGATTTTTCTTCTTCTTATAACTCAATACATGAGGAACCCATTTCCATTCCTTCTGAATATTTCCAATAGCATACAAACGAAGTGAAACAGCCTGTCGAGTGACGTTGAGAGAAGCCGCTAACTATTTTAGTGTTTGAGCATCGTCTCCATCCAATAATGCTTGAAGTTCCTTATCCTCGAGCTTTTTGGCAGTTTTCCTTGTTCTTTGTCGGTGACGTCAAAATTTCCAGATTTGAAACGTTTAAACCACAAGTAGACATCTAAAGAGCTTGAAATAAAATTGTGCATAAGAATATATATCAAATATTCTATATACAAGTATCAGAGTCATCAATTCTGTCATCGTTTGCTTTTATGAATGTATGTAAATAATGGATTTCATATTTTTTATTAATTTTTTTCTGGCCTTTATTTGTTTAAATCTCTTTTTAAAAATCGTTTAAAATGCAGTCGCAATCATTAGCGAACACATATGTTTGCCTAATATTTCCATATGCTCTTTTATTTTTTTACAGAAAAATGTTTACATGCCAGTATTTAGGATTTTTTTTTATTATTCTTACTGAGAAGATGGGCATCGCAGTCAGGATTCTTTACAGTCAGTCACTCAACTCAGGCAATTTCAAAGGTTAATGGGGGTTTGGTGGAAAAGCTGCCGTCTATTTAAACTATATTAATTTTGAAACAACTAAATGGATTGCAAAAAATAATTAAATCAAATACCTAAACACTAATATTGTTTCAATGTCCACCTATACAGAGAGCCAAACAACAACTGACTCACCCGTGCTGGCAAGGTCACGCTCCGCTGCGTCACGTGGGAAAACATACGTAGAGGTTCTCGTCCATGTTCTCAGCACATCCCCCTTTTTAAGATTTGAAATATATATATACATTACAAACTTTAAATGCATAATATAATTAACCCGGCATTGCGCGCGCCGGGTGAAAATTACCCATGGCAACATTTGAATGGAGAATTAACCAATAAAAAATCGGTTGGCGGATATGTGGTTTCGTTTAGCTTCCTGACTCATCAATTAGTCTAAAGTTTTGGTTTCACATTTTGACAGCTCCCACTGAAATTCCATCTATTGTCACTGTCGGGTAAAAATTACCCGGCGCGCGCACTCACGTAATTTTTTTGTTGCATTTTTTTTATAACATTTTTTAAAGTGAGATAAATAATTCGAATTAATAATTTAAAAAAATAACTATAATAGGTTGATATATTTATCAGCCTATAATTCTATATAAAATTGAGGGAAGAAGCTAATATTTTTTAGATCAAGAAGAGATTATTGTAGAAGGTGATATTGAAGATCATCTAAATGAACATTTTTATGGAAGTGACACTGGAATATATTCAGATATGGGAATTTTGTGGAATAAGGGAACTATCCCACAAACATATTTTTATATAGGGAGAGCCTCGAAAATCAAATGGTTCAAAAATTGTCCTTCACAAACAGTAAAGCTGAGAACGCCTAATGTCATTTTACACATTTACTAGGCTTGAAAGGTGAAGAAGCAAATAATTAAAATACACCTTTAGAAGCTCTTTTGAAGAAAATTCTTGAAGTGTTTGGCCCTTGAACTCATCAAAGAGCAACTAAATCAAAGAAAAATCATTTCTTCACTGCCTAGAAGACTATTAAAAATTTCCTTTTTTTTTTACAGATAAGTTAATTTAAATCATAAATGTATACTCTAAATATATTTCAATTATTTTTTAGAAGGCACTTCAAGCCATAAAGAAGGTCAGGAACCGCAAGATAAAGCTTCCTACCAGATGTAGTGTGTCCCTCCAGTAAGGACAGGAAGACCTCGATTTTGTGCCATAAATGTGCAAAGCCAATTTATAAAGGACATACAATTGCAGTTTGCAATGATTTGTCTAAAATATCCTCATGGAATTTTATATATTTAATATTGAAAAGGAGCAATAGTTTCATATTATATATGCCATTACCAATTTTGAGGATTATTCAAGAATAGTTTTTAAAATGTTTAATCCGTGTAAAAAATATAAATATTTTATTAATAATTGCCTTTTTTGAAAATTAAAATGTTGTTACTTTGAAATAGAAAAGGTTTTGTTTTTCCTCAGTTAATATTTATATTCAAAATATATAATTATAATATCGGGTAAATTTCACCCAGCGCGCGCAAGTACGTTACATTTTTAGCGCGCGCGCTCGAGGGTTAATAATGAAGGCGATCCACAGGTTTAACAATTCGTCCACTCCGGGTTCTTATCTGGCCGTCTTCTGAGTCGTTAGAGGGATAATCCACAACTGGGGTCTTTTCATTTTCAACCAGTTCCTCTCCCGAAAAGGTCGGCGTCGATGGGTCAGCTGGATATTGCACTGCATATCCTTTTCGTAGATGGAACCTGTTTCGACGTAAAGTCCCAACTGGAGTATCAACCACATATGACCTTGGTGTCGATGCCTTCTGCTTTACAATCCCCCAGGTTCGCATATCTGTAATCCAAACCGTGTCACCTTCGGATAGCTCCTCCATGTCCGTAGCTCCGCAGCGTCGATCATATCTGGATTTCATATCCTTTCTCCTTCTCCCCTCCTTTCTTTTCAGGGTCTGAGAGTCCACCAACTTTGGATTAAGATTCTCTGGTGCAATTGGCAAGGTCGTTCGGAGTTTACGTCCCATGAGAAGCTCAGCAGGGCTGTAACCGTTCTCCAAAGGGGTCGATCGATACTCCAGGAGTCCAAGCGATGGGTCTTGATTTTTCTTGAGGATCAACTTAGCAATTTTCACACCTGCTTCTGCCATCCCATTGCTCTGCGGGAATCGAGGACTTGAAGTGACATGTTGGAATCCGTACTGCCTTGCGAAATTTGCAAATTCACGAGCAGCTCCAAATTGCGTCCCATTATCGCTTACAACAGTTTCTGGTACTCCATGTCGGGCAAATATGGATTTGCAACTACGCACCACCACACTGGCTGTGAGCCGATCCAGCTGAACCATTTCAGGAAAGCGAGAATAATAGTCAATGACGACTAGATACCACTTATTCTCGAACTTGAACAAATCCATTCCAATCTTCTGCCACGGTCGTGAAGGAAAGTTCGTTGGTATCAGAGGTTCATGTTTTGAGACGGCTTCCTGGATACAGACACTGCACTTTCTGACCGTTTCCGCGATCTCCTCCGAAATTCCAGGCCACCAGACCGTCTCACGTGCGCGAAGTCTTGTTTTTGTAATCCCGAAGTGCCCAGCGTGCAACTTATCTAGGATCTCCAGTTTCATACTTACTGGAATAACAAGACGACAGCTACGCATCAGTAGTCCATTTTGAACGCCGAGTTCATCCTTGACATGCCAATAAGAGAGCAGAGCCTGTGACATCTTCTTCTTATCTGGCCAGCCTTGCTCAAGGTAGTTGACTACTGCTTTCAGGGTCGTATCTTCTTGTTGAGCTTCAAAAATCTTCGCCAACATCTCGTCCTTGATCGGGTTGATTCTCGTCGCAACCACTTCAATTCGCCTCGCCAGGTTCAAGAGCTCACATGCCCGGCGACTCAGAAGAGGTTCACTCAAACGACGAATGACATAAATCTTCTCCTTGATTTCATAATTGCCATTTCGCAGCGTTGATATAAACATACCCACAGTCTGAAGTTCGGAGAATTCAGCAGCTCTAAGGTTGATATCACTTTTCACTAGTCGTTGTTGTCCCATCATCTTCTTGAAGAGACACAGAGGAACACATGTAACATCCGCCTGGGAGTCGAGCTTGAATTTCACCTTTTTCCCGTTCACTTGGATTTCTGCTGTCCATCGCCTCCTGCACTCGCCTTCATCATCATCGAGATTAGATGAATCCTCCACAGCTGAGACCTCCAGGAGAAAATCAATTTCTTCATCAAGTTCAGAAACAGCTTTGACTTCCGCAGTCTTCGCCTGCTTATCTGGGCAGCAATTTGCAAAATGGCCTGTTTTTGAACACAGGTTACATTTCTGTCCTTCAGCACGGCAGGCCTGTCCTTCGCTGTGGGTGAAACCTCCGCATTTTGGACATCGTGATCTTGTTTTGGCTGACTTCTCCTTCTTCCTCGAAGGCTGCTGTTGTTGTTTCGGTGATTGTTTCTTCGAGTTGAACTTCACCTGATTGACCTTTTGGCTTGTTGAGGGACGCTGCAGGTCGACTTGCTGCTGTCGAACGGCTTCCTGCTGTCGAACCATTTTCACCGCCTTTTCCAAAGTCAGTTCGCTGTCCAACTGCATTCTTTCAGACAAAGCTTTGTCCCTCACTCCAACCACAATTCGGTCACGGATCAACTGCTCATGAAGACCCTCAAATTCGCAACTTTCAGCCAATTTGTACAATGAAGTGATGAATTCGTCCACTGGCTCCCGATCCACTTGGATTCTTGAATTAAATTTCGCACGTTCGTAGATAATATTCTTTCTGACACAGAAGTGGCTGTCGAACGCCTTGAGGACTGAATCAATTTTCGTTGCCTCTTCCTCCTTTTCGAACTTGAAGGTCCTGAATATATCATCCGCGCGGTCGCCCATCAAGTACATGAACAAATCGATCTTGTCCGCCTCCTCTTTCTTCTTCATTCCACTGACCACGAGGTATCGTTCGAATCTCTTCCTCCATTTGGGCCATTCGTTGGGAGTCGAGAAGTCGAAAGTTTCTGGAGGTTGAATCTGAGCCATGTTGAATTATCTTCCAAGGTACGCAAAAATCGATATTTTGCGATATACGGGTTCGTATTTTATCCAGTTATCGCTGCCACCATGTTTTAATGTCCACCTATACAGAGAGCCAAACAACAACTGACTCACCCGTGCTGGCAAGGTCACGCTCCGCTGCGTCACGTGGGAAAACATACGTAGAGGTTCTCGTCCATGTTCTCAGCACAAATATAATACAATTTTTGCCATTACACACTTTTTTTTCCTGTAGTTTATGTGTTTCTTCTGTATTGCTATTCTATGGCACTTCTACTATTTATTATTGATGTACTTTCAGTATGAAGGATACTTCACTCGGGGGATTTCTCGGGCGAAGCCGGGTCATTCTTATAGTTATATATAGAGATAGCGCGTTCAAGACGTAGAAATCGATGCAAAACAAAGCAAACTATTAAAGTTTTTATGCAAATTTATAATGAATTAAATAAAAACGCGTAGCCATTTTTGAACACCCAATATATAAACCCTAGCTTCTGAATAGCAGCGAATATAATATACATAATAAAGGTAGGTTGTAACCTAAGGGCCAATAAAGGTCTTGTCTGAAGCAACGAATTCACGTATCATTGGATAATTATAAAGCTATTATCTCCAACTTAGGCCTCTTAATTATATCCTAATTATGAGTTTTCTTGGTAGGTCAGCGGTTTAATTAATTTGGGAGTGTGTGTGTTCCACCCACATATTTCTATAAAATATAATTATTGTGGGCGATGAATGCGGTGCTGGAATTAACTAATTCCAACGTCTAACTATATTTACGATATAGGGGAGATGTTGTATTGGTTCCTTACTTTAAGAATGAACAAATTTCATCACAAGAAGATGTTTCAAGATAAAATTGTGAAAAACGTATAAAACTGCAAAAACGTTTTCTTACAATTAGTTTATTTTTATTTAAAAATGCAAGATTTCAAGCGATGGTCGTTTTTAAACAGGAAGATGTTACCTAGCCTTCAAATGTTTAGTAATATAGAAACCCTATAAACATTCATTCAATAACTCGGAGCATATTTCATACGAAACAAAACTCTAAAAAGTAAGAATAATAATCAAAGGAGTACTGGAATGTTTTTATACTATTAAACTATAAATATATAGATTTAAACTAACATAACATGTTATATAAAGGTCTGTTTTCAAAAAAATGTATATGTTAGACGTGAAAATTCGAATAATTCATACATTTTTCTTCAATTTTAAATTTTATGTGATACAGTATACACATTTATGGATATAATTTAAGGAATTCTTTTTTGTGGCCGGTCTTCTGCATATTTTTGAGAAGACAGAGGCTTTTTCGTTCACACTTGGTTATCTCATTTGTTTTCAATAAAGATCACTGAGTATCAAATATCTTTCAGATTTATTGTCTGTATCCCGATAGGCATGCCATAAAAATACAAATCATTCAAATTTTGACCTTGAGTATATTTATTATAACGAGCATTTATCATTCAAATAATTATCCGAAGTCTCTGGATTATTTCTAATATTCTTCAATAATTGTAAACTCGGCCAAAATATTGCACGAGATACGAAATAGAGATTATTATCTTTGAAGAGGTAAAAGAATCGCTGAAATTTAAAATATATATCATAATATATACATGTATATATCCCGTGATTCTAGAATTTTTGCTTACTTTATTGAATGGGATTCCAGTACTTATAATATATCATAATGTTCAGAAATATTCAAATAAAGATGGACCGTGTGAGGGTTTTAGGTAAGGAAAATTCCTTGGACAGAACAACTATGTGGATGACCAATGTCCATCCATCTAAAAAAAAAACATTTCTGTGAGCTCCTGTTTAGCTCTCTTCTCCCTGGAGACTAATTGATCCTACTCAAAGCGGTTTAAAATCACCTGGATTTAATGTTCAGAAGACAGTTCGCACCGAGGTGGTCTCGACACTAGTTGTTCCCAGGGTGGTCCTTAGACCTTCTCTTTCCTCTCTGGTCTACTTCTCACGGGGTTTCTGCTTCTTGATCCTGTCTCTTGTATGCCATCACGCCAGTTGCCACACAACTACTACGACTGCTTCACTAATCACCACACTTATATAGATTCTTTCTGAACAAAACTTCCTTAAAAAATAAGCACGCATTACAGAATGTTCTGTGTCTCTCTGAATATTGTCTGACTAAAGTTGCTTAAATATTGTCTAACCAATGTTTACTAAGTGTTTTCTAACATAATTTTGTATGAATGTTGATTAATTCATTGTTGTCAGAATGTTGTTTACCTACATTTTGTCTAATTCAATTTGATTTATGTCTAAAGGTTGTCGAACTCTATAATTACTAAATATTGTCTAATACATCGTTGTCTGTATGCTTCTTAACCTAATGTTTTCTGAATTTTGCCTAACTCAATGTCGTCTGTAGGTTGTCTGATTCAATGTTGTCTAAATCAAAGTTGTCAAAAATGTCCTAACCCAATGTTGTCTAAGGGTGTCTAACTCAATTATTTCTAAATCAAAATTGTCAAAATAGGGCCTAACTCAATGTTGTCTAAATATAGTCTAACTCAATGTTGTCTAACTCAATGTTTTCTAAATCAATATTGTCAAAATGAGGTCTAACTCGATGTTGTCTAAATATAGTCTAACTCAATGTTGTCTAACTCAATGTTTTCTAAATCAAAGTTGTCAAAATAGGGCCTAACTCAATGTTGTCTAACTAAATGTTGCCTAAGGTTTTCTAACTCAATGTTGTCTAAATATAGTCTAACTCAATGTTGTCTAAATAGAGTCTAGCTCAATGTTGTCTAAATAGAGTCTAGCTCAATGTTGTCTGAGGGTTGTCTAGCTCAATGTTGTCTGAGGTTGTCTAGCTCAATGTTGTCTGAGGGTTGTCTAACTCAATGTTGTCTAAATATAGTCTAACTCAATGTTGTCTGAAGGTTGTCTAACTCAATGTTGTCTAAATATAGTCTAACTCAATGTTTTCTAAATATAGTCTAACTCAATGTTGTCTGAAGGTTGTCTAACTCAATGTTGTCTAAATATAGTCTAACTCAATGTTTTCTAAATATAGTCTAACTCAATGTTTTCTAAATATAGTCTAACTCAATGTTTTCTAAATATAGTATAACTCAATGTTGTCCGAATATTTTCTAACTCAATGTTGTCTAAATATAGTCTAACTCAATGTTTTCTAAATATAGTATAACTCAATGTTGTCTAAATATAGTCCAACTCAATGTTGTCTGAATATAGTCTAACTCAATGTTGTCTGAAAATATTCTAACTAATGTTGTCTTATTTAATGTTGTCTAAATCAGAGTTTTCTGAAAATATTCTAACTAATGTTTATCTAAAGGTTGTCTAACTCAATGTGGCTAAATCAGAGATTTCTGAAAATATTCTAACTCAATGTTGTCTAAAGGTTGTCTAACTCAACTTTTCTGAAAATATTCTAACTAATGTTGTCTAATGGTTGTCTAACTCAATGTTGTCTTAATCAGGAGTTTTCTGAAAATATTCTAACTGAATGGTGCACACCTTATTGTTGTATGTTGTATACCTCTGTGTGGTTCAATGTTGCTTACCTCCATTTTCCTAACTAAATGTTATCCTAACATCTAGAGGGATGATATTTTTAATGATAATAAATCAACCTAATCATCTCTTCAGTGTCCATGTGAAAAATGTCTTTTTCGCGCAATAAATTCTCAAATACGGCTGAATATCTATTCTACCCAAGATAAATTGTGATGTTTGTTTCATATCTCCATCAAACCTACTGAATAAATCATTGGGTAAACTTTTCATAGCTGAATATATAGAGATAAACATTGAATCCATTCAAAGCTCGGAATTTGACAAATAACAAACTACAATTATGAGTACTGGTATTTAGCTTTTTTAAAATAGTTTTTAAAGATGATCATAATTATTATATACTAACCGAATTCCTTCTATTTGCCCGGCTTCTTCTTGAATTAATGTTTGCCAAATTAATATCATTACGCAAAATTCATTTTTAAAAATGATATTTTAAATATTATTCTTTTAGAAATGATGCATATATTCTAATTAATATACCATTATTAATATACATTTTGTTTTACATCTGAAAATAATTTTTTTTTCAAATTACTCTGATTTTCAGTGGTAATAAAACATTGTCACAAATAAATTAAGAAAATACAAACTTCAGGATGACATGGTAATTTATTTAAGGGGCACATAAGAATAAATTCAAATTTTCAAAACGAATGAGAAGCACAATGAGAAAAGTTTGAAGAGTAAGTAAAATGTTGAAAAATTAATACGATCTGTTAATATTATATAATAACAAAAAAATTTACTACAACGTAAAAACAAAGCAAAAAGGTCAGATGTTGTAATTAAAAACATGAAAGGCATATACTGACCACGTTAAGCGTATTTACGCAAGTTTGGTCGTAAATACTCATTACTTGAAAGTATAACAAATCTAAAGTTTTGCGGAGGAGCCTCTTTTATTATACATTTGCAAGCTTTCGAACCTTTCGGTTCTTCCACAGGCGTGGCTAGTATGACTACACTAACAGGGTATAAGCGCGCTTGAGCCATTATATACAACATATAAATTTACATGCGGAGTGATATTTCAAACTTAATAAAATAGAAATAGGAACTATGACTATAAAAATAAAACTATGTAAATGAACTTATAGATTTTTAAAATTTAGATGAAATTATGGCAAAAACTTTTAAATGCGATAAAAGTTAAGTAAAATAATGATATTCTCTGTATATAAGCCGTGTGACACTTTAAAATTTCGTAACATTTAAAACCAGTATAATTTTAAAACATCTCAACACAGAAAAACCAAGCTGGGGTCCACTCCTCCCGACCACACACCCCCCGAGTGTATCACGGTGTAACTATTGAGATATTATATGATATATTTCCGGTAGATCTATTTTCCTATTTATGCTGTTTGTTTGTGTTGATATGATGGATTCCAGTACCAATATGTGCTGCTTATTGTTTATGTGCTGATATAGGATTTTAGGATGATCTAAGTTGAAGTTATGGCCTGTGTTTGAAATATGTTGGTATATAAGTGATTTCGGGTCTCTATTGTTTATGTTTCGTTTGTGTTCGGTGATTCTGATATATGAAATATATCATATAATATCTCAATAGTTACACCGTGATACACTCGGGGGTGTGTGGTCGGGAGGAGTGGACCCCAGCTTGGTTTTTCTGTGTTGAGATGTTTTAAAATTATACTGGTTTTAAATGTTACGAAATTTTAAAGTGTCACACGGCTTATATACAGAGAATATCATTATTTTACTTAACTTTTATCGCATTTAAAAGTTTTTGCCATAATTTCATCTAAATTTTAAAAATCTATAAGTTCATTTACATAGTTTTATTTTTATAGTCATAGTTCCTATTTCTATTTTATTAAGTTTGAAATATCACTCCGCATGTAAATTTATATGTTGTATATAATGGCTCAAGCGCGCTTATACCCTGTTAGTGTAGTCATACTAGCCACGCCTGTGGAAGAACCGAAAGGTTCGAAAGCTTGCAAATGTATAATAAAAGAGGCTCCTCCGCAAAACTTTAGATTTGTTATACTTTTATACTAATTTATACGGAGTTTACCTGTAGAAACTCATTACTTGGTTTCTCAAGAAACCTTTGGAACCAAAAGATTTTTGGTCGCAGTGGTACAGCCTGCTCCATGCTGACGAAGCCCAACAATCCGAATCTTGATTATCAAGAAAACGGGTTGGCAAGATATCATGGAACAAGCTAAATCAACGTTTAAATTGATTTCTGTTCCACGAGATGGCACTCTACCATCTAAAAAGCACATGTGCTTGTGGTCCGAATATGGCTTTTTTGTTTTTATTTACTACAATATAACACAATAAATAATATATTTGATATTTTTCGTTGGGGAAAACTTTCATTCAGAGAGAGAGAGAGAGAGATGACAACCCTGGCAAAGCCGAGTCATCATACATTTTATACTAGCTGAGTGACCCAGGCAACGCCCCAGGTTTACCCGAAGGACCTATGAAGGCACATTAAGAGTATAGATAGTGGCATAAAAATTGCAATGGGTATATTATTTTTTTTTTACTTATCTTTTTAGTCTAAATTAGACAAGATCTTGGAGATCGTGCTCATAAAGAAGCTCAAGAACTCTTCTTGGTTCTCTGTACAGGGATCTCTTGTCCTTTCCAATACAATTTAGTATATGTTGGGAAGTGGCCTCTTCGGTTTGCACCTAGTGCACATGGGGAAGCTTTTGGCTCCCTCTTTATAGACTAGAGGGCGCAGGTGACCAGATTTCCATCTGGCCAACTGTGTCGATCCCTTTCTGTTTAGTTGGAGGGTTTTTTTTGGAATTTCTACCTGGTACCAAGAATGACGGAAACTATCTCTATGGTTCCTTATCAGTTGTAGCTTTAGTTTGTTAATATGGTCCCTTGCTGAAAGGAAGGTCTCGGAGTTCACCGCATCAGGATGTCCAGCTGCTCCTTCTTTTGCCAATCTTCGGCCTCCTCATTTCCAGGGACTCCCACATGTGATGGAATCCATTGTAGAATTATTTAGGTATTTTTTTCAGTTTGTTGATTTCTGCAGCAATGTTTATGAGGGTATATTCTGATATCCAAGAAGCAACATTCCAAGTAAGGTTAAAAAAAAATACTTTCTAAGCAAAGTATATACATTCGGGTAGATACGAACACTTATAAATCCTGGACATCCATAGTAGATCCCAAGAAAAATTTCCAGAGAAAATATATTCGGATTATATAAAAAAAACGTAATTAACAATTAAATTAGAAACACGAAATATCTACCATTAGAAATTATTAAAATTTCCATAATACAAACGAACTTGTTTTAAAGTGAAGCAATTTGGTAATAATTAATATATAAAGTTAAATTTGAAGCAGAAGAAAAAAAACTAAGAATATAAAATTCCATAAATTGAAAAAAATAAATCTAACAAATAAAATATATGGAGAATAAAAATGATTTCTAGTAAATAGATTGATATTAATGTTATTAAAATCAGAATACTGAAATATTACAAATAAATTAAGATTGTAATTGACTTTTGAGAGCTTTTTGCTTGTAAAGAAAAAAAAAAACAAAGCAATTTGGTGAAAATAAATAAAGTTAAATTCAAAGGTAAGAAATTCTACGATTAAAAATTAGATAAAATAAGAAATAAATATGAATACTAATATATGGGGGGAAATAAGTATGCCACACGAAGTAAAAAATAACGAAAACTTTTTCGGATATAAATCGTTATGTATAATTCAGTATTTTCGGAGGGAAGATAGCTTAAAACTTCACAGCTGAAAATTTTGTTAGTGTATCACCCATATAGATATGCCTGATGATATTGGAATCCGATTATATACTGAAATATAACTTATATATTAATATTTTATTGATTTTTTCCGTTTTTGCTTGTAAAAAATAAAAAAATATGAAACAATATATACTAACAAATGATGATAAAGGTAATTATAATAATTAAATTTGAAACACAAAATATCTATCATTATAAATTATAAGAATTCAATAATTCAAAGGCACATGTTTTGAAATCAAAGCAATTTGATGATGATGAATAAAAATATGAAATTTAAAATTTAAATTTTGCAATAGGAAAATTGAAATATAAATATAATTACTAAAATTTGGAGAATAAAAAAAAAATTGTGACGCACATGAAGCGAAAAAAAATAATAACGAATATATTGGTACATAGATGGCTATGTATAGTTCAGTATATTTGGAGGAGATAACTTAAAAATTTACAACTGAAAACTCTGTTAGTGTATTATCTATATGGATAATCGGATATTGAAACAGCATTTTATTTTTCTTCCATACACTCTGGTAAAAATGAACTCGCGTTAAAACCGAGTGTTGCCCAGGTCATTCAGCTAGAGAGAGAAAGTATATTCATATAATTTATTATTAAAACATATTGTAACGTAGAATTGATGTAAAACCCAATTAAAACTAATAAAATAGCAGAGAGGCAATGAGAATATTTTACAGTGTATCAAATTACAAATATCGAAATTGAAAATATTTTCATAGAATAAGAAATAATCTGCTACATAGCTCCTTCCCGATGTGAGCTGTGACCCACAGCTTGAAAATCTTGTTGCTACTGACATGGATCTGACATGTTTCTGTCAAGTATTCCCTTGGAGTCTTGGACGTCTGACCCTAGTAACTTTGCGTCCTTTTTCTTGCGGCGTGAAGAGTAGCTTTGCCGTCATATTGTCTATAGGGACATCTCCTCCTTTAGGGAAGCTTTGACTTTGACACGGCGGCGGAATCCTGGAGCCAGTCTTGGAAAATGTAGATCACAGAACCCAAGGCCTCTAGTCTTCTCGGCGACATCAGTTTGTCTTTCCTAATCTACCCAGAAACTCCATCTAAATACAGCGTAGAAAATTAGGAAAGATAAACCTCAGAATTACATGGCAATTAATTCAATGTAAAACCAAATTAAAACTAATAAAATAGCAGAGACACAATGAGAAAATGTTACAGTGTATCAAAATACAAATATGAAATTTAAAATCTTTTCATAGAATAAGAAATGATCTGCTACAATATAATATTTCACCAAATAAAATAAATAATAAGAAAATATAAGATTGTTCGAAATCTTCAAGGCAGTCCTTTCAGACAACTTTCTGTGCAGCTTATTAGTTGTTGTTGTTGTCGTGTCCAATTATTAATGCAGCTGTGAACATAAATACAAAGCCATCGCTAGGAGGGGAAAAATTCTACTTTTTACATAAAAGAGATATTGCAAGATAACGTTAATTCAAGAAATTCTACCGAGAAATTAATCAATTAACCTTATACAAGTTAATTATATTGCATTCGAATTTTATTTTTTGAGACTTCAAACTGCTTAAATCTGATTTATATCATATACAATAATCGAAGCAATAAAAGTTGAAAAAAAAAGGAAAGCGCATCACTTCCTAGATATTTTGGTAGGATGCGCATTTGATGAAAAGTAAAAAGTGAGTTGGTAATGGCCGTGAGTAAATCCATGCTAATGGAGGCAACTTGTTTGGACAGCTAATGGCCATAACGGTCTAATGATCCGCTTCTGCAGAAAAAAACTATTGAGGTGTTTGAAAACATGAAGTTTGCAAACATTAAATGTAATGGGATAGTTCAATTTGCAAGGCCTCTTGCTCAATTTATTCACTATGGTGATAATGTTTTATGCAAGCAAGTTTTATTATTTTAAAATGTTGAATATTGTTTCATATAAAAATATTGATCTCGTAATATATAAATATTCGTATATTATTCAAAAATATAGTTTAATTAAGTTTTATTTTTACACTTGTGAAATGTATATTTTTATATTTAGGTCGCAGCTCTTTACACACCAATTATGGCCATAGTAATTATAATTTAAGCACTGAAACGTTAAAAAAAAATATTTCGAATACGCTAGTTTTCTGAATTTATAAATAGGTCTTTAATTGGATAAGTGGATAGACAAATTTATAAGGGTGGTCTAAACCTTCGGTTTTCGAGTGCTACGACCCGGGATCAATTCCCGCATTGGGCACTTTTTTTTATAATTAATTAAAAATGCCCCAATGTTCCCCTATTATTACAAAAGTCCAACCTCAGCAGCGAGTGCAAGTATTTAAACGTGGCTCTGGAATATTTGTAAGTACAAAAGTCGAACTGGTTTTAACATGTGTAGATATGTGGTGCTCTTAAAATAAACGCACTCGTCAATTTCTACCCACCATGGTTATCATGGTCTGTACCAAGTGTACTAGGGATAATAATAATATGGCTAATATTTAAAAATAAATGTTTAAAATATTATATTTTGTTCAAAAACACCTCCAATTGGACATTTAGAGGTTTTCTACATCTGATTCTGTACCCTAACTATTGGACTCGTGCATAGCTCTGCATACAAATTTTTGACGATCTGACTAGGAGCCATGATTGATCTCAAATATATTTAGTTTTCTGTAACTTAACTATTTATAATCGACGATTTATTGGAATATATATACTATCCTCCTTAATTTTGTTTGGCGCTCTTGGAAAAAAGACATGCAATTATTGATAGCTTTCAAACTTTGATTCTATATTCTAGATATAGGCATGAATATGGGATCAAATGATGATGCACCTTTTAATAAACTGATGCGCTTAATCAATTTTGCTAAATGGGAATTGAAATATACATTATTATTGTCCACGCCCAAATGCCACTATGGATTATAAATCATCAATATTTTCGATATCATTTTTTTGAAAATCTCACTTAAAAATGGGTTTTTATAATTGCCTAGAGAAAATTTCATAAAAAGCGCGAAATTATAAGGCGAATGGTTTTTAAAAAAAAACTTTCATTATATGATTTCGCGATTTTCATGATCTTTTGAACATATTTTGGGAATAAACAAGCAAGCTAACTATTGAACGTAACTGGGTATTTGGATGTGGTTATATTAGACTTCAAGATATAGTAGAAAACACACAATTCAAATCGTATTCTGATGCTGATTGCCATAAATAATGTTTTATAAACTTCTACACACAAGATACGACAATACCTTACTAATAAGTATCCTACCTTTTTAAAAAGAAGAATATGGGTCGCCGAAACATCAAAAGACAATAAACGTTTATAAAAAGGTTGGTAAAGTCTTGTGAATTAACACACAAAATTATTGTACGGAAATACTTTAAAATATCTTTAATTCATAATATGATAACACTAGTATTCTGTAAAATTTACTTTTTGCATAAAAATATATTTATGATGCATTAGTGCGCCATCTGTTATTAAATTCGAAACTATCATAGACGCGTATGATTCTTTTAAAAATTAAACAATTTCTACTGTCCTTACTGTAATGGGAAAATTAATAGGAGGGCCTGACTCATCAGCGTTGAACCCTCCCAGCAGTTTTGCCAGTTTAATTAAAAATTAAGGACAGTAGAAATCGTTTATTTTTAGAAGAATCATACGCGTATATAATAGTTTCGAATTTTCAAAAATAAATTTAGACAATAAAAAAGCATATATTGGATTGAATAAGAGATTATTTTTTTTGCTTTCTGAATATAGAGCAATCCATATTTAAATCATTTTACATCTTTTTATTATAAAAAGATTAAAATCAATTAATAAATTGTTCTATATTCAGAAAAAAAATAAATGTCAACGAATATTTCAGAATAAAAACGTCAATGGAACATTTCTTGTAATCGAATATAAAATGGGGATAATTCTCTCTACATATTCACGTGTTCTGAAATAAATAGAATATTATTTTAAACTGGAATGGATTAATATAACGGTACATTGCCTGAATAATGTGGTTGAAATCTTATTTGGTCAACGTTTTTATTAAATAAATAACTATAACAATGAGTCGTATAATAAACGAATATGGTAGAGCTAAACTATATCGAATTTTGAATTTATTTTAGGAAATTATATATAAAATATATATAAATTTCCCTCTTTAAAATACATCAAAGAACATTCTTTTTCTTTAAAACTACAACTTGCCCAGTTTAGCTTTTGATTAAGTATTCTGTTGGATCTAATTTAATAAATTTCTTTTGAAGTTCTTTCCTCCCAAGAATTATAATCTGGATTCTCTCTTGCAACGACACCTTGACAAACTTTATAAGATCTTTCCAAGTCTTTCTTTGGTTCGAAATATCAAATCGGAGTTATTCTGAAGTTTTATAAAATATTTCAGATAAATATTGTGCAATATTGTAAAATTAATAAGAAATTGAAACTATTTTTGATATAGAACAATTTTTTATTGCGCTAACATAGCGACTATTGTAACTAATATCGCTTATATATACCTACATATGCGATTGTTATAAAACCCACCTCACCTTTGCCACCATTGTAGCTAACGTTTCTGATATATACCTATATATACAATTGGTATAGAAATCATCTCTTAAAATTTATCTGAATCAATTTAATAAAGGATTTCATCTGAGATTATAAAGTCCAAGTTTGTTCGAAAGTTTCAAAATAATATTCAAATACTACTTCAAGAATATTCTACGAAATAACTTGCGACAACCATGTATATATTTAACAGAAACTATTATATTTCAAATATATTTAACCATTAATTACTTTTATTGCATATTGCATGCCCCTTGATCCAGAATCTATTCAACAATAAATGGGCAATATGAGTTCTGAATCCAATAGTTGAAATTATATTTCAGTAAATATTGTGCAAACACATTCGGCAATCATCATCCTGGACGTTCTGACTAGCGTTAATATCAGAAATATGCTCTATTTTTTTCCAACTGACACAAATTTAACCTCCGCCAGTACGTGAAATAAATGCCTAAAATGATTCTGACAACTTATAAATACAAGTAAGAACCTATTTATTATGTGTAGAGATGTGTATTGGCAGTTCCTGTGGGATGAGTAG
>CP092878.1:67384106-67441726 GCA_030710605.1 Cordylochernes scorpioides
AAAGCCTCAACGCAAATGCTCGATATTGATCAACAGAAAAGGGCCAATCCATTTCCACAACAATTCCTGAGATCTCAATTATGATACGACAAAACATTTTTGTTTTATCCTTAGTACACGTGATACAGGCCATGATAATCATGGTAGGTAGAGTTGGCGACATCTTTTACTGTAAGTGCACCAGATGTCTACACATTTGTAAAGCAGTTCGACTTTTGTACTTATAAATATGCCAAGAGTCCCGTTTGGTTACTTGCACTCGCTGGTGGGGTTGGACCTTTTCAAGAATCGAGGCTTATGAAGCATTTTTTTTAAATATAAAAAAATGTTTAATTCGGGATTCGATTCCGTGTAGTAGTTGTCGAACTCCAACGGTTTAGACCACCATTCCACCTACCCCCACGACAAAACTTGGTTTATTGGAGTAAACTCTTGATTTTCCAACATAATTGCCCGATCTCTAGCCTACCGATTGCCACCTTTTATAACACCCCAGCCATTTATTATGTGGGAAAAACTTTAAAAACGAACGTAAGCCCAAAACGGCCTTCACTGATTCAATCGCCTCCAGCACTCCTGAAATTTATGTTTCCGGAATAAAAAATAACTTGGTTCTCATCGGAAAAAAATAGAGAATGTTGCTTGGCTCATAGCGTTTCACAACGATAATTCAGCTTGCGTCTGTGGCAGCAGTTGGGAAACCATTGGATGAATTTTACTGTCGTTTAAAAGCGGTAGGCTGATTTGATTTCCGGCATGCAAGTCATTACAAGTCTTGTAGACTTTATTTTGTATAATAGGGGCAAATTGAACATTGGTTTGACTTTGCAGTCATGACAAAGGTATAATGCTCTGTTACCACAATGCAGGGGCCCTGGCAAGACAAATTAGCTGGCAATTTAGGTTAAAGTAAGAAACTAAAGAATATGGCCCACAGCCAAAATGTATATATGGTATTTCTCCGTTATGATATAAAAACATCTTTTAGAATTAACGTTCCGGTATTTCTTTATGACCCCCTTTTAGTTAGGTTACGCTAATCTGTATTCTTCTCTCCGCACTCTTATGGGTAAGGCGGACTTCTTGGGTGGCTAGTTAGGTTAGTTGTTGGACAGCTATCAGGTGAGAGGTTAGCCAGCACGATGTGAAGTCGGGATAGGCCTTGTTTCTAACTAGCTGGATTAGTGCCGTCTGCCCTCTCATTTCCTAATTTTGATCCAATTGTTTACTTATTCTTGTACTTTATACACAATCAATTCACCCGCACTTAAAGAAAATTTCCGGTAGGAAATTGTTATATAGAAAGAAAGGTCTCCTCTCTCCAATCAAAATCGACGCTTAAACTAAGCGCATCTATTGACCGTCTCTGTGGACTTGGATAATTAACACAAGTTATATAGAACTCGAGACTTGTTAAGATTCGTTTATTTATTTCGAAAAAACGGAGCCACGAGCTTTCGAACCAAATAGACTTTTATTCACGGCTCACATACGATGTTATCTTGCTCGAACGCCCAGTTTGGTATAAATAAAGAAACGAATGAGTTCTCGGGTTTGAAATAACACCAGTGATGTGGTTTTACCTTGACAAAAGGTGTCGTTCTGCGTCGTAATTATCGGTAAGTTATATATTTTTTATTATCTTATATATATGCCTTTAATACATATACAGTAGAACCTCCCTGTAAAGGACACCTAATTGCAGAGCCAAAGACCTCTTACCGGTTAGTTGGTAAATAGTAAAAATTCTAATTTTACAGATGAAAACTGTCCTTTGTAGAGAGGTGTCCATTATCGCGAGTGTCCTCTCATGGAGGTTCTACTGTATATTTAATAAGAATTTAAATACAAGCGCGATGTTGTTATTATTGGGTGTGTAAGTATGACTCCGCGTTTTTTTTTCCGGTTAGAAACAAAATTACACTAGACCAGGGTTCGGCAACCTCGGCTCGCGAGCCACATGCGGCTCTTTATATAGTTCCATACAAAATATTATTTATGCGAGTACTATTTATTGTTGGCAAAAAAAAATTGTGCCTCTTTAAAAAACTTGATATTTTATGAATTGTAATTTTTGACTCTTTCGACTCAAAAGGTTTGCCAACTAGACAGTTATTAAAAATACATGTAAGTGCCATTGTTGATTCCACATTCTTCTATAATTTGGGCAGTTTATGTATGCCATCAAGAAAAATGTTTCAGTTCCATTCATAATCCATTCATAAAGCCAATATTCAACTTCTTTGTGATTCTGGAAGCGCTGGTCAGCCAGCCTATGTGCCATCGACCGAGATAGGTGATAATCCGATGAAGAGATGTCTTAAAGTATGGCGGTACAAATTCCCATTCGAAAAATATCAGGGTGTCTTTTACCAATTGTGCGACATGTATCCTTGCCTTGTCATGAATCAGTATAAACTTGCCAAGTCCTTGCGCCCATTATGGTCGTTTCACTGTAATTTATTGGGGCAATTGAGATAATTATTGTCGAGAGCGATGGGCAGTGACTGTTTTGCCAGGTTGAAGTAGTTCGTAGTATAGTATGCCATCCCACCAGATGCACAAAAGAACCTTCTTGCCGTGGTTATAGGGTTTGCGGTCGAAGTTGTCGGATGTTCTTGGCTTATCCACGATTTCTTACGCTTCGGATTGTCAAATTGCCCTCCCCATTTTTCATACTCAGTCACAATACCACGTAGAGAATATTTTATTTTACACTTTTCAGCATGATTTCAGTTATCGTTTTTCGATTTTTCTTGTTCTTATAACTCAATTCACGAGGAACCCATTTCCTTTCCTTCTGAATATTTCCAATAGCATACAAACGAAGTGAAACAGCCTGTCGAGTGACGTTGAGAGAAGCCGCTAACTATTTTAGTGTTTGAGCATCGTCTCCATCCAATAATGCTTGAAGTTCCTTATCCTCGAGCTTTTTGGCAGTTTTCCTTGTTCTTTGTCGGTGACGTCAAAATTTCCAGATTTGAAACGTTTAAACCACAAGTAGACATCTAAAGAGCTTGAAATAAAATTATGCATAAGAATATATATCAAATATTCTATATACAAGTATCAGAGCCTCAATTCTGTCATCGTTTGCTTTTGTGAATGTATGTAAATAATGGATTTCATATTTTTAATAATTTTTGTTCTGGTCTTTATTTTTTAAATCTCTTTTTAAAAATAGTTTAAAATGCAGTCGCAATCATTAGCGAACACATATGTTTGCCTAATATTTCCATATGCTCTTTTATTTTTTTACAGAAAAATGTTTACATGCCAGTATTTTGGATCATTTTTTTTATAAACCTATTTTTTTTTTTATTCTTACTGAGAAGATGGGCCTCGCAGTCAGAATTATTTACAGTCAGTCACTCAACTCGGGCAATTTCAAAGGTTAATGGGGGTTTGGTGGAAAAGCTGCCGTCTATTTAAACTACGTATATTAATTTTGAAACAACTAAATGGATTGCAAAAAATAATTAAATCAAATACCTAAACACTAATATAAAACAATTTTTGCCATTACACACTTTTTTTCCTGTAGTTTATGTGTTTCTTCTGTATTGCTATTCTATGGCACTTCTACTATTTATTATTGATGTACTTTCAGTATAAAGGATACTTCACTCGGGGGATTTCTCGGGCGAAGCCGGGTCATTCTTCTAGTTATATATAGAGATAGCGCGTTTAAGACGTAGAAATCGATGCAAAACAAAGCAAACTATCAAATTTTTTATGCAAATTTATAATGAATTAAATAAAAACGCGTAGCCATTTTTGAACACCCAATATATAAACTCTAGCTTCTGAATAGCAGCGAATATAATATACATGATAAAGGTAGGTTGTAACCTAAGGGCCAATAAAGGTCTTGTCTGAAGCAACGAATCCACGTATCATTGGATAATTATAAAGCTATTATCTCCAACTTAGGCCTCTTAATTAATATCCTAATTATGAGTTTTCTTGGTAGGTCACCGGTTTAATTAATTTGGGAGTGTGTGTGTTCCACCCACATATTTCTATAAAATATAATTATTGTGGGCGATGAATGCGGTGCTGGAATTAACTAATTCCATCGTCTAACTATATTTACGATATATGGGAGATGTTGTATAGGGTCCTTACTTTAATAATGAACAAATTTCATCACAGGAAGATGTTTCAAGATAAAATTGTGAAAAACATATAAAACTGCAAAAATGTTTTCTTACAATTAGTTTATTTTTATTTAAAAATGCAAGATTTCAAGCGATGGAGGTTTTTAAACAGGAAGATGTTACCTAGCCTTCAAATGTTTAGTAATATAGAAACCCCATAAACATTCAATCAATAACTCAGAGCATATTTTATACGAAACAAAACTCTAAAAAGTAAAAATAATAATTAAAAGAGTACTGAAATGTTTTTTATACTATTAAACTATAAATATATAGATTTACACTAACATAACATGTTATATAAAGGTATGTTTTCAATAATATCTATATGTTAGACGTGAAAATTCGAATAATTCATACATTTTTCTTCAATTTTAAATTTTATGTGATACAGTATACACATTCATGGATATAATTTAAGGAATTCTTTTATGTGGCCGGTCTTCTGTATATTTTTGAGAAGACAGAGGCTTTTTCGTTCACACTTGGTTATCTAATGTGTTTTCAATGAAGATCACTGAGTATCAAATATCTTTCAGATTTTTGCTTATGTCCATAGTTTACTTGAAAACCATTTCTAAGATTCCATCCTTCAGTGTAGCATATAAAAGCAGAATGATCCAATACAATATTAGAGCTCTGAGAAGCGGTCTGGTGGATTAAATTGGCGAAACCGCTGGGAGGGTTCACCACTGATGAGCCAAGCCCTCCCAATATATTTTTCATCGCAGTAAGGACAGTAGAAGTTCGTTTTATGTATAAAAGAAACATTCGCGCTTTTAAATCCTTTTATTTTAGATTTATTGTCTGTATCCCGATATACATGCCAAAAAAATACAAATCATTCAAATTTTGACCTTGAGTATATTTATTATAACGACATTTATCATTCAAATAATTATCCGAAGTACGGATTATTTCTAAAATTCTTCAATAATGCCGTTGTAAACTCGGCCAAAATATTGCACGAGATACGAAATAGAGATTATTATCTTTGAACTGGTAAAAGAATCGCTGTGAAATTTGAAAAATATATATATCATAATGTTCAGAAATATTCAAATAAAGATGGACCGTGTTAGGGTTTTAGGTAAGGAAAATTCCTTGGACAGAACAACTATGTGGATGATCAATGTCCATCCATCTAAAAACAAACATTTCTGTGAGCTCCCCGCTTAGCTCTCTTCTCCCTGGAGACTAATTGATCCTACTCAAAGCGGTTTAAAAGCACCTGGATTTAATGATCAGAAGACAGTTCGCACCGAGGTGGTCTCGACACTATTTGTTCCCAGGGTGGTCCTTAGACCTTCTCTTTCCTCTATGGTCTACTCCTCACGGGTTTCTGCTTATGTATCCTGTCTCTTGTATGCCTTCACGCCAGTTGCCACACAACTACTGCTTCACTAATCACCACACTTATGTAGATTCTTTCTGAACATAACTTCCTTAAAAAATAAGCACGCATTACAGAATGTTCTGTGTCTCTCTGAATATTGTCTGACTAAAGTTGCCCAAATATTGTTTAACCAATGTTTACTAAGTGTTTTCTAACACGAATTTGTATGAATGTTGATTAATTCATTGTTGTCAGAATGTTGTTTAACTACATTTTGTCTAATTCAATTTGATTTATGTCTGAAGGTTGTCGAACTCTATAATTACTAAATATTGTCTAATACATCGTTGTCTGTATGCTTCCTAACCTAATGTTTTCTGAATTTTACCCAACTCAATGTTGTCTAAATAGAGTCTAGCTCAATGTTTTCTGAAGGTTGTCTAACTCAATGTTGTCTAAATAGAGTCTAGCTCAATGTTTTTTGAAGGTTGTCTAACTCAATGTTGTCTGAATATAGTTTAACACAATGTTGTCTTACAATGTTGTCTAAATAGAGTCTAGCTCAAAGTTTTCTGAAGGTTGCATAACCCAATGTTGTCTAAATATAGTCTAACTCAATGTTATCTAAATAGAGTCTAGCTCAATGTTTTCTGAAGGTTGTCTAACTCAATGTTGTCTGAATATAGTCTAACTCAATGTTGTCTAAATATAGTCTAACTCAATATTGTCTAAATATAGTCTAACTCAATGTTGTCTAAATAGAGTCTAGCTCAATGTTTTCTGAAGGTTGTCTAACTCAATGTTGTCTGAGGGTTGTCTAGCTCAATGTTGTCTGAGGGTTGTCTATCTCAATGTTGTCTGAAGGTTGTCTAACTCAATGTTGTCTGAGGGTTGTCTAACTCAATGTTGTCTAAATATAGTCTAACTCAATGTTTTCTAAATATAGTATAACTCAATGTTGTCTGAGGGTTGTCTAACTCAATGTTGTCTGAATATAGTATAACTCAATGTTGTCTAAATATAGTCTAACTCAATGTTGTCTAAATATAGTCTAATTCAATGTTGTCTAAATATAGTCTAACACAATGTTGTCTGAATATAGTCTAACTCAATGTTGTCTGAATATAGTCTAACTCAATGCTGTCTAAATATAGTCTAACTCAATGTTGTGTAAATATAGTCTAACTCAATGTTGTCTAAATATAGTCTAATTCAATGTTGTGTAAATATAGTCTAACTCAATGTTGTCTGAATATAGTATAACTCAATGTTGTCTAAATATAGTCTAACTCAATGTTGTCTAAATATAGTATAACTCAATGTTGTCTAAATATAGTCTAACTCAATGTTGTCTAAATATAGTCTAACTCAATGTTGTCTGAATATAGTATAACTCAATGTTGTCTAAATATAGTCTAACTCAATGTTGTCTAAATATAGTATAACTCAATGTTGTCTGAATATAGTCTAACTCAATGTTGTCTGAATATAGTCTAACACAATGTTGTCTGGATATAGTCTAACTCAATGTTGTCTGAATATAGTCTAACTCAATGTTGTCCGAATATTTTCTAACTCAATGTTGTCTGAATATAGTCTAACTCAATGTTGTCTGAATAATTTCTAACTCAATGTTGTCTAAATATAATATAACTCAATGCTGTCTAAATATAATATAACCCAATGTTGTCTAAAGGTTGTCTAACTCAATGTTTATAAATCAGAGTTTTCTGAAAATATTCTAACTAATGTTGTCTAAAGGTTGTCTAACTCAATGTTAACTTAATCAGAGTTTTCTACAAATATTCTAACTGAATGTTGAGAGACTGAATGGTGCACACCTTATTGTTGTATGTTGTATACCTCTGTGTGGTTCAATATTGTTTAACTCCACTTTTCCTAACTAAATGTTATCCTAACATCTAGAGGGATGATATTTTTAATGATAATAAGTCAACCTAATCATCTCTTCAGTGTCCATGTGAAAAATGCCATTTTCGCGCAATAAATTCTCAAATACGGCTGAATATCTATTCTACCCAAGATAAATTGTGATGTTTGTTTCATATCTCCATCAAACCTATTGAATAAATCATTGGGGAAACTTTTCATAGCTGAATATATAGAGATAAGCATTAAATCCATTCAAAGCTCGGAATTTGACAAATAACAAACTACAATTATGAGTACTGGTATTTAGCTTTTTTAAAATAGTTTTTAAAAATGATCATAATTATTATATACTAACCGAATTCCTTCTATTTGCCCGGCTTCTTCTTGAATTAATGTTTGCCAAATTAATATCAATACACAAAATTCATTTTTTAAAATGATATCTCAATATTATTTATATTAGAAATTATGCATATATTCTAATTAATATAACATTATTGCTATACATCAGTTTCACATCTGAAAATTATTTTTTTTCAAATTACTCTGATTTTCAGTGGTAATAAAACATTGTCACAAAATAATTAAGACAAGACAAACTTCAGGATGACATTTAAGGGGCACATAAGAATAAATTCAAAATTTCAAAATGAATGAGAAGCACAATGAGGAAAGTTTGACGAGTAAGTAAAATGTTGAAAAATTAATACAATCTGTTAGTATCATATAATAATAAAAATATTCACTACAATGTAAAAAACAATAAAAAAACAAAACAAAAAGGTCAGGAGTTGTAATTAAAAACATGAAAGGCATATACAGAACACGTTAAGCGTATTTACGCAAGTTTGATCGTAAATACCCATTACTTGGTTTCTCAAGAAGCCTTTGGAACCAAAAGATTTTTGGTCGCAGTGGTACAGCCTGCTCCATGCTGACGAAGCCCAACAATCCGAATCTTGATTTTCAAGAAAACGGGTTGGCAAGATATCATGGAACAAGCTAAATCAACATTTAATTGATTTCTGTTCCACTAGATGGCACTCTACCATCTAAAAAGCACATGTGCTTGTGGTCCGGATATGGCTTTTTTGTTTTTATTTACTACAATATAACACAATAAATAATATATTTGAAGTATTTTTCGTTGGAGAAAACTTTCATTCAGAGAGAGAGAGAGAGAGATGACAACCCTGGCAAAGCCGAGTCATCATATTTTATACTAGCTGAGTGACCCAGGCAACGCCCCAGGTTTACCCGAAGGACCTATGAAGGCACATTAAGAGTATAGATAGTGGCATAAAAATTGCAATGGGTATATTCTTTTTTTTTTACTTATCTTTTTAGTCTAAATTAGACAAGATCTTGGAGATCGTGCTCATAAAGACGCTCAAGAACTCTTCTTGGTTCTCTGTACAGGGATCTCTTGTCCTTTCCAATACAATTTAGTATATGTTGGGATGTGGCCTCTTCGGTTTGCACCTAGTGCACATGGGGAAGCTTTTGGCTCCCTCTTTATAGACTAGAGGGCGCAGGTGACCAGATTTCCATCTGGCCAACTGTGTCGATCCCTTTCTGTTTAGTTGGAGGGTTTTTTAGGATTTTCTACCTGGTACCAAGAATGACGGAAACTATCTCTATGGTTCCTTATCAGTTGTAGCTTTAGTTTGTTAATATGGTCCCTTGCTTAAAGGAAGGTCTCGGAGTTCACCGCATCAGGATGTCTAGCTGCTCCTTCTTTTGCCAATCTTCGGCCTCCTCATTTCCAGGGACTCCCACATGTGATGGAATCCATTGTAGAATTATTTTGGTATTTTTTTCAGTTTGTTGATTTCTGCAGCAATGTTTATGAGGGTATATTCTGATATCCTAGAAGCAACATTCCAAGTAAGGTTAAAAAAATACTTTCTAAGCAAAGTATATACATTCGGGTAGATACGACCACTTATATATCCTGGACATCCATAGTAGATCCCAATAAAAATTTCCAGAGAAAATATATTCGGATTATATAAAAAAACGTAATTAACAATTAAATTAGAAACACGAAATATCTACCATTAGAAATTATTAAAATTTCCATAATACAAACGAACTTGTTTTAAAGTGAAGCAATTTGGTAATAATGAATATATAAAGTTACATTTGAAGCAGAAGAAAAAAAAACTAAGAATATAAAATTCCATAAATTGAAAAAAATAAATCTAACAAATAAAATATATAGAGAATAAAAATGATTTCTAGTAAATAGATTGCTATTAATGTTATTAAAATCAGAATACTGAAATATTACAAATAAATTGAGATTGTAATTGACCTTTGAGAGCTTTTTGCTTGTAAAGAAAAAAAAAAACAAAGCAATTTGGTGAAAATAAATAAAGTTAAATTTAAAGGTAAGAAATTCTACGATTAAAAATTAGATAAAATAAGAAATAAATATAAATACTAATATATGGGGGGAAATAAGTATGCCACACGAAGTAAAAAATAACCAAAACTTTTTCGGATATAAATCGTTATGTATAATTCAGTATTTTCGGAGGGAAGATAGCTTAAAACTTCACAGATGAAAATTTTGTTAGTGTATTATCCATATAGATATGCCTGATGATATTGGAATCCGATTATATACTGAAATATAACTTATATATTAATATTTTATTGATTTTTCCGTTTTTGCTTGTAAAAAATTAAAAAAAATGAAACAATATATACTAACAAATGATGATAAAGGTAATTATAAAATTTTAAATTTGAAACACAAAATATCTATCATTATAAATTATAAGAATTCAATAATTCAAAGGCACATGTTTTGAAATCAAAGCAATTTGATGATGATGAATAAAAACATAAAATTTAAAATTTAAATTTTGCAATAGGAAAATTGAAATATAAATATAATTACTAAAATTTGGAGAATAAAAAAAATTGTGACACACATGAAGCGAAAAAAAATAATAACGAATATATTGGTACATAGATGGCTATGTATAGTTCAGTATCTTTGGAGAAGATAGCTTCAAACTTTGCAACTGAAAGCTCTGTTAGTGTATTATCTATATGGATAATCGGATATTGAAACAGCATTTTATTTTTCTTCTATACACTCTGGTAAAAATGAACTCGCGTTAAAACCGAGTGTTGCCCAGGTCATTCAGCTAGAGAGAGAAAGTATATTCATATAATTTATTAATAAAACATATTGTAATGTAGAATTGATGTAAAGCCCAATTAAAACTAATAAAATAGCAGAATATCAATGAGAATATTTTACAGTGTATCAAAATACAAATATCGAAATTGAAAATATTTTCATAGAATAAGAAATAATCTGCTATATAGCTCCTTCCCGATGTGAGCTGTGACCCACAGCATGAAAATCTTGTTGCTACTGACATCGATCTGACATGTTTCTGTCAAGTATTCCCTCGGAGTCTTGGACATCTGTCCCTAGTAGCTTTGCGTCCTTTTTCTTGCAGCGTGAAGAGTGGCATTGTCGTCGTATCGTCTATAGGGACATTGTCATCTTGGAGGGAAGTCTTGGCTTTGACACAGCGGCGGAATCCTGGAGCCAGTCTTGGAAAACGTAGATCAAAGCACCCATGGCCTCAAGTCTTCTCGGCGATCTTCAGTTTGTCTTTCTTAATCTAACCAGCATCTCCACCATAATGTAACGTAGAAAATTAGGAAAGACAAACCCCAGAATTACACAGCAATTAATATAACGAATAAGATGCTACAATATAATATTTCACCAAATACATTTAATAATAAGAAAATATAAGATCGTTCGAAACCTTCAAGACGGTCCTTTCAGAAAACCTTCTGTGCAGCTTATTAGTGCAGCTGAGAACATAAATACAAAGCCATCGCTAGGAGGGGGAACTTTATACTTTTTAGATGAAATAGATATCGCAAGATAACGTTAATTCAAGAACCTCTACTGAGAATTTAATCAATTTACCATATACAAGTTAATTATATTGCATTTGAATTTCATTTTTGATAATTCAAACTGCTTAAATCTGATTTATATCATATACAAAAATCGAGGCAATAAAAGTTGAAAAAGGAAAGCGCATCACTTTCTAGATATTTTTCCAGGATGCGCATTTGATGAAAAGTAAAAAGTGAGTTGGTAATGGCCGTGAGTAAATCCATGCTAATGGAGGCAACTTGTTTGGACAGCTAATGGCCATAACGGCCTAATGATCCGCTTCTGCAGAAAAAAACTATTGAGGTGTTTGAAAACATGAAGTTTTCATACATTAAATGTAATGGGATAGTTCAATTTGCAAGGCCCCTTGCTCAATTTATTCACTATGGTGATAATGTTTTATGCAAGCAAGTTTTATTATTTTTAAATGTTGAATGTTGTTTCATAAAAAATATTGGTCTTGTAATATATAAATATTTGTATATTATTCTAAAATATACTCATATTGAGTTTTATTCTTACAATTGGGAAATGTATATTTTTATATTTAGATCGCCGCTCTTTACACACCAATTATGGTCATAGTAATTATAATTTAAGCACTGAAACGTTAAAAAAGATATTTCGAATACGCTTGTTTTCTGAATTTATAAATAGGTCTTTAATTGGATAAGTGGATAGACAAATTTATAAGGGTGGTCTAAACCTTCGGTTTTCGAGTGCTACGACCCGGGATCAATTCCCGCATTGGGCACTTTTTTATAATTAATGAAAAATGCCCCAATGTTCCCCTATTATTACAAAAGTCCAACCTCAGCAGCAAGTGCAAGTATTTAAACGTGGCTCTGGAATATTTGTAAGTACAAAAGTCGAACTGGTTTTAACATGTGTAGATATGTGGTGCTCTTAAAATAAACGCACTCGTCAATTTCTACCCACCATGGTTATCATGGTCTGTACCAAGTGTACTAGGGATAATAATAATATGGCTAATATTTAAAAATAAATGTTTAAAATATTATTTTTTGTTCAAAAAAACCTCCAATTGGACATTTAGAGTTTTCCACATCTGATTTTGTGCCCTAACTATTGGACTCGAGCATAGCTCTGCATACAATTTTTTGACGATCTGACAGGGAACCATGTTTGATCTCAAATATATTTAGTTTTCTGTAACTTAACTATTTATAATCGATGATTTATTGAAATATATAAACTAACGCGCTTTTGGTAAAACACATGCACTTATTGATAGCTTTCAAATTTTGATTCTATATTATAGATATAGGCATGAATATAGGATCAAATGATGATGCACTTTTTAATAAACGGATGCGCTAAATCAATTTTGCTAAATGGGAATTGAAATATACATTATTTATTGTCCACGCACATATGCCACTATGGATTATAAATCATCAATATTTTCGATATCATTTTTTTTTTATATCTCACTTAAAAATGGGTTTTATAATTGCCTAGAGAAAATTTCATAAAAAGCGCGAAATTATAAGGCGAATGGTTTTTAAAAGAAACCTTTCATTATATGATTTCGCGATTTTCATGATCTTTTGAACATATTTAGAGAATAAACAAGCAAGCTAACTATTGAACGTAAACTGGGTATTTGGATGTGGTTATATTAGACTTCAAGATATAGTAGAAAACACACAATTCAAATCGTATTCTGATGCTAATTGCCATAAATTAAGTCTTAAATAGTGTTTTATAAACTTCTACACACAAGATACGACAATACCTTACTAATAAGTATCCTACCTTTTTAAAAAGAAGAATATTGGTCGCCGAAACATCAAAAGACAATAAACGTTTATAAAAAGGTTGATAAAGTCTTATAACTTGTGAATTAACGCACAAAATTATTGTACTGAAATATTTAGAATATCTTCAATTCATAATATGGAAATACTAGTATTCTTTAAATATTACTTTTTGCATTAAAATATATTTATGATGCATTAGAGCGCCATCTGGTATGAAAATTCGAAACTACAGGGTGATCCAAAAGTCCCGCACAACTTTAAAAATTAATAACTCCGCGAATATTTGCGTTAGAGCAATGCGGTAAACACCATTGTGTTCAGGATGCAATGGGATTTTTTATGGCAAATAATGAAAAATTCGAAATTGATTTTAGTTACAATTTTATTCACCAGATGGCGCTCTACCAGATTCAGAAATTCAGCGGCCAAATTGTTTGATTAATTGAATAATATAATTGAACGACACGTATTTTTCCTTTTTGAATACCCCAGGAAAGAACCCTAATAATATCAAATAACAAATTAATAAAACACCACTTCGCCAAAAGTATGAAGAATTGGTTAACGATTTTCAAATACAATCAGAGATATGTAAAATAGGCAAATGCAAATTAAAACATGTAGCAAAAATATTTATATTTTATATGGGGTTTTGTGAAATAGATTGAATGTTTGAAAAATACTGCTGATATCAATACACGAATTTTTGATATGTTAATATAGTACCAAAAATTATGATGGCACTACTAATAGGATTTCTTTCTATAAGAAATGTGTAGTTTCTTGACTAATTGGAGACCCTTGACTATTTAACTGGATATTTGTCATGATCCAACAAATGAAATATAGAGGGGAGTGACAAAATATATTAGTCGTACTTTATTCCAAATATCCTATGGGCTTGTCAAATGTTTTCATTGTTTATTATACTGTACACAATTTTAAAAAATGTTTCCCCTCAAATAAAAATAATTTTTAAATCGACCCTTTGCGTTGAAAAACGTGGTAGTTAAATCATTTTGTATTTTTTTTTCACAAAATTTCTAAAGTTATTGGTATACAGAAAATATTCCTTATGCTATTTCTTCTAATGAGCGAAAAGCGAAAACTAAACATAAAGGGAAAAATTGTGTGTACCAGTGTTATTCGAGAAGTTATAACACTCTGGTTTGCTCGACATAATATGTGAGCAAATGATAAACAAAATATTACTGTTCACAAATAAAAAAAGATAGTCAAGATGTGAGGACAGCATTTATCCCCATATCTCAACACAAAGAGCTGCAAAATATTGGTAGATAATATAATACATGGCGGCTTATATAACACATGAGGTAACTGCCTTCTCTCTTGTATTAGGTCACAATCCTTGCTCAATGTGGCACCCTTCATTCTCAATCACCGCCTGCAGACGATAAATGACAGAATGGACAGCATTAAATAACATATCTGTTGAAATTGATAAAACGTGCCATCTGATAGAAGCCTTCAACATGGCCAATGTGGTAGGCCAGCATCGATAAACACACGATTTAATGTACCCCCATAAACAAAAATCGCAAGGCGTCAAGTCTGGTGATCTTGGAGGCCACTGGTATATAAAGTGGCGACTTATCACACGATTTTCACAGAACGTATCCTTCAGCAATTGTTTGGCACCTCGGGAGATATGAGGAGGTCCTCCATCTTTCATGAATGTTATTTCGCTTAGTGCTTTTGCCCTGCAATATGGGAATACCCTTTTCTCTCAAAAGTTGGACATAACGTTCATCAGTTACAAAAACGGTTTTAAAAGTTCTTCCATTGATTTTTCAAAGAAAAATGGCCCAATAATAAAAGAAGTGAACCCACACAAAACTGTAACTCTAGGCTGGTAAAGTGGCATTTCTGTAAAAATCCTAGGGTTGTCTGTTGCCCAAATGCGGCTGTTTTGAATGTTAAATTCTCCGTTTAGAGAAAAGTGAGCATCATCTGTCCACAGAACATTCGACAGCCAGTTTTCATCAATATCAATTCGCAGGAAAACCCATGCAGCGAATTCTTGACTCATCTCAAAATCGTCAACTTTCAGCTCGTGAAATCTTTGAATTTTGTATGGGTACACACAATAGAGACATTAAGTGAAGCGTCTTCGGATATCACAATCATACTCGGCGAATTTAACGCCAAAAGTTCAATTTGGGGATCACCTGTCCTGGATAACAAAAGTCAGCAGGTTGAGGACATGCTAACAGACCTCGACCTTACACCGTTAAATAACGGAGAGAACACCTAAGTCCACAGGCACAGAATCCGCAATAGACATCACAGCGATAAATTACAACATCGCACCCACAACACAATGGAAAATCATGAGAGGTGCAATCAGTGACCACAGACCAATTTTAACAACCCTAAACTTCAGAATTGAGGACGTCCATTAGAATAAAAGAACATGGAACTTTAGGAAAGCCGACTTTAAAAAAATTCACAGAAAAGCTTGAAGAACTGTGCAACGAAAAATTGAATTACAGAACGCTTGACAAAAACTTGGAAAAATTCTCTTCGAACATTTCAAAATCTGCAAAAGCATCGATACCTAGAGGTAGACGTAAAGACCTGTGGATACCTTACTGGAAGGACCACAACATCGAGGCAGTGATTTCAGAGAGAGAGAGACAATATCAATGAACTTCTTAAAAAAAATAAAACAGAAGAAAACAGAAAGAACTCATTGAAATTAGTCACAAAATAGAACAAGAAATTTGGATATGCAAACAAGAAAAATGGCAGAATTCTGCGAAAAAATGGATCCAAGAAAGGACAGCCAACACTGGAATATGATTAGAGTGTTAGAGAACAATCAACACCAACACCAATCCTCCAATACTCTAACCGATATGAATAGAACAGCGCGAACGAGAACAAACAGATGGCTGACATAATTGCTGAATATCTTTCAAGCACTTCCATACTCAACTATACAAATGAAGACAGGACTCTAAAAATAATATAAACCAGTTAGTTAAACAAGCAAGAAACTTCCATCAACAAGATATTTTCTCGAAAGACTTCACACTGAATGAGCTAAACTTATCAATAAAAAATCCAAGAGGTCACCAAGAGATAATCTAATCTTTGGTTAAATGATCAAACACTTTGAAGACAAAGCTAATAATCAACTCCTACGAATACTGAACATTTCATGGCAAACTGGTAAACTACTAAAGAATTGGAAGATATCAATTATAGTGCCAATACTGAAGCCAAACAAAGATGCCAAGGAATACAAGAACTATCGGCCAATTGCTCTCACCAGCAAACTTTGTAAAATACCAGAACGAATTATCCACTCTAGGCTCATAGTCTGGCTCACTAACAATAATAAAATAAACCTCTACCAAACTGCCTATAGATCCCAGCACTGTACGACTGATCAACTGTTTTACTTCTGTCAATCAATAATAGATTCTTTCCAGGAAAAACCGCCAAAGAAGACCACGGCTATATTCCTTGATATGACCTCAGCTTTTGATCGAGTGTGGAGGGAGAAATTACGTGAAAAGCTGCACAACATCGGAGTAAGAGAAAAACCTTAATCTGGATGCAGACTTCTTAAGGGGAAGAAGGTTAAAGGTTCGGTCAATGGAGAATTTTCCAAGGAAGGAAGAACATGGGCTGGTGTAACTCAGGGATCTGTGCTCAGTTCTCTACTCTATCTGCTATATATTAACGACATCTATCCATACCTCACTGAAGACACAAAGGTTGTCTGTTATGCAGATGATATAGCCATATGGCACACAAGTAGCAGCATAGAAAAATCGTAAAAAATACTGAACACATCAATGAGAGGACTGGAGAAGTGGGCAATGGAACTCCAAATGACCATAAACCCAATAAAACCAAACCTATGCGTCTTCTCCACTCACAGGGAAAAAGGCATAAATATAACAAAAAAATAAGCATAAACAAACAAATGATTGATAAAATTAGAAATCCATAATACCTAGGTGTGATACTGCAGTCCTGTATCTTTCAAGTTGGTCTCGAGGACCACGCCATCACCATCTCCTAAGCGGCAAAGTACGCGATCTACGTATTCATCGTAGATCGCAAAATGTGTGGTGTCGCTGGAGACCCACTGGCGATTCTCCACCAAACTCTGCAGCGCTGGAAGAGGCGCCATATTCATTGTACATAGTGTATATAATGCATATTATCTTTTTTAATAGTGCAAACTGTGCATGTATTGACAAGATGTCAAAAAAATTATTTTAATTATTATTGATGAGGAATTGGAATTTTCAGAACACATAATTAGCACCTCAAATAGAACTATCAGAAAACTAAACATTCTGAGAAGGCTATGTGGAACAAATTGGGGAGCAAAACCCAGAATTCTCAGAACAACATATACCACCTTAATAAGGCTGATAATGGAATATGCAACACCGGTCTGGGCTCCCTCAAGCTCATCACTAAAAGTAAGACTAGACAGTGTTCAAGCAAAAGTGGCCAAAATAATCACTGGTGCTGTTTCATCCACCAACAATGAGAAAATTCAGAGAGAATGTGTTCTAGACCTACTCGCTCGAAAGCAGAAGACAAAATAAAAACAACTTGGATCGGCACTTCGGAAACGAGGAACCAAAGGACGAGATCTCTCTGACCACTTGTGGTTTGGTTGATCCGCCCTTTTCTGAGAATGAGGTGAAACTGACGGCTTTCAAGTTCGGGAAAAGGAAATCTCCTGGTCCCGAAGGGATCGATAACACGGTCGTGAAAGCCCTGGTAAGGATGCACCCATCGCTTCTTTCCAGGTTATTCAATAGGTGCCTGGACACTGGTACTTTTCCTGAGGCATGGAAGGTTGCCCGAGTAGTGCTTCTCGAAAAGTCTGGTAGAAAGGGTAATTCTCCTAATGATTATCGTATGCTTTCTTTACTAGCTTGTCTAGGTAAGGTCCTGGATAGCCTACTAGCTCAGCGACTGAAGCACTGGCTAGAAAGTAATGAGCTCCTTTCCTCTTTCCAACATGGTTTTAGGGAAGGGAAGTTCACAACCACAGCTCTGAACGAGGTGTTAGAGGGGGTTGAGATGGGCTTAAATAAGGGTGCTTGGGTTCTTTTCGTGGCCCTGGACATTGATGGCGCGTTCAACTCCATGAACTGGAACAAGCTGATGAGAAATTTGATGGACATGGGTTGTCCTGATAATTTGTGCAGCTTGGTTCGTGACTTCCTGAGGGATAGACGGATTAGCCTCAGTTTTAGTGGGCGGAAGTTGGAAAGAAACTGTGCTAGGGGTTGCCCCCAGGGCTCTTGCTGCGGACCTATTCTGTGGAATATCCTGGTAAACACCGTTTTCCCGGAGGAGCTCCCTGAGGGAGACAGGCTGGTTCTCTATGCTGACGACCAGTTCCTCATCATTGAGGCTGCTTCGAGAGCGAAGGCTGAGAAGTGTGTTGAAACTTCTCTCCAAATTCTCTCGAACTGGGCCCATAACTCTGGCCTTAAGTTCAATGTCTCCAAAACTAAAGCCCTCAGCTTTAAGCCTAGGGACATAAGAACTAAAAGGAAAGGGATCAAATAGGAACACAAGCCGGCTATCGGGATCGAAGGACGGAGGGTAGCGTTGGTCAATAGGATGACCATCCTGGGGGTGGTCATTGATGACAAGATGGGGTGGCAATACCAGGCGGAGGAGATGGTGGCGAGAGGCAGGGAGGCGTTGTGCAGGCCTGTCCTGGTTGGCTCTCAACAGGGGGGGGGGTGAAGGAGGGTACTATTTTTAGGAACCTCTGCCTCTCCTGTGTCGAGCCAATCCTGCTATATGCTTCCAGGGCTTGGTGTCGCCGAAACAGGGATCAGAAGGTGGCGACTACTCTAGAGAGAGTGCAGAGGACAGCGGCACTCAGAATCACAGGGGGATATCGCACTACCAGCAGTGAGGCCTTATTGGTCCTCGCTGGGCTTATTCACCTGGGATTGAAACTAGAGGAGGAGACCATCAGACAGAAGATCTAAGAGAGCAGGGAAGATGCCCTGGGACTTGAAGCGGGTGCCCTGGAATGGAAGAGGGACCCAAGAAAGCCTCCGCAGTGGTTGCCAAAGTGGAATTGGAGTCCTGGAGGTCGAAAAGGAATTGGCACGGAGGTTTTCACTGATGGGAGTAGGTCTGGAACCAATACTGGAGCTGGAGTAGTGATTTTCACTAATGGAGAGCTGATCTTCCAAGAAAGTTTAACACTCAGAGTGGACGAATTGGTCTTTTCAGCCGAGCTGGTTGCGATCAGGGTAGCCCGCAAAGTGTGTGCCGAGAAGAACTTCAGCCCGGACCGCCTCTATTCAGATTGTATGTCGGCCCTCGTCGCCATCAATCTGGAGAAAGGGCAACTCGCGCATCAAATAATCCAGGAGCTGGAGATGATGACGCGGGCTCCGGAGCTCCCTTGGTTTAGGAGACACAGCCTCATCGAAGGTAATGAGTTCGCAGACAGGATCTCTAAGGCAGGATGCTTAAAAGGTAGATCACTGAGGACCACAGTGACCAAGAAAGAAGTTTATAGGAGGATCAGGGGGCACGTCCATGACTTATGTTTGGACAGATGGAGGAACATTGTGAAGGGGAGAGAGTTATTCAATGGGGTAACAACACCCAAGTACCTCTGTAAGGTAATGTCCCACAAACTCATTAGGGTAGTTCGGGACATGGGCTCTTCCCCAAGTCTCCACAGATTTGAAATTAAGGGGTAGTGGGTGTGCAGGAAGAGAGAAGGAGGGCGAGGGGCGCGATCGAGAGTGAGCTGCTGAGAAATCACAGCAAGCTTCTTGAGAAAGCCCACGACGTGGCAGCTGAGCTTTTCCTCAGCTGTGAGTGAACAGAGTCGACCGGGGTCTGCCTCCCCGCGGTCCCTGCTGGACACAGTAGATAGTTTCCTATTTTGCTGTGATTAAAGGCCACCGGTATAGAAATCCTTCCAGAAATGTTGTCTGGGAGGTGGTGTTTCAAGGTACAATGTCCAATCACTAGCTTGGATACCGTTACTTGGCTTATGAGTTAAACAGAATAGCAGCGAAGGGCATGCTTCGAATGCCGGCTTGTGGACCGAAAGGTCTGGGTGGCCATCTGCTTCTAGGGTATACCAACTGTGCTTAGTTGGGATCCTCCAGTTCTTGTTTATTTTGGCTACTGTTTCTATTTCTTTAAAAGTAAGTTTATTTTTCTGTAGCAAGGGTTCTTTTGTGCCTTTTTTCGCTAGCGCATCAGCAGCTTCATTGCCTTCAATGCTAACATGTAAGAGTATCCATTGAAGGTGAATTTTTGAGGTATTGAGAGTTTTTGGCGATAACCAATTATGTTCCTGCTTACTTTGTCTCTAAGTTCCCCTGTGTGACTCAAGTGTTGTATGGCACTTCTACTATCAGTAAGAATCCATATATCGTGATGTTTAATGTTTCTGATGGATTTTAAGACTTCATAGATGGCTATAAGTTCTGATCTGAAGACTGAGCAAAATTCTGGGTTTCTTCTGTTTATTTTCTCAATGTCATTTGTGGTTTTAATGAGAGAGCCACTGCCAGTGTGTCCCAACTCATCTCTGCTACCATCGGTATAGATAGTTATTGCATTTTTAGGAATTTTATTAATTATTTCTAATGATAATTGTTTTAAGTATTCTGGATTTTGGTATTGTCTGTTGGTGGTTTCATTTAAAGTGGCATTAAAAATAACATTTTGTTAATGGTTCGCATGGAGATATTTTTTTCAGCTAAATAATATTTTTCCACTTTATATTTTAAAAATCCATTTCTTTTGGCCAGGTGGAGAGGGCCTTCTTTTTTGAGTCTTAGATTGGATTCCCAATTAAGTATGTAATTGAAAGTTCTGTGTTTGTTTTCATAACTCTTGATTTTGTTTATATATTTTGGCAGATTGTAGCTTATTCTATTCTTTAAGGGCATAATGTCTGCCTCGTAAAGTACAATATCATTAGGGCAGGGCTTTCGAAGACCTGTAATAATTCTAGCTGCACTTAGTTGTATCCTTCCCAGTGATTTTAGATTTGTTTCAGATGCTGTACCATAGATTTGATATCCATATTCCAGGATAGATCTCATTAGAGATGTGTAAGTTAATTTTATTGTTGTTGCTTCAGCTCCCCACTCTTCCTGAAATATATTTCAAGATTTTTAGTCGGTCTCTTCCTTTTCTAACAACTCCTTCAATATGCTTACTGGAGTTGATTTCTGGATCCAGGGTGTAGCCGAGATATTTAGGATGTTTATTATATTGCAATTGTTGTTCTTTCAGAATAATATTTGGTCTTATTTTGTATAGTTTCTTATCGGTAGTAAAAAGACAGGTTTCAGATTTTTGGGGGTTAAATTCTAATTTATGTTTATTAGCAAATTTTTCTAGGTGGAGAAGAGTCTTGTTAAATCTCTTTCAGCTTTTTTCCAGTTAGTGCTGCTGCTCCATAGAATAATGTCATCAGCGAAAAGTCCAATATTGGTTTTATTTGAAATTTATTTTTCTATGCCTGCAATAAATAGGGTGAAGAGAGTTGGGCTAAGGACTGATCCTTGTGGTAATCCTTGGTACAATTTGAAGGTTTTAGATAGAGTGCCATTATATTTGATCCTGATTTATATATTTTTAAGAGAATAATTTATCCAAGTGATAGCTTTTCCATCAATTTTGAAATGTTTGTATAATTTTGTAATTAACTTGTTTTTCCATACCTTATCAAAAGCTTGTGTAAGGTCTAAAAAGCAGCTATGGTGTGGTTAGTTGGTTTTTCGTTTTGTGCATCTTTTACCTTTTGTGTGAAAAATAAGAGTTGGTCTATTGTCCCATGTCCTTTCCTAAATCCATATTGTTCTTCTGGTAAGAGATTTCTTGTGTCGGGGTTGTAGGTGAGTCGTCTGAGTATATTTTTTTCCATTAATTTGCAGCAAATATTTGTTAGGGAGATAGGTCGGTAGTTTTTTGGGTCATCAGCAGATTTGTCAAGTTTTTTAATGGGAATTATTGTTGCATTTTTACAGTCTTGAGGCAATTTTCCAGTTTTCCAGGAGTTAATGAAAATATTAAGAAGTCTTTCTTTGCCAATTTTGCCCAAGTTTGATATCATTCGGCCATGGATTCCATCTGGCCCAGGAGTCTTGTTTAGGTCAGTGTTTTCTAATGCGTAAGCTAGCTCTTTCATATTGATTTTTTCATGGAAAATATTATGAGTGCTGGTGACATTTTTTACAGTCATGAATAATCTTTCGGGCCTTTTTTCAACCTTTATTTTACTACTTATTTGATATGAATTACCTAAAAGATTGGCAGCAATTTTGTCATTAGTTGCTGGTGTACCATCTGTATTCTTAATCATATTTGTGTTTTCATTTTGTGACTGGACTCTGTCAATTTGTTTTGCCCAATTCCAAAGTTTTGTATTTGGGTTTCTTGGGTTCAGGTTTTCACAAGTTTGTTTCCATTTTTCCCTTTTCACATTTACGCATAATCTTTTTTTATTTTTGCAATCACAATGTTCAGTTCAGTTCTAAAATATTTTTGGTTTTGGGTGCACTTTTTTGTAGTTCATTTCTTTTAGTTATAAGTCTTTGAATATTTTTTGCCTGGTGTGTATAATTTGGAATCCATTTCTTAATATTACCTCTTGGTATTGAAACTTTGGCTGCTTTAATAATGGTGTTTTCGAAAGATATCATATTAGCCTTTTTGAAGTTCCAGAATATTTCTTAATTGAGCTAGTTTTGGTCTTGTTGCTAATTTCTATCAAATTAGGCAAATGATCACTTCCAAAACTTTTTAATATTTTCTATTTGCATTTGTGGAAAATGTCAGGATAGTAAAAACTTATATCAAGGGCTTGTGCAGTATTATAGCTTGTAAGAATGATGGGTAGGATTCCCATCATTTAAGCACATGAAGACATTGTCGTCAAATATGTTTGATAGTATTTTGCCTCTTGGGTTTGGCGTAGAACATTCCCATAGTTGATGTTTGGCATTAAGGTCACCTACAATAATAGTGTTGTCTGTAAGAATTTGAGCCATTGTTCCATCGTCAATAAATGTATTGTTTGGAGGGTGATACATATTGTATATGTGGATGGCTTTGTTTTGATTGAGGTAGACTTTGATACCTTGGGCTTCGAGGTCTAATGTGTTTGTAATATTAACGGCTATGTCCTCATAGTACAAATTCTTGATTAAAATTGCTAGGCCACGCCCTTCAACAGCATATACAGATGGATCTTCAGACCTTACCCTGAGTAATGGAGGGGCCGGAATTAACATAATACTGCAAGATGGAACAAACATCAAAATCAAAGAAGGAGCAGGACAGATTTCGTCAAACTTCACTTGTGAACTGACAGCTATCTGGAAAGCCCTTGATGTATGCCTTAACCAACCATCCCTGCATCAAGCAGAAGGAATTTTAATATACAGCGACTCCATATCCGCTCTAGAAGAAATTCAGAAGGGCAATACTAAAATCACACAGAAAATACACTCGTTACTTACCCAACTGGAACCATTGGAGAATAACTGCATTCTACAATGAATCCCTGCCCATGCTGGGATCAGGGGTAATGAAATGGCATTCGAATTGGCAAAGGAAGCCAGAAGGTTGAGCCTAAGGAAAGAACAAATGTCATTATTTGACGCTGATTCTTTGTCAAAATATAAGATAATTAAACGAAAAAATAAGAAAAGATCAAAATGCGAAATAAACTCAGAGAGAAAAATGACAAAAACTATAACAAGACTTAGAACAAAACACTATAAAGGAATGACAATACTTCCAGATGGCACAAGAACCTATAGGGCATGCAACAATTGTCCTGGTGTGGAACTTACACCTACCCACATATTCTTATAGCCAGCAATGGCCGCAGCCTTGCAAAAATTAGACATAGACCCTGAGCAGCAGCTTTACACACCTAAGATAGTGGACATTGCTGCTGCTGTGATGGAGATACATGGATACATCTGAGGCTCTTTATTGGACACGACAACAACAACGGCATTCCAGAGTAAAATAAATTATCAGAGATAGATACATATTTTTCAAATGAATTAAAATAAATATAATCGATACTGAGTGAGAGTTGAATTAAAAATATTAGAAATTTATTATCTTCGGAAACAAACCGTATCTAAAATATCAATTTTCTTTTTGCTACATGTTTTAATTTGCATTTACCTATTTTACATATCTCTGATTGTATTTGAAAATCGTTAACCAATTCTTCATACTTTTGGCGAAGTGGTGTTTTATTAATTTGTTATTTGATATTATTAGGGTTCTTTCCTGGTATTCAAAAAGGAAAAATACATGCCGATCAGTTATATTTTTCAATTTATCAAACAATTTGGCCGCTGAATCTCTGATTCTGGTAGAGCGCCATCTGGCGAATAAAATTGTAACTAAAATCAATTTCGAATTTTTCATTATTTGCCATAAAAAATCCCATTGCATCCTGAACACAATGGTGTTTACCGCATTGCTCTAGCGCAAATATTCGCGGAGTTATTAATTTTTAAAGTTGTGCGGGACTTTTGGATCACCCTGTATTATAGACGCGTATGAATCTTTTAAAAATTAAACAATTTCTACTGTCCTTACTGTAATTGGAAAATTAATAGGAGGGCCTGACTCATGAGCGTTGAACCTTCCCAGCAGTTTTGCCAGTTTAATTTAAAATTAAGGACAGTAGAAATTGTTTAATTTTTAAAAGAATCATACGCGTATATAATAGTTTCGAATTTTCAAAAATAAATTCAGATAATAATAAGGCATATATTGGATTGAATAAGAGATTTTTTTTCTGAATATAGAGCAATCCATATTTAAATCTTTATATGAAATATATATGCCTTTTTTATCTAAAGATTTAAATATGGATACATCTATGGTAATTTAAACCAACAACCCCATACTGTGTATATAACTTATAATAAGATTGTCATGTTGTATATAGAGACACATCTATAAATAATTATGCGCATGATTAATCTGTGTCATCGCATCGCCCTATGTAATGTAATTTGTACAAAGTGGATAAATAAATAAAATCTGTAATAGATTTAAGAGTTGAGCTAGGACAGAGATCGAACATATAGTATAGCCAAAACAACAGAGTCTAAAGATGGGAGTCATAAATCAGGTAGATTCACAGTTCCCACGACAGGCCACCCACACTGTCACATGTGGTGGAATGCAGAGACCCCTCTCCCACCTGGACAGGTAAAGGCGCCCTTTCTCAAACGCCCCTGTCACATAAGGTCGCCCCGTCTTTAACCTATAAATCATCACCTTACAGTCTCTTGACAGTTCAGTTCAGTTCAGTTTAGTAGTTCACCCTCAGCGGGTCTCACGTCGGTTGTCACCAAGGTCCTTCTCATTCACCATGTAGTCAGTAAGAAATCTTCTATCTCCATCTTCGCTCCTAGCTCAACTTTTATCTGTTAACGCAATTTTCTTAGTGCAATTGTGTCTTCGTTTTTTGTGTGGATATCCCCAAGCTTTTCCACTCTGCCTCGACCACGACTGCCTGTATTTTGTGAGAACTTTTAAAGGTCTTCCAAGGTGCAGAGAGGTACTGGAAAACTCTACATCCTGACTGTTCCTCTTGGTCAACACAGTACAACAAGAGCTACCAGGACTTCAACATTATTTCAGTATTCGACAGGATCACTCATCACAGATAAGTCGACAGGATACTACAAGTCGACAACAACCAAACATTCAACAATTTAATTCAGTAGTCGACAGGATCTCTACAAAAGCTACTGGAATTCTCATCATCCCATTACATATATATATATATAGATGGAAATTTTGCCGGGAGGAAAATGATCTAAAGAGACAAAGGTCGCCTCTCCCGTCAAAACAGACGTCTAAAACAGACGCCATCTATTGACCGTCGCCGCAACTAGCGGCCTCGGGTCGGTGACAAAGCCACAACACCAGCTTTGGCAAACTGAAAAGCGTCCACCTGGAGACCATGGTTTCGGGCTGATGGCCCTCGTCAGTCCAGGGCGGACTTTATTCCATGAGATCCACACGGGATCTAATGGCCATAGATATGGCCCAGCCACTCTACCAGCAAAACACCTCTTTGGCAGATTGTCAAGATTCCATTAGATCCCGTGTGGATCTCATGGAATAAAGTCCGCCCTGGACTGACGAGGGCCATCAGCCCGAAACCATGGTCTCCAGGTGGACGCTTTTCAGTTTGCCAAAGCTGGTGTTGTGGCTTTGTCACCGACCCGAGGCCGCTAGTTGCGGCGACGGTCAATAGATGGCGTCTGTTTTAGACGTCTGTTTTGACGGGAGAGGCGACCTTTGTCTCTTTATATATATATATATATATATTCAGAAGGCAAATAAATATTTTATTCAGCCCAATATATACGTCCTTTTATTATATAAATATTAAAATCAATTAATAAATTGTTCTATATTCGGAATAAAATAAATGTCAACGAATATTTCAGAATAAAAACGTCAATGGAACATTTATTGTAATCGAATATAAAATGGGGATAATTCTCTCTACATATTCACGTGTTCTGAAATAAATAGAATATTATTTTAAACTGGAATGGATTAATATAACGGTACATTGCCTGAAAAATGTGATTGAAATCTTATTTGTTCAACGTTTTTGTTAAATAAATAACTATAACAATGGGTCGTATAATACAAAAATATAGTAGAGCTAAACTATATCGAGTTTTGAATTTATTTTAGGAAATTATATATAAAATATATATAAATTTCCCTCTTTAAAATACATCAAAGAACATTCTTTTTCTTTAAAACTACAACTTGCCCAGTTTAGCTTTTGATTAAGTATTCTGTTGGATCTAATTTAATAAATTTCTTTTGAAGTTCTTTCCTTCCAAGAATTATAATCTGGATTCTCTCTTGCAACGACACCTTGACAAACTTTATAAAATCTTTCTAAGTCTTTCTTTGGTTCGAAATATCAAATCGGAGTTATTCTGAAGTTTTATAAAATATTTCAGATAAATATTGTGCAATATTGTAAAATTAATAAGAAATTGAAACTATTTTTGATATAGAACAATTTTTTATGGCGCAACATAGCGACCATTGTAACAAATATGTACCTACATATGCGATTGTTATAAAACCCACCTCACTATTGCCACCATTGTAGCTAACATTTCTGATATATACCTATATATACAATTGGTATAGAAATCATCTCTTAAAATGTATTTGAATCAATTTAATAAAGGATTTCATCTGAGATTATAAAGTCCAAGTTTCTTCGAAAGTTTCAAAATAATATTCAAATAATCCTTCAAGAATATTCTACGAAATACCTTGCGACAACCATGTATATATTTAACAGAAACTATTATATTTCAAATATATTTAACCATTAATTACTTTTATTGCATATTGCATGCCTTGATCCAGAATCTATTCAGCGATAAATGGGCAACATGAGTTCTGAATCCAATAGTTGAAATTATATTACAGTAAAATATGTGCATACATAATTGGCAATCATCATCCTGAACGTTCTGACTAGCGTTAATATCACACACACACAAAAACCTTTAATAAGACACACAGGTCTTACAGAGAATTCTCCTTGGGGTTACAAGTCTAGCGTTAATATCAGAAATATGCTCCATTTTCCTCCAACTGACACAAATTTAACCTCCGCCAGTACGTGAAATAAATGCCTAAAAGGATTCTGACAACTTATTAATACAAGTAAGAATCAATCTATTATGTGTAGAGAAGTGTATTGAACTTAGAGTAGAAGCGGTTCAAGTGAAAGTATATTTTTAAAAGGCGTCGCGTAAGGTAAGTAGAAGGAAAAACTTATTCCAAAACAATTTCATCTAAAATACGGAGATACAAGTACCTGTGGTAACACACAAGAAGATAAAAGTTTATAGAAAACCTCTAAAATATAAATCATAAAATTCAATATGTATACGATGGTATATCAGAAATCCTCTATTAGAAAAATTTAGGTAACCCGTTTTCTAGCGGGTGAATTTTTGAATGGGGTAGGCACACTTCTTACTGAAGAATTCGCAAAATAAAAATCACGTCGGATGCAATTAAATGGCCACAGCAATCTCAGCCTTTTTCTCAGCTCAATGCCAGGGCGTATTTGTCACAGGTGTCAACATATAAGGGACTTATTAATTATCGAAAAACTTGATATTGAAGTTCAATGTGTAACTCGTAAATGAAGCCACAACATGAATATTTCTCTATATATCAATTTTAAAAATATATATGTTTCATATATATTAAAAAAAAACACACGTATATATTAAAGTTATTTTACAATTTATTTTATCATTTTCCAAAATTTATGAAATGTATTTCCCTTGGTGGTGTTTTTATTAAATATTTTCATCGAAGCATTTCTAATAACTGATATGAAAGCGTTAATAGAATTATCCACATTTTATTAAAGATATAGATATGTGAGAAATTAATAATAAAATGGAATAAAAAGACATATCCTGACCACGAGCTAATGAGCTTTTTGGATGGCAGTGGGCCATCTAGTGGAACAGAAATCAACTAAACATTGATTTAGTCTGTTCCCTGATATTTGGCCAACCCATTTTCTTGATAAATCAAGAAAAGCCATCCACGAACACATTTTGGGCTGTTGGCCCTCTTCAGTGTGGAGCAGGCATTATATAAATATATAATGATATTATTACCTATTTGTGTATTCATGATAATATTTACTACCTGTTTCAAATTGGGTGTATTATGTAAAGCTTAAAAAAGAGGAATTTAGACAATAATATTCAAAGTAATGATTTAGTACATAGGAAATCCTCAAATTTACAATAATACAACATACAGTATTTTTCTAATTTACAATAATACAATTAACTTTTCGAAAATTAACCAAGGATATCTGGACTTGCGGAAATTTGCTCTCGTTTTTTGAAAATGTTTTTCTGGCCTGTTCGAATTTTAGTTATTTTTCATATATTTTCTTTCATTTATAATTTTGACCGAGTTTTGAAGCATATCTATAAGCAGTAAGTTTTTTCCCCTCGTTTTGCATTTGTAGTTGCAGGCTTCTTCGGAAAATGTTTTGTCTAAGTTTTCGGATATTTCACCTGAACACTTAAACGCCTGTTTCATTATGTATTATTAATATTTTAGCAAATTATTTATTATTTTATTAACAGATTATCAATTTTGTTGTTTATATTTTGCTACCTCTGTAAACTTATCTCATTTCGTATCTTATATTCTTATTAATCATAGTTTGTGTTCTTGCCATGAATAAATTTCTATGTCATCCTGAGGTTTATCTTCTCAAATTTTCCACGTGGCATTTTGGTGGAGATGCTGGGTAAATTAGGGAAGACAAACTGAATATCGCCGAGAAGATCTAGAGGCCATGGGTGCTGTGTTCCGAGACTGACTCCAGGATTCCACCGCCGTGTAAAAGCTAACACCTCCTCCAAGATGGCGATGTCCTTATAGGCGATACGACGACAAAGCCGCTTTTCACGCCGCAAGAAAAATGATGCAAGAGTACTAGGGACAAAATTCAAGACTTCGACGGAATCCTTGACAGAAGCACGTCAGATCCATGTCAGTAACTACAACAATTGCAAACTGTGGGAAAGAGCTCCCATAGAGAAGGAGCTATGTAGCAAAGTATTCATTATTTTATTTACAGAATATCAAATTTGTTGTTCATATTTTACCTCTCTCTATGTAAACTCATTTCTTATCTTATATTTTTATCAATCATAGGTTTTGTGTTTTTGCTTTGAATAAATTGCTGGTCATCCTGAAGTTTGTCTTCTCAAATTTTCCAAGTGGAAATATTTGTATCTTGAAATTGTTCCTGATGATCGTTTTTCGGACTAACCAAAATCCACCTGGGATTTTCCTGAGCATTTAATATTGCAACATTTCAGAATATGAGCAGCATTAATATGGTTCTTGAATTACACTCAGAAAGCCTTTATAAAGACACCAGTCTTATACAGATTCTCCTCTCTCATTGACGGCTTGTAACGATATCCTCACGATGTTCAATCTATGATTCTTAATTGATGGATTCATTGAAAAATATATGGTTGTCCCAAAGGTTCGTAAACATATTATGATTATCAAAATTCGAAACTATTACAGACGCGTATGATTCTTTTCAAAAATAAACAATTTCTACTTCCCTCATTGCAATGTAAAAATTATTGGGAGATCCTCGCTTAATTTTTCCATTGCAGTAAGGGCAGTTTAAATCGTTTACAGTAGACTCTCCTATAACGCGAGTTTTTACAACGAAATTTCGTACAACGCGATAAAAAAATTGCGACAAATTTATTTATACAACGCGAATTTTCGTATAACGCGTTATAAAATAAAACAATTTACCCTAACAACATTCGCGTTATACAAGTTTTATTTCATACAACGCGAATTCCTATAACGCGATTTCATACAAAACGGAACACATTAATCGAGTTATAGGAGTCGAGTTATAGGAGAGTTTACTGTATTTTTAAAAGAATCATACGCGTCTATAATAGTTTCGAATTTTGATAACAGATGGCGCGCAAATGCATCATAATATTATGATTTATATTTTGCAATTGTTTACGAGAACTTTTGGGACAACCTTGATAATATTGGTAACCTTGGTAAATTTATAACATAATTCTTATAGAATAATAATTTAATCTCTGATGTTTTCTTTAACAAGGGTGGCCAATCACAGATGGGCTAAGTTTAAGAATTAAAAGGTTGTTCCTAAAGTTCGTAAACACTTGCAAAATTTAAATCACAATATTTTTACGAAATTTTGCGAAAACCTTATATTATATATATTCTTTAAATACATTTTCATTTGTGTGTGTGATAAACACATATCATATTTTGGATATTTTTATTTATTATTGATATATATATTGCTCAATTTTAGTTTTCTTTCTAGTGTAGCGTTAAATATTTGATGGGACTTTCTCTAAATCATTCAGCGGCCAAAGTTTAATATGGAACAAGGAGGAAGTTCTGGAAAGTAAACCACTGAATCTCAAACTCCGAGCGATTGCAGTTTTTACTTTTTCTCTCAATATTATTATTTCCTCTCTAAACAACTCGAGATTTCTCAAATTGTTTTATTGCGAATTTTAAAGCCTAGAATATAGGAACGGAGATTCGAGAAAATGGATTCCACATAAAATATGAATAGTGTACAACGGTGTTGTGTCAGATCAATATACTATTAGAATGCTCTGAATTTTGAAGAGTTCGAATCAATATATGGGTAAATACTAAAATATTTGAGATAATTTGAGTGTTTCAAAATGGCCGTTAAGAAGAAGCTCAAATACTTATCTATTGATTTAAATTTAGTAATACAGTTAAACCTGTCTATAGCGCCCCCTCTAAATAGCACCTTCCTCTCTATAGCGCCCGATTTTAAACATTAAAATGTAAACATTTTTTACTTAAAAGTGACCTGTCTTTAGTACCCCCTCTCTATAGCACCCTATTTTGGTGAGTCCCAAGAGGGGGCGCTATAGACAGGTTTAACTGTATATCGATTTTCAAAAAAAAAAATAAAAAAACAAAGGCTGTTAAAATTTCTAATCAATTTTTGAAATGTATTTTATTTGTATATATACAATTCAAAGAATTTGGTATACACATAATTAACCCACATAAACAAACAAATGAAACTGATATTTCTAAAAATCGTTAAATAATGTGAGAAAAAATTCAAAGTTTGATATAAAGATTAATCTTTGTTATCATATAAATAAATAATATGTTTGTTTTCAAGCATGAATAGTTTTTGCGTTTTGTTATATATTCTGTGGATTTTCAAAAAATATATAAAGCATCTTAATTGGATATTTTTAATATAAATATGTCAAATGAATATTCTCAAATTTGTTTATTGTATGAAAAAATATATTTTGAAATTATTGAACGTTAATTTAAAAGGAAGGTTTAGTGAATGAGTGAAAACGGCATTTGAAAACGAAATTAAGCTGAACTAATATATCAAACAAATTGGCTATTTTTCCTAAGATATATTTCCATTTTTCCATTACATGTACGATGTTTTATTCAATAAACATTTTTAGATATTTTTGTTGTGTTTATACATTTAGAATATATATAGGTTATATAAAAGGGCGTACCTGGATCTGTAAAGAAAAAAAAAATGTTCTCAAAATATTTCGAGAGATTGCTCCATCTTTATCAATTTATTACGCAGTAAATTTAATTTACAAATTCTTGTAGATCACATGGAAACAATTCAATGCGCAATAAATTGATAAAGAGGAAGCAATCTCTCGAAATATTTTGATATATATATATTTTACAGATCCTGGTACGCCCTTTTATATAAACTTAATTGATGGATCGCCTTTTGACTCAATATATATATAGGTTAATAATATGTTTGAAATATTCAACATTCTCCAAAAAAATAGTTGAGTATAGTTAATTTTAAATCTAACGGTATATTTTAGTGTTTAAATTATGCAGAATATATATATAAATTTTAAGTGCCATATAATATTTAAATAGTGAAATGTAAAAGCTAATAAAATATAATATATGACTCTTTTATTCCCCAACTACTTTATAGCATAAATTTTACAACCCTTTTCTTGACGGGCTTATAAATAATTAAAAAGAGTTTAAAGTAGAGAAAAGCTGGCTAAATTAATGGAAGAGGGAACTTCCTCATCGTGCAAGTGAATTTAGATGATCGTTCATTGACATCTCACAGAAAAATATCAAAACTGTCCATTTGTTATTTTAGAGATTTTTTTATTTCGAAATGTTCTTTAAATGTTCATTTTTACATATTTTGGTTCAGATATACACATATACAGGCTTATACAATACAGTAGAACCTCCCTCTAGCAGACAACGGATACCTCTCTATAAAAGACAGTTTTCATTTGTCAAATTACCATTTTTACTATTTAGCAACTCTCCGGTAAGAGGACACCTCTCCCTGTAAGACACTTTGGCCCTGCAATTAGGTGTCCTTTACAGGGAGGTTCTACTGTATTTAGTAAATCTCCGGTAAGAGGACACTTCTCCCTGAAGGACACTTTGGCCTTGGAATTAGGTGTCCTTTACAGGGAGGTTCTAATGTATTTGTACTGTGTGAATATTCTCAGACTAACCAGTCATGACACTTAGCTAATTCACCAGTGCTCAATAAATGACTGTAAACTGCACTAATGGACAAAATAAGGAAGTGGGCCTGTTGTCTATTTTTTTTTGGAGAAAGGCAATTTTGTTCACACTTGGTTATCTTGTGTGTCTTCGAAAAGTCACTGTGTATCAAATATCTTTCAGAATTATTGTGTCTCTCAATGAATACAGAAATACACGTTAAAAGATACAACTTCCACAATATTTGTCTATGAATGTAAATAATAAGACTTTCTATTCCAGTTTTAGAAGGTTATCATTTCTCTTGATCATCAGCTCCCACCAAGATTATCAACCTGGACCTTACATTTTTGATGGCCAAACCTCTCTCTGTTAATTCAACCTGGTCCACTTGGTGAATTATTAAATAAATTACATTCTTTTGGAAGGAATAATTTACGAGTAGTTCAATTGATTTATTTTGTATTCCTAAGGTATTTTTCTTAATTTGTGGAAAATGAAAATAGCTTAAAATTCTCCTCCTTCTAGCTACGATTCAATTATTTGCAAATACCCTTTGATATTCTACTAGGAATTTAATATGATAGTGTAAATATTGTGGGTTATGTCTTGTGTATAAGATTCTCCTAAAAATATATTGCTACCATATATACACTTATGGACAAAACTTAAAGAAATTGTACCTTTTAGAATGTATATCAGGATTGAGACAATAACTCTGAAAGATATTACAGTGATATTTATTGAAGACATACGAGATAAAAAAACTGTGAACAAATTTGACAAAGTATTCTTCTTCTTAAAAATAAAAATAAAAACAGGTGACATCAAATACGTATGAGTATTTATTCTATGCTATGAGCCTCAAATTAGAAAAGTGATTCATAGTTTAAGCGAAGCCTCTATTATAGAGAATATATATAGAGAGGAGAATATATCACGAAGACATGAAATTTTTAAAGAAAACAACAAAAGTTTAATGTTTCATGTGTACAAGAATGAATAAACGAGAAAGATATAGACAAAAAGGAAGTTGTGAAAAAAATAATAAAAATGGAAATATCTGGGAATAGGCTAAATCAACGTTTTGTTGATTTCAGTTCCTCTAGATTCTGCTCTGCCATTTAAAAAGCTCATGTGCTCGTGGTCAGTATATGCCTTTTTTTATTCAAAAGGAAAGTGTGAGTAGACATGAGTATACCACTATACCTTAAAAACAAAGTTGGTGTGGAGAAAGAACGGGGAATTCACACCCAAGAGGGAAAGAGAGAGTTGTTTTACATATTAGCTGGTAAAGTTGATGCCTAGAAAAAGTTTTGAATATTTATAAAATTTATTATCCTCTCGTAGCCGAAGCCTATCTAGCAGACTTCACCGGCTGCTGTCTGAACACAATGATCCTTCTCCACCACACTAGAGAATTCCACAGGCGGCTCCCACAAACAAATAAAGTACAATTTCTATATTATTTTTATCTATGATTGTTTTCGGGTTTCACCTCTTCTTATCAGGAAATAGTTTCTCACTGATTCTGTTTGTTTCTGACTCAGGTTTTATGTCCCCCTGGAGACTTGCGCGCTTTTTCAGATATCTCCCATCTTCTGAATTTTCCAACAATATTTCCACTTATTTCCATAAAACTTTTCATAATATATATTACATAGAATGATTTAAGAATATAAACAGTAGCAATGCGTTTTATTATTCGTGCAAAGTACATTCTTTCGGATCTTTAAAATCCTTCTACAGACATAGCGCTTTAAGTTGAGAGAATGAGGATAAATATACAATATTATTTACATATATATTCCAAAAATCTTTTAAAAATATATATGTAAATATAAAATTATATATTTTTTAATTGTCGAGTTTATTTAAAACAGAGAGAATGTAAAATTGCCTCTCTCTTTCCTACAATTCTTTTTTTTTGGCAATCGTTACCACGATTAGCTTCAACAACCACAATTGGTTAAAATATTGAATCAGTGATTGAGAATATTTAGAGAATATATACATTTTATATAAAAATATTTTTTATTTTAAATTATAATATTATAGATTCAAATACTCTGCTAAATCGACCGCCAGAGGTCACTCTTCCCCTATAAAAACTCGTTGTTGTTTTATCCCGATGGCCGGCTCAAAACTATTGTACATTATGTAAATAATCTTTTATTTTCCTTATTCTATTCGCCTTAAGCCAGACATTACTTTTATCAAATTATGTCTTACTTATATATTCCTTTAACTCAATTAAATTACTGATCAAAACTATTTTCATTATCATACTTTAAAGATTTCAACCACGACTGCATTTCCATACCATAATTTTTAAGATGATCAAAAATACAACAGAAATCTAATTTTTATTTATAACATACCATGTTATAAAAAAATGAGATTTCTGTTGTTATGAGATTAATTGCTTACAGAGGAATTTTTGGTCATTTGTTTGATCCCGGAATCAATGAGCATGTTATATTGTTCTGCAGTCGTGGCAATAATTAAATGAAATTAGTTATCAAAAATAGCTTTAATTGAGCTAAAGGAATATATATAAAAAACCTTATTTGATACGCCTGGCTTAAGGCGTAAGAATCTGAAAAATTAAATATTTATTTGCATAATGTACAAAAGATTTGAGCCGGCCATCGAGAAACAACAACAATGAGTTTTTATAGGGGAAGCGTGACCTCTGGCGGTCGATTTAACAGAGTATTTGAATCTATGAAATATTATCTATATATATAAAATTGAATGTCTGTCTGTTTGTCTGTCTGTCTGTACTCTATAGATTCAAAAAACATACATCCAATCGCCGTGAAATTTTGGGATATTATTAGCTATATCCCCGCGAAGGGTTTTGAAAAATAATTTCTTGAATATCTTTAATATCCTTAAAGTTATTTGCAGATTTGTAGATTTAACTCGAAAGCAGCGCCCCCATTGCGACGATGATAACAAGTTTTTTTATCTATTAATTTTCTTATCACTAAGTTTATTATCTTAAATATTATTTATCAAAAGTAAGATTTTCTACCTATTAATTGCGCAAAAGTCAAAGTTAGTTTTATCATTTATCTACAACATATATATTGGGAGAATAGTTAAATTGATGATTTTGTAATGTAGAAAATTAGGAAAGACAAAATTCAGGATGACACGGCAATTTATTTGAGACAAGAATAATGATACAATTCCAAGGCAAGATACTATTCCTTTAACTTCCAATTACCGAGGGAACCAATTAATATTGATTTTATTCAACTTATCGAGTATTTTTCAAGGGACCGGGAAAAATGTTCACTTTATCGAGAGATTCAAATTTACGAGTTTCAAATTATCAAAATATATCTATTATTTTTTAAAAAGGTTTATAGAGAATTGTTTTAACAAATGTTCATTAGACAAACCTTTACTCGGGTAAAACCCGGGCGAAGCCGGGTACATCCGCTCTAGTTATAAATAAAATTAATTTCAATATAACATAGATATATATGGCTAAATCTATATTTACACATAAGGATATTTTTAAAATAGCACAAAATTTTAATTTTACTGTGATCAGATGGATAAACTGGTTTGCGATTCAACAGATGGCGCAAGCCATCAGCAATCTTTAATTTCACAATCAGGAGATGTATTTTTCTTAATATTCAAGGATATCCCAAAAGTTCGTAAACACTTGCAAAAAATTAAAATAACAATATTATTCGCCGTTATGTAAAATGTCTTTGTATTATGTATAAATAATTGTATTATGTATCAAAATGCGTCAGCCATAATAATATTATGTGGCAAGTAATAAGAAAAACAACGTTTTAAGAAAACATGAACATTTGGGACAACCTTATATTAGCGGAATATTCAGGCAATGTTCTCATTTTTACTTTAAAATATTCCAAACTACAGTTACCAACCTGTTATAACTAGGCAATATAAATTGATGGTAAACAAAGGGAATAGAAATAGCAATCATAAATACGGATGTCAACACTTCATCACAAACATCTATAAATCTTTGGGGTGTGTTTCCAGAGAAAATTAATTCTTACATTTACTATACAGAATCTAACTACAGAATTACAGAATTACAAGAATTACAGAAGAGATCTCAAGACACGATATACGACTGAACTATAAGACAAATTATTTATTGCCCTGACCATAAATCTCATATTTGTAAACATTTGTTTGGAACTGCGATTTTATGAGGAACATTTTCGAGGCCTTTGCAGAAACCTCGTAAAATTTTAGAACATCAATTTTCCACAGAACTCAATAAAATTCCGTGTTCAAAATTAGTGAAGAGCTTCGAAGACACACAATTATTATATTCTAACTTTTCTCTATTCTAAAATTATTCTCTTAAAAATTATAATTTTGTACATTTTTGAAATCTCATTTATATATAGATTATATATATATTGTAGAACAAAGTATTTATTATATTTTATATAAAGTTATTAATTCTTTGATATATTTATGTTATGCTACTCTGGAAACCTCCCTCATTGCTTATCTTGTATTTTATATAAATGTTGATTTCGTTTTGCCTTAAATAAATTGCCGTGTCATCCTGAAGTTTGTCTTTCCTAATTTTCTACGTGACATTTGGTGAAGATGCTGGGAAGATTAGGGAAGACAAACTGAAGATCTCCAAAAATAACTTGTGGGGAATTCTTGACAGAAGCACGTTATATTCATGTATTGTTTCAACTACAATATTTGCGAGCTGTGGATCACAGTTCCCATAGGGAAGAAGCTATGTAGCAAAGTATTGTCGCGCGTCAAACCTCCGGTTCTTCGCGACTACGCCGCTTCCTCCTTCGTGGATCACCTACCCCGGGATCCCGTTGATTTTTATCTGTAGCTCTACCCTGCAGACCTCCGAGAACCACCACTCAAATGGATCTCCTTTCCTCTGGCAGTATCTCTCGGCCTTACCACTAGTGGGGGACACGAGAGACTTACCAGAAGAGTAGCGACTATGGTGTTGACGAGAGTAACAACAGCAACCGTCACCGAGACTTCAAACACTCCTCTTTTTATTGTCATTTCTACTACACATCACATATAACTAGAATAACAATCAACGGGTATTTACATTACGTTACCTCCTAGGGCCAATATAAACGTGTATTTACAAAAATTTGCCCCAGGAAACAGGACCACAGCAGTCGGCGATTCCCACACCAGTTTCAGATCGGAAACAGGCGAAGGCGCCATCTATTGGCGGAGGTTGCAGGGTTTTTTTAGGCCTTATACGCAACAGTATTTATTATATATTATATTACATATCGTTAATTTTTGATATTCATATTATTTATATTTTTCTACTTTTGAAACTCCCCTCATTGCTTACCTTATAAATGTTGATGTTGTTCTTGCATTAAATAAAATTCTGTGTCATTCTGAAGTTTGTCTTTCCTAATTTTCTACGTGAAAATATGATGAGAAATATATTTTAGGAATAATTATATTATAAATTGTAGAGGGGACGCATATATAGCGGTCAAATATTGCGAGATATGGAAGAAAAGGAAAAATATATTCAGAGAAATGGTTGGAATGGAGCCAAACATTTTTGCTAGAGATTAATTCAAGTGAAAGGCATTTTTCTCGTTCCACGATTTCTCGTCAATGGCGAGTGAGTTGTGTGGAAATAAAGATGGAATGATAAATGATGGGAGAAATTACCTTGCCAACTATGCAAATAGAGACAGAAAGGACAGTTAAACCGGACGAGTGAAACATTGAGAACTTTACCATGGTGAGCGGGCCATAGAATGAACTAACCTTTCAGAGTGCTTTCAATCTTGGATGGATTTTACTCTAATTTCAACTTTTCTAATCACAATCATTTTCATTGGTATTCACGCCTATTATGTAAATTTTGTTAGGTTAGCTAATTATGCACATTCTAATTGTATGAAACTGCCAGTTGGACAAATAAACCAGTGTGTTTGTAGTTACTATTCGAATCGGTCTAGTTCTTTGAGCCTGTGCTCCAATTAATTAGTGTTAGGAGAATCACCTAGTCGAATAGGGTTGATGTTGATCATGTAGTCAAAAGGTTTTATAAAGGATCGAACGGTTCTAATTCAAGGGTAATATTCAGCTGGTCTGGCCTATCTAGATACATACCACCAAAACATAAAGTACTAGCCAGGCTTATAGACAAAGGAAGTAGCAAAGATTCCTAGCTAAGGCTGCTCTCATCCGCTCCCGCCCAATTGGAATATATATTAGATTGAATTGGTCTCTGTCTCTATCTTCACGACTAAATAAAATCAATTTATTATTTAATTCACATTGTGGAACAACCACGAATATATTTTAATATATCCTTGTTTTCTATATGACGTTTGTATGCTTTAATTGCACTTACTATTGTATTTAAATATTGTGTACATTTATATTGTCACATATAGAGAAATATAAAAAGACAAAATTTGTCTGTCCCGTCAAAATATACGTCAAAATCAGGCGTCATCTATTGACCGTCGCCGTAAATTAGCGGCCTCGGGTCGGTGACAAAGTCACAACCCCAGTTTTGGCAAACTGAAAAGCGTCTACCTAGACACCAAGGTTTCAGGATAATTGCCCTTGTCAGCCTAGGGCGGATTTCATTATATATATGTGATGATTTAAGACCATGGAATTGTTGTAAATAGTCTAGATATCTACTACCACATGTTCCACCCCATGACTGTATATAACTTCTTATGTACTGCACATAGAAAGCCTCAACTAACATCAATCTGTACCGCGTAAGAATTTAATAAAGTATAACAACTGTACAGATAGAAGGAATGGAGACTAACAGGAGAAGATTAAGGTTAAAACTAATCAGGCTTAGGTGAGAGTAGAAGTCAAACCTAAGAAGTAGGCCTAGAAGAGAGCCCGACTATTAATAAAGTCACAGTTAACCTTCTGACCCCGGAAACCCTGCGAGCTAAGTTTAAGCCAATATTTCCTGACAGGACCGGTGGTATCTGGTGACCGCAAAAGCTATAAAAGTAGAGAGACGCCCAATATTTCCGGAACAAGACCGGACGTATCTTCCATCAAAGAAAGCCGCAAGGCCAATTAGAGAAGACCATACCTAAGTAGGTCAACCAATAGCCAGCGGCCACGTGGCATAGTCCCGCCAATTGGGAAAGAATCACCTAAATAGGTCAACCAATTAGAAAGAAGAAAGGTCTTGGTGTTAAATCGAGAACCTAGAATTGTCAGTATTCGCTTGGATCCCAACGGTAACACTTGCTCTAAAATCTCTCTCTCCTCATCCCATTCCTTCTTGACGTCAGACGCTTTTAGTGGAATCTCTGTTTGTTTATTTCACCTTTGGCCCAGCTGTGTCGCCTTCCACCACGACTGCACGGTAGAGTTGACATCGAGGTTCGTCTAGCATCAGGTAACACTGGTCCCAGAGGTCCCAAGATATCACAGACTCCCCCGTACCGAAGAGTCGACAGGATAGTGGACGCCAAGGTACAAGTAAGCAAATGGACCACTGTCTGTACAGAAAGATGGAACAGGGAAGAGAGGAGGAGCCAAAGGAACCAATGGAGTCCGATCCCGACTCCGAAAGTGGCGAAAACACTTTTCCAAAGAAAGAAAACACTCTCGGTAAGACGCAGGAAATTGCCCCCGGCCAGGAAGACGTCACGCCCCCGCCGCCGGTGTCAGATGTCCTGGGGAGTTTAGCCAGGACGATATATCAGCTCTCCTCGGCGACAGGACTATCGCGGGATGTGGAGCTACCGCGTTACGATGGTTCGTACGAGGCGCAGAGCTTCTTCGACAACTACGACGCCCAAGCTGATCTGGCCCAACTACACTACACCGAAAGACTGAGAAGGCTTCCCAACCTCCTACAAGGTAAGGCCCTGCACTACTTCCGCAGCCTAAAATTAGACAAATTATATTACGTTGACGCAAGGCAGGCCCTGATAGACCTCTTTCCTGAAACCACAAACGCGTCATTTGCCCAATTCTTGGCCATTAAGTTGACAGATCGCTCCTCGTTAGAGGAATATTATCAAAAAAAGACGGTGTGTGTCCTACAGCTGAACCTTCCCCACAAAATCCTTTTAGAATCCCTGACTGATGGGTTACCCGTCGCTGATCAGCGCATTGTCGCTGCCGTGCAACCGAACACCCTCCAAGCGTGGTATAGTGTAGTATCGCGCGTAAGAGGAACCCACAGTGCGTCACAAGTGTGCCAACAGACGACCAGAACAACGCCCAACCCTTCCTTCGCACCGTCACCGAGGTACAGTGCTCCGCGACCATGGTCAGCGCGACCCAACTACTCTGCCAATCCACCCCCTTCATCCTGCAGGTATTGTGGCGCCATGCACTGGCACGCCCAGTGCCCCAAACGGCCTGCACAGAGCCGTCCAAGACCTGTGTACCGAGCCACAACTTATCCGCAGCACGACAGAACTGTGTTGTCCTCTCCCGCACCCTTCCAAGTTAACAACACGCGAGCGCATGTTACCCGCTCCCCTGATCCTCTCTACACCACGAGCCCAGCGCAAGCAGTGAACCCTAGCTGTCCCATAGGTACCTCGACCACGGCACCAAAACAGGCCTGTTCCGACGCCCAAGACAGCACAACAGTAGGTTCCTCCTCACATAACTTTCGTTGAACAATTGCTCGTTCGAGCTGAACTGCCCAATAATGTAAACCTTCCTCTACTACTTGATACAGGAGCATCTATCGATATAATTAGTCGGAATACTTTTAAAATAATAGAAACCAATTTGCAAAAGAAAATACCTGTTCACCCATTTAACTTAACTATTAATGCCATAGCTAACAATATTTTCACCATAGGTTATATCTTTTTAAACGTAAAAATAGGTAACATAACGCAGAACCTAAAATTCCATATTATAGATACCGCCTTGCCTTTTGGCATATTATCCCTTAACTCCATAAAAAGATTTCTACTAATTATAAACTGTCCTCAGCTACTCCTGTATCAAGATAATGTACCTCTACCAACTACCTTATACAAATTCACCTCGTGCAAGCATAACGTGTCCCATGGACAGGTTAATACAACTGTCCCATTTACTAAATCTTCCCCTCCTGGAACGGGTTGCTCACACGTGGTGAACTCCAACACTCTTATTTGGCCTCAATGTAATGTTCCTGATCCTATTTTCAACGCCTCTATGTCTTCCTCTTGCATATCTTTGGACACAAGTAACCTAGGTCACTGTCCCTATAATTTACACAAGGTACTGCATCAATTTACACCCGTTTTCGCCACCAATAAATACGACGTCCCTAAGCTTAAAATACCTCCCGTAAAAATCAATACTACTTCGGACAAGGTAATTGTCTTACGTCCTTATCGCGTACCCCTAAATGACCAACTTGAAATACAAACACAAATCGAACACATGCTTGAACACGGTATAATTACAACCTCAGTATCTCCCTATGCCAGTCCTATTACGCTTGTCACCAAACGTGACAAATCAAAACGCTTTTGTGTTGACTATCGTAGGATTAATGAAATCATTGCACCAGACGTCCATCCTCTCCCCTTGATAGAGAATATACTCGACAAACTCTCACGCGCCAAATATTTCTCCTCAGCCGACATATCTTCTGCCTACTGGCAGGTAGAAATAGATCCCAGTTCCCGTCACCTTTTAGCTTTCGTGACATTAGACGGGCAATACGAATTTTGTAGGCTTCCTTTTGGGATGCGCAACTCACCACATCTTTTTGAACGTGCAATAAACCAAATATTCCAAAAATATAAGTTAAACTTCATAGCCCACTATTTCGATGATTTTATTATCTTTTCGGATACCTTAGAAGAGCATATTCAACACGTAGAAAAATTCCTGGAGATCTGCCAACAGGAAAATATTAAACTAAACTATAAAAAATGTGAATTTTTGAAGACATCAATAGAATTTCTAGGATACACTGTTAAGAACGGAACTTACACACCGCAGACCCGTAACCTCGATATTATTAACGCTATCAAACCTCCCTTCAACCAAAAAACATTACAGTCCTTTTTAGGAGCCGTCAACGTATATAACAAGTTTATACCAAATTATGCCCGTCTCAGAACCCCACTCAACAATTTACTTAAAAAGGACACTAAATGGCAATGGGACGACAAATATCAACAGGCATTCACGGCTCTCAAGGAGAGCTTAACACGTAAGCCCGTATTACATCTGTATCAGGATGGCTTACCCTGCCGCTTGTACTGTGACGCCTCCACCCAGGGAATCGCAGGAATTCTCAAACAAGTACATCCGGATGGAAAAATTCATCCCACACAGTATTACAGTAGAGCACTACGCCCTCACGAACGCAACTATACCATTTCAGAGTTAGAATGCTTAGCGATCGTAGAAAGCATAGAAAAATTCCGCATCTATCTATCCGGTACCAAATTCACTGTCTACTCCGACCACCAAGCCCTACAATGGCTTAAAACTATTAAAAACCCGTCAGGACGACTTTTTAGGTGGAGTTTAAGACTATCCACTTACGACTATGAAATACAGTACCTCAAGGGAACCCAGCAACACGAGGCCGATTTGCTTTCTCGCAATCCATTTTGTGGATTTATCAGTGCCCGTACTATTAAGAAACACCAACCGAATATCACAGATACCAGTGTCGCTGTAGACGTCAACGGTCTACACACCATACGGCGTAAAGGTGTAAATCGAATAATAATACCCGAAGCTCTTCAACACTCGCTTATGAACCAGGTTCACAGCGAATACAACCATCCCGGTATCTCCCAAATGACTCGCCTAATCTCTACTCAGTATTACTGGAAAGGTATGGCCAAGTCCATACAAAAATTTGTAAATTCCTGTCATACCTGCCAAATCATCAAAAGACCCAAAGGTAAACCTTATGGCACCTTAGGACAAATTCCCCCACCACAACAGCCATTCGATTTAATATCAATAGATACAATAGCCGGATTTTCGAAATACGGACACTCCAAGACGTATCTCCATGTTATAGTGGATCACTTGACCAGATACGCTTGGGCATTCCCATCGAAATCTACAAGTACCTTAACGTACATCCAAACCCTAAAAAAGGTACTACAACAAGGGTCTCCAAAACGTCTACTTTCGGATAGAGCGCCCGCATTCACCTCCGAAAAATTCCGCAAATTTCTGCTATCTCGCGGTATACAACCACTGCTTACCACCAGTAACAATCCGCAAGCTAACGGATTGATAGAACGATTGAACGCCACCATCACTGGAAAACTAAGGTTACTTTATCTCGAAAACCCGAAGACATCTTGGACCAAACTAATTAAACAAGTTGTCCAAATCTATAACCAATCCCCGCACACCGTCACAGGTTTTCCACCGATCTTCTTGATGTTTAATAGCATCCCACCAAAACTAAAAAATCATTACAACCCGTTCCCCGACGTACAGAAGGCTAGGCAACTCGCCTCCAGCAGAACTCAGCTTAAGCATGAAAGGGACAAACAAAGATATGATAAAGGTCATCAAGCCCCGCATTTCGAGATTGGTGACCTAGTCCTCGTAAAAAATTATAAACATCCCGATACGGGAAAATTGGCACCATACTTCACAGGTCCGTTTACAATTATAGAAATAATATCCCCAAACGTAGTCCGAATTAACAGACCCAATCGACCCCTAAATAAAGAAGATGATACAGTTCATGTGAACAAACTTAAATACTATACAGAAGATATCTTATTCCTCGCGCCCCAGCCTCTAATTCCAACACCTCGCGTAACACCTGATGTCCACTTGATAGAATTCGGCCATTTATGTCCCACAATATTTGACGCGCAGAAATCCCGTCTTATACCCCCGACTTGCTCAGCGCCTTTTCTGCACCTTAATGCAGAGATCTTCCAATAAGTTGAAAGAAAGCAAGCTGCCCACAAAGGGCCTCTGACCCAAATAAATATGCCCGCCACCGCCGGAATCGCATTAAAAATAGCTTCGCTCCCCCCTCTTCCGCTGTACACGAGCAAACAAACAGCCGACATCTTGTTACGGCCCGTCACCAGGTCTAGATTCTCTCGCCCTCGATTAACTTGTCCACTTAACATCGACACTTAGAACCAAGGACAACATTTTACTTACAAAAATCACACACACCCACATAAGTTTAAACAAAAAATCGACAACATTAGGACTCAGTAAGTTTCACAGTTAGAAACAATGTGATCCACGAGTCGCGTCAAACATAAAACAAATTCGATAAGTTAGATCCACTCCTGCCAACAAGACCAAAGATATCAATCGAGGACAATTTAAAGCTCGCTCCACCCATCCTAAAAAAACAGGAACATTACGTTTGGCCTACAACTTTCCATTCTTTCACGATATATAATTTCAATGTATAATCTTACTTACTCTTCTTTCTCGATGAACATTTTTTTAAATTTTCATCTTAATATCTTGTATATAATCATTATATAGCTCTTATAATTGTTTTTTTTTAACGCCAACCAATCAGTTTAGATTATTGTCATTTTATTTTATTTTTCTTTACCAAAACTTATTTACTTTTGCTTTATGACTCTATTCTATAATCAACTTTATATTTTATCTTTCATATCTAATAATCTCAAGTTTATATTTCATGTTTATATCACTAATTTGCCTTTTGTCATTTTATATTTTTTCTCACTTTATAAATTAGATGTTATTTACATTGTTTCATCTTCCGCTACCATGTCAATGCTATCGAGTTAATTATTGCTCATTATTAATTTTCATTTAATATTTTCACTTTCTATTACCCCTTATATACTGCTGTAGTGTGTTAATCTTTGTATCATATCATCACTATTTTTACTTTTTTTAAAGATCACTTTGCATTTAACTTCGCAATTCTATTTTCGATTTTTCAAATCCTTTAACGCTATATGCAAAACCTTAATTTCGCAATTTCACATCTCAATGATATATTCTTTTATAATCAAACTAAAAATCATGACCTAAAAACAGGGCAATCTTCAATAACCTCTTAAACAACCACTTTAAAGGTTACTTCTTAATAAATACTAACCCTTTTCCGCAGGAACTTTTAACTCCTTCGCAGGCTAGACTTGACCTACTTTGATTTCGTAATTAACAATCTTGACACACCGTCCCCCGGATTTACCTATCCCTACTTCTGGCTTGGATACGTGCAAATTGTATTTTTTTTATTCCAGGGCACTCTCATGCCACACGCTGGCACATTTTTTTTTTATTTTACTCTTTTTCTCGCTAAGCCCCTGACGACTCTAATTAAAACTTTGATTTCTGGTCACTGATCTTCGCCCTCTTTATCCTGCATGCGTACGTCTTAACGACTAATTACTAAAACCCATAACAATCCCCTTATCTTACTTTTCGATTGTGGTACTGTAACTTTATTAGGTCCTTAAATTTACATGTGAAACATGGCCTAGGTTTTCCGCGCCGTGCACATTAAATGGTTTGGGACTTGAGTCAAAGTGAAACTGCCTCAACCAAGTAATAACTAACCCCTCAACCCTTTCTAACGCCCATCACGAAGAGATCATGATTTTCCCATCAACTCATTTTTATTTTTACCTATCGTCATTATATGCTCTCTATTAATTCTTTTATTCCTATTTTTGTTTTACTTGTATGTTTAATATTAGTTGTTTATGCTTTATTACCTCTTATGGATATACAGAAATCAACCCCATGTTATATACCAACTCATTTCAATTAATTTTTAAAAATTACTTCCTTAATAACAGTCTTCCTATTCCGCTCTCTTAAATCCCTCCATATGAACCCTCTCACATCCGGGGCCATCTGTGATGATTTAAGACCATGGAATTGTTGTAAATAGTCTAGATATCTACTACCACATGTTCCACCCCATGACTGTATATAACTTCTTATGTACTGCACATAGAAAGCCTCAACTAACATCAATCTGTACCGCGTAAGAATTTAATAAAGTATAACAACTGTACAGATAGAAGGAATGGAGACTAACAGGAGAAGATTAAGGTTAAAACTAATCAGGCTTAGGTGAGAGTAGAAGTCAAACCTAAGAAGTAGGCCTAGAAGAGAGCCCGACTATTAATAAAGTCACAGTTAACCTTCTGACCCCGGAAACCCTGCGAGCTAAGTTTAAGCCAATATTTCCTGACAGGACCGGTGGTATCTGGTGACCGCAAAAGCTATAAAAGTAGAGAGACGCCCAATATTTCCGGAACAAGACCGGACGTATCTTCCATCAAAGAAAGCCGCAAGGCCAATTAGAGAAGACCATACCTAAGTAGGTCAACCAATAGCCAGCGGCCACGTGGCATGGTCCCGCCAATTGGGAAAGAATCACCTAAATAGGTCAACCAATTAGAAAGAAGAAAGGTCTTGGTGTTAAATCGAGAACCTAGAATTGTCAGTATTCGCTTGGATCCCAACGATAACACTTGCTCTAAAATCTCTCTCTCCTCATCCCATTCCTTCTTGACGTCAGACGCTTTTAGTGGAATCTCTGTTTGTTTATTTCACCTTTGGCCCAGCTGTGTCGCCTTCCACCACGACTGCACGGTAGAGTTGACATCGAGGTTCGTCTAGCATCAGGTAACACTGGTCCCAGAGGTCCCAAGATATCACATATATAGCTGGTGTTGTGGCTTTGTCACCGACCCGAGGCCGCTAGTTTGCGGCGACGGTCAATAGATGGCGTCTAGTTTTGACGTTTATTTTGACGGGAGAGGCGACCTTTAAATTTTAAAAGCTATATCCTCCCGGAGAATGTCCATATATAGAGAAATATGCAAATCATCACGTAGACATATTTCTGATTTCAGATGCAAATCTATATTAATAAAATGGAAATTTCATAAGTGGACATCACTAAAAACTTTCGTTACAATGCATCAATTTCAACCAAATTTTCAACATTTATGTAAAACGAGATGGAGCAGGTTTTGCTTAACATCAAAATATATTTCCTAACATTAACATGCGTAACTTCGCTGTTATCGATTAAATACAAAAAAATCAACAGAGTTATTTTTATTTATATATAAATACAAAATTAAATTTCAACAGAGTTAATTTTTTTACATACTATCTAATAATCTCAATCTAAAAAATATTCAAAACAAGCAATTTTAAGATAACACCATATGTAAAACAGTCGGCCAAGAAAACAACAACGATATTACATCTTTCTCACATATTCACACACAATCTTGATTAATAATTAAAACTAATCTTTAACATTGTTTATTATACTTCAAATTTTATTTCTACATTTGTTTTTAAATACCCAATTGTTTTATCATGTTTCTAATTTCGCCTAACAAATATACAAATTTATAGAGACCAACATATGCAAATTTTATCTTTGTTTTTATTTAACTTGATATCGTAAACATAACATCCATTGTAAGCATTTTTCTGTTCACCTTCCGTGGTTTCTCTTTTCTCTGATAGTTTTTAGGTGTAGTGTATTTTCTTATTACTAGACTACAAACATTCCCTCGAGAAAAACCTGGGCGAAGCCGGGTACATCCGCTAGTATATTAATAATGTCAGCTCTACAGAATATTTATATAATATCAGTAACATATATTTATAATGTATAGGTTATACATATATGTATATTGTCAGTTATATAAATATATTTATAAGTTAGATATATATATATATATAGGACAACACTCCCCCCCCCCCCCCCCCCCCGTAGACGCTTCTAAGTCTGTTGTGGTTTTCTAACCAACACGAGGTAGCTAGTTTGCGGCGACAGTCAATAGATGGTGTCTAGCTTTGACGTCTATTTTAACGGGGGATGTCCTTTATATTTAAAGATCAATATAAATCCCCCTCTCCCGGTAAAATTTCCATTTATATATAATGTGAGAGGTATACATATATATTTATGATATTAGTTATATATATAGTGTCAGTTATATAAATATATTATGATGAGAATTATACACATATATATATTCATAATATAATATATATAAGATCTGGGAAACAGTCACCAATATTCTTGAGCTGGATCGCCGCGCGCCGACTCTGCCCAGCTCCTCAACCTCCCTGTCATCGCGAACTGCAGCCTCCTGTGACCTAACGACCTTCTTTGAGAGTTCTGGTGGCTCCTGCTGCTCAACATTCATCGTTATTTGTCCTGGAGGACGCAGCTTCCTTTTCCAGATTTTGCCTGTGTCTAGCAGACGAGAACCTGCGCCGGGACTTTCCGCGTTGACACCATCGGGGAGGCTATGGTGCTTCGTGGGATGCTAGCGCGCCTGGCTGCCCTGCCCATCAGCCAGTTCCCAAGAAAGTGGGAAAAACATCTGAACATCCCCATCAGCATCGATTAGTCGACGCTTCAGCGCTGCGCCTTCTCCAAGCACAACGCGGAAGTGTCAGTAGACCTAACCCTGAACGCCTTGCCCCAATCCCTCCCACCCAGCCTCGGTCCAACATCCCTGCGCCGTCTGTGAGTCCAGCGAAGCTGGTCCACAGGTACTGATACTGCTGCTAAGTCAGGCTTCTCATTCTTGAGGCCTTCACCATCATCCAGCGGCCCTCTGACCTGCAGAGCTGGGTCTTCGGGTAGGGCTGGATGACGGCCATCCTAGCTTCTGCCAAGACGTGCCTCCATGGGTTATATCCCAATTCTGAACTAAGAATGATTCAGATATCTCCTGTCCTTGTCTGTAGTAGAACTCTTTCAAGTTGGAGAAGTCTCCCTCGTTGTGAACAGCTGTAAATATTTCATCACCTATACATATATTTATAAGGTCATATACACATATATTAATGATGTCCCAGATATTACAAATGAGAGACCATCATTAGCATGAACCCCGCTTTATTTTAATCAAAACAACTTTTTCATCAAAGAGCAGAAGACATATTGCGACATAAACTGATTGATGAGATTGGTACCCTGATATAATATATTCTATTATGAAGGTTTTTTTATCTGAACAGAGTTTAGTAAAAGGTGCGCGGCAACTCGAATCTTACAAATAATGCCATACATAAATCTATATATGGTGTGACTAGGTGATCATTTATATTTTATCTTTGTGGATATAAACATATATAGATATAAGACTCACTGCGTGCTTTCTTTATAATCATCTTCTTAGAAATTTAACTATATAATTAGCTTTTGATCTGAACTGTAGAACTATTATTACAAGTAGATGAATCTCTCATTAGCTGAAGAATCGGAAAATCTTTGACATATTACTTCGATAATAAGGAGAAACTCTGTTTTTGTCTTTACCCCTGATGCCGGAAACAATAAAAAAAATAATATAGTCTCTCTCTCTTTGTTAATTCGATCTCCTCATAGTACACTCACATTTTAAGCAACAGTCTTTCTTCGGTTATCTTCTGGAGAAAAAGCAGTGATTTCTTTGTTTCGCCAAAAATATTTTCATTTGAAATGGTGAATTAGAGAGAAAGAAGTCTTTAGTGATTAATAAGTATTTATAGTGGCTATAATGGGAAACATTCATTAATATATTGTGTGAATTTACGACAATGTGTATGACAATATTTTATATTATATATTTTTGTGCTTAACCCTATTACACGTTGTACAGGCCATGATAATCATGGTGAGTAGAAGTAGGTGACTGCTTTTACTGTAAATGCACCACATGTTCACACATGTGAAAAGCAGTTTGACTTTGCACCTAGAAATATGCCAGAGCCTAGTGTTTGGTTACTTGCACTCGCTGGTGCGGTTGGGCCTTTGCAAGAATCGGGGATCATTAGAGCATTTCTTTTATAATTGTTGGAATAGCGATCCACGGACCTCTGCGGGGAGCATTGAGGGATCGACCAATCAACGGCCGCGGCGGCGCTGCGGTCGACGTCAAGATATTTAGTCTTTGTCCCTCGCCTTCCTATATCTACTTGCCTTTAAAATGTTGCTACTTTAACATCTTGTTTTAAGTTACTTTGTTTAATAAATAATCCTTTTATTCCTTGATTCAATCTCAAATTTCAACAGGTTATGGGCCCAGCACGCTTCCACTGCGCCTAAAAGGATTAACCGCCAGCAGTGAGTAAGCCTTTGTTTTGCTTGAAGTTTAGGCGTCAACCGCCAACCATAACCCTAGTTTCTTTTTGTCGTTGGCCGATTCCAAGACAAAGAAGATGAGCGAAGATTGTCTTTCAAGGATTAAAGTTTTTAATGGTGAAAACTTTTCACTATGGAAATTCCAATTCAGGCTTCTTTTGGAACAACAAAAATTACTAGAATTATTGGAAGGCTTAGAAATAAAGCCGAATGTTGTTTCCTCCGACAGTAACTCTGAAAATTCACTACAGAATTGGAAATCAAAGGACGTTAAGGCAAGGATGTTATTATCACAGGCAATCGAATTAAAGTTTCTTCAGCCCCTGAAGAACTGTACTTCCGCTTCACAAATGTGGCAGAAATTACTTGCTATTCATGAACAAAAATCCGAATTTACTATTGGCCTACTTTGGCAACAATTCTTCGATGCACGATTGACATCGGAAACAATAAGTGATTACATAGCAAAAATTGAAAATATTTCTGCACAAATTTCACAAATGGGCGGAACCATAACGGAAGATCAAAAGGTAGCAAAAATTTTAAATACTTCGCCTTCGAGTATGCGCTACTTTGTTGCAGCGTGGGAATCGTTAGATCCGAAAGCTCAAACTCTTAACAATTTAACTGCAAGACTTTTGATTGAAGAAACAAGGAATCAACAAAGCGGTTCTTCTAAACAAGATGAGGCCTTATTACACAGGCAAGCACGAACGAAGCCTAAAGATACACAACGTTCTTTTCAAGATGCCAAGAAGAACACTAAATGCCACTATTGTCACAAAATTGGACATTGGAGCCGCGAATGTAGAAAAAGATTAGCTAATGAGAAAAATAAATCCAAAAATCTTCATGATTCAAAAGGAAGTTCAAGTGATTATGGACTTATTTTGTGCGATAATCAAGTAGAGCCCAATGATATTTGGTATGCTGACAGCGGTGCAAGCTGCAGCATGACATTTCGACGAGAGTGGTTCAAGACCTACACGCCGTTCACCAGTGATCATCCAATCTACTTGGGAGACAACTCGACACTACTTGCAGAAGGCATGGGAGACATCGAGATTCAAGCCTACGTCGACGGTGGATGGTACAATACGTACATAAGAAATGTGCTCTACTCGCCGCAACTAAAGAAAAATTTGTATAGCCTTTCTACGTCCACAAGAAGAGGATTCAACGTCATTATCAAACATGACAAGCTACAGATCTTCATGGATAATGACCTAAAAGCCGTAGGAGTGCGTCATGACGGCCTCTACAGGATGCTCTTCAAGGTTACGTCATCATCACAAGGATACATCACCAGCGAGAACAAGCTTCAGTTGTGGCACGAGAGACTTGCGCATCTTCCAGTTGCTACACTTCGAGAGATGGCGACCAAAGGATTGGTGGATGGTCTGCAGCCTCAAGATTTAGAGGAAGAATTTTTCTTCTGTGAAGGATGCCAACTTGGAAAAGCCCATAGAAAGTCGTGCTATCCCTCAGATGGCAAAAACTACCAGCTAGGTGAGTTTATTTATGCTGATATTTGTGGCCCAATGCAGACTCAATCATTAAGTAAATATCTGTATTTCTGCTTATTTAAAGATTACTTTAGTGGTTATCGCCATATTTATTTTATTAAAAACAAATCAGATGTGCTAGATATATTCAAAGAATATGCTACTCTAATCTATACTCAAACTGGAAATAAGATAAAAGTTCTTAGGACTGATAATGCGCTAGAATTCAAAAGCGATAATTTTGCAGATTTATGTAAAAGATTTGGGATAATTCACGAGTTCACTGCACCTTATGTGCACGAACAGATAGGACGTATAGAAAGAGACAATCGTACGATTGTGGAAGCAGCCAGGTCCATGCTAAATTCACGAAATCTTCCAGGATTTTTTTGGGCTGAGGCATGTAACACAGCCACTAATATTCTAAATAGAAGTGCGACTAAGCTAACCCCTGGAACGACACCTTATGAACTTTTCTTTGGCACAAAGCCTAATGTAGCTAACTATAAAATATTTGGCTGTAATGCTTATATGCATATTCCCAAAAAAAACCGTAAAAAGTGGGATAATAAATCGATAAAACCTATGTTTTTAGGTTATGAGAATACAAGCAAAAATTTTAGATTATGGGATTGGAAAACTAGAAAAATAAGAATTTCTAAAGATGTCACATTCGATGAGAAAGCTTCTCCAGATAGAGAATCTACCAAACCAAAAGAAATAATATTTCAGATTAACAGCGCTCCGGGTGAATCACCAGTTGCGACAGCAAACATTCCAGTGCAGGAAATGCCGCCAGTATCCGATATCAGTTCGCATCCAATGATAACACGCTTTAAAGTTTCGAATAGCCAATGTAACTTTGCGCTCGCTGATGAACCCAGTAACTATGTAGATGCAATAACGAATTCAGATTCAGAAAGATGGAAATTAGCCATGGATGAAGAGATTGATGCATTAAATAAAAATAGAACATGGACTTTAGAACGTTTGGCAGATGGTCATAAACCTATCGGTTGTAAATGGGTTTATAAAATTAAAACGGAGTCCGATGGTACAATTCAACGGTTCAAAGCCAGATTAGTTGCAAAAGGCTATTCTCAAATCAAAAATGTTGACTATTTCGATACGTTTAGCCCAGTAGTCAGGTATGATTCGTTACGCATTCTTTTATCACACGCTGCTTCTGAAAGGATGTTTCTTAAGCAATTCGATGTAAAGACAGCTTTTCTCAATGGCGAATTAGAGGAACTTGTTTATCTTGAACAACCAGAAGGCTACAAGAGAGATGATAATAGCTGCTATAGATTACATAAAAGTCTGTATGGTCTTAAACAATCTTCTAGAAATTGGAATAAGAAATTTACCAATTTTTTGAATAGCCATAATTTCAAAACATCAGACGCCGACCCGTGCATTTTCATTGGAACACACAATGATTCAAATGTTATCTTAGCTCTCTATGTTGATGATGGAATTATTCTATCTAAAGATAAAGAGGCAATAGCTATTATAATGGATGAGTTAGAACACGCATTTGAAATTACATCTGGAAGTGTTAACTTTTTTGTTGGGCTACAAATAGAGCAGTCAGAAGATAGGGCAAGTATTTTCATTCACCAGTCATCATATATTGACAAAATTTTGAGTAAATTTAATATGGCTGACTGTATTCCTGCTTCGGTGCCAATGGATCCTTCTGTCATCTTAACAAAGCAGGACTGTCCTACTCCAGAACAAAAGGAAAAGATGCCTAAATTCCCTTTTCGAGAAGCTGTTGGATCCCTTATGTTTGCATCATGTGTTTCACGTCCAGATATCACTTATGCAGTTTCACAAGTGAGTAAATTCCTAGAATATCCAGGACCTGCACATTGTACAACAGTGAAGAATATTTTCCGTTATCTGAAAGGCACTCCACACATGGGAATTCTCTTCACTGGACAAGACCAACTTGTTGGCTACTCTGATAGTGATTTTGCTCGTGATGTTGACTCCAGAAAAAGTACGACTGGTTATGCCTTCATGATGAACGGAGGAACTGTTTCTTGGGCAAGCCAACGACAACCAATTATCGCACTTTCAACCACCGAAAGTGAATACATCGCTGCCTGCAGTGCTGCTAAGGAATTGATTTGGATCAGAAGACTTCTACAGGGCATCGGCTGTGATATTACTAAAGAAACTGAACTTTATATCGAAAACCAAGCAGCAATAAAACTTGTTGAAAATCCAGTATTCCACAAACGAACGAAACATATTGATGTTCGCTACCACTTCATTAGATCCAAACATGAAGAAGGTGAACTTAAAGTGCATCATGTTTGCAGCTCAGAACAGCTAGCTGATATAATGACTAAACCTTTTCCACGAAACCAATTCCACTACTTAAGAGGTCTACTGAACATTTTGGATCGAGAGGGAGTGTTAGAATAGCGATCCACGGACCTCTGCGGGGAGCATTGAGGGATCGACCAATCAACGGCCGCGGCGGCGCTGCGGTCGACGTCAAGATATTTAGTCTTTGTCCCTGGCCTTCCTATATCTACTTGCCTTTAAAATGTTGCTACTTTAACATCTTGTTTTAAGTTACTTTGTTTAATAAATAATCCTTTTATTCCTTGATTCAATCTCAAATTTCAACAATAATAAAAAATTGTCAAATGCGGGATTCGATCCCGGGTCGTAGCGGTCGAAAACCAACGGTTTATACCATCCTTCCACCCACCCCCTATTTTATAATATAATTTTGATAATAGTTCAAGTTAAACTCCGAATTCTTCAAATTATTGCTGATTTTAATGTTTCTATATGATTACATCACCAATGATTCCGTTTAAATTGTCTCAAAATTTATGTTGATCCACAATTGGGTTTCAATTTTTAAGAATTCATCGAAACACTTTTATCGCCTGTGTTTGGATGCATTTTAGTATTTTACCAACTTTTATACAAACAGATAGATTGTAAGAGAGAATGTTTATTGGGTCATATTTAGCGATAAAACCGAGTTATTTTGCATATTCAAATCTACTCAGAATATAAAAAATGAGGTAGAATATAAAATAAACTTTTCTCTAAAAACCTTCTTAAGAAAAAACAGGCTTACATTTGGAATGTCGAAACTGAGGGACAAAATATTGGGGAATTGTTTTCTTTGAAAGATTCTATTGATTGGGATGAAGAAAAGATGGATCTCCACTCAAAGAAAACAAATGATCATTTCTCCATTCAATATTCCGATGTTTATCTCAGGATGAAGTGGTCCTATAGGCACAGTTATAATACCTTTCTATATAATCGTGAAGATAGAGGCTGCCTGGCCGGAATTCATAGTTTTTCAAAATGAAGATACTTCGGCCAGTGAATCTTTTTTATTGTCTCGACGTTTATAAAAAATATTTTGTTCGCTCCTGACAAGAACAAAAGATTTTTGTCTAAAGGTCGAGACAATATAAATGATTTACTGGCCGAAGTATCTTTAATTTGAAAAATTTCTATGACATCTTTCTGTCGAATGAAGAAAAGGTACGATTGAAGAAAAAGCCTTGAAATCGTCTGTTTTAGACATTTTAGCTAAATGTATACATCATGTCAGTAGATGTCAGTATCTACAATAATTTCAAGCTGTGGGTCACAGCTTCCATAGAGAAGGAGCTATGTAGCAAAGTATTTATTATTTTAATAACAGATTATCAATATTGATGTTTATATTTTGCTATTCTGTAAACTTCCCTAATTGCTTATATTTTGTTTATCATTCATAGTTTGTTCTTGCCTTAAATAATTTCTGTGTCATCCTGAAGTTTGTCTTTCCTAATTTTCCACTTGGAATTATAATAATAATGCGATGATCGCATATTGAGATTATAAGTAAATGGGTTGAATTATATTAAATCACATTAAATCCTAAATTCTTGATGATCGTCCACCGCCGCTTTTACATTTTGATTTATATAAATCTTATTGTTTATTGACGAAAACACTGAAAAATATTAATTCTTTCACTTTTCAGTAAATATTGATAAAATATTTTTAAAAAAACTTCTTCAATCAATTAAAACATTTATTTAATTTCTAGTCACACAATTATTTCTTAATATTTGCATATTCACACTTATTTAAAATTATAGATATTTTTATATTAGTGAATTAATCTTAATTCTATTCACGTTATGTGGCTCTGAGTTTGTTGTTGACACACATTAAATGTTATAACACCTTGAAAAAGATTGGCTTTCAGCCAACTGAAATATTGGTAAAATAAATGATATTTTGATCCAATATTTTCCATTTTAATTAAATATTTATGTATATGGATATATCATAATTTTATATAGAGATTATTAACTTGAGAGTGTTTATATATTTGTATTATAATAATATAAATATTCTAAAAATATTCTCAAAGTTATTTAGAGCTCTACTTCATAATAACGAATCATTTTTATGGAATACTGATCACTCAATACGTCACAAACGGCTGCTCCTATTTCCTCCTTTGGATACACGTAATTTATATTCTAAACACAAATTAGGCATATCCTGACCACTAACATGACCGCTTTTTAAATGGCAGAGCGCCATCTAGTGGAACAGAAATCAACTAAACGTGATTTAATCTGTTCCCTGACATTTTGCCAACCCATTTTCTTGATAAATCAAGTAAGGCCAACCAACATTTATCAAGAATTTTGATC
>CP092878.1:67441826-67545553 GCA_030710605.1 Cordylochernes scorpioides
TATCAAGAAAATGGGTTGGCCAAATATCAAGGAACAGGTGAAATTAACGTTCAGCCACGGAAGAGCAATCAAGAGGACGCGTCATGTAATACCATTGGAACCTCTTCGCTTTACCTCACCGATCAAATCTTAGAAGACTATTCCTGGGGCAGATACATGTTCTGTTTCAGGTATTATATTGCCAGTAAACTTCAACTGTTTCACATATTGCCAGAAATTACTGTTTATAACAGCTATAAAATATTTTCAACATGTAGGCAATTTATATATATTACTAATCTGGGGGGGGGGTCGGTGGAAGGATGGTTTAACCCGTTGATTTTTGAACACTACGACCCGGGATCGAATCTTGCATTGGGCACTTTTTTCTGATAAAAAAAAAGATCAAAATGCCCCTAATTTTTGCAAAGGTCCAACCCCAGCAGCGAATTTAAGTAACCAACAGGGCTCTGGCACATTTTTAAGTACAAAGTCGAACTGCTTTCACATGTGTAGACATGTGGTACACTTACAGTAAAAGCAGTCGCCTACTTCTACATACCATGATTAACATGGCCTGTGCCACGTATTCTAGGGATAATAAAAAAACGAAACTTACAATTGATCTAATGCAATTATTTCCTACTACCCGATATTATACATAACGATTGCAAAATAAAGATTTAGTTATAAACTAAATTAACATTACCTGTGAAATATTACAAAATATATGAACAAGATACATTAAAATTATATTAACTAGCACCAATAAATTTTGAATTTCGAATTTTGATCAATAAATATTACACACACACACCTAGAATAGTTTCAAAATAATAATAACACATTGGAATTGATATTAAAAACGATCTTCAGCCCAAATTATACCTAAACCACTTTTTCTTAGAATTTCATTTTGAATTCAAGAAGAAAAAAAAGGTTCCACACAAGACATTAACCAATTATCAACAAAATAAGAAAATAAATCGTTGAGGTGAGAAGAAATTCATTAAGAAATTATCAACAATGGGCTTATTATCAAATTTATACCAAAATAAAATGAGTATTTTTATTCAGACGATGATGGCGCGGAAAGATTCAACTTAAAGGAATTCAGCGCAGACTACCTAGCGGATCAATAAAAGTCTCGACCCATTGATCCTAGACAAGCTTCGTCTGTCGATATTTCAAAATACTTTAGGAAAACTAATCATTTTTATTTTAGAAATTTCATTTCTATCTCCAATAGTGAGCGCATTCTATAAGTTTGCTATTAAAATTGTGCATTGTTTGACTTACTCAATGGTGGATTATTCGTACAAATTGCTAACGCAAGCAATCTTTTGGCCGTTGGGTATAGCATTAAATATATTCTAAATTTTCATATAAAATTCAAGAAAAATATATCTTTATATCAGGGAATAGACAAAATCAACGTTTAGTTGATTTCTGTTCCACTAGATGGCGCTCTGCCATCTAAAGGCTCATGTGTTCGTGGTCAAGATATGCCTTTTTTATTTTTAATACAAACACCTGACCTTTTTTTATTTCAATTTATTTTTTTCATATCTTTATATATGAGGAAGGCTAAATCTCCCGAAACCATGATAGGCAAGTTGGCCTTTTATCTGAATAAGCCAAAACGGGTGTTAGGACTAATTTCAATATCTAGTAATTTTTTTTTAATAGGGTGATGCATAATTAAAATAAGACATTTCTTTTTGGGACATCTTTGTATATGTGTATATAACATGGAGTCCTGGAAGATAATATTGTCGCGGAAATAAATAAAGCAAGGGCAAATTTGGGGATAATTGATTTTTAATAAAGCGTATTTACCTTTTAGTTCTCCAATAAAATTATGTACAAGAGATATTTATAGAGAGAGAGTCAGATTACATAACAACTTATCCCAAGGTAGGGATAATAATAATGAGCGTCGTCAGCCACCGAGGCGTCCCGTTCTCCTTATTTGCCTATAGGAATCCGAGAACCCCTCACACCTGTCCCCCCTGGAGTCCAGTACAGGTGTCCCATGGAGCTTCTTGTGACCGGAGTTGCAGAGCTACTTGACAATATGCATGCAACAAAGAGGTACATCTTTCTTTAATTATGCATCAAAACGATGGAACCTTTGAATCACCCTAGTAAGAAACTCCACTAGTGATAATAAAGAATGAGCCGCTACACCAGTTCTAGCAAAATATGACAAAATTGAGTTTTTATATGAATTTGTCAAAACTGGTGTTATGGTGCAACCTTTGGCATCACTAATAAAGTTTTTTATTATATGATTCACAGGTCTGTCGTTCTGATAAATAATCAAAAGGAGACGTGCCTCTTTGGAACATCTTTATATATGTTTATATGTTAAATCCATATATGTATATTATATAATCTAAAATACAAATATTTTATTTTTTAAAACATATATTTTATTTTCATTCATTGATTGTTCTACATTTTTTACCATAGTTTTAGAAAACAACACTTTGATTATTGTTGTAAATATGTATAGTTGACCTACCTACCTATTTTTTATTCACTAATATGTGATTAATTTTATAAATTCTAGATTACTGTGAAAAATAATCAGTGTGTAATTCTATTTTCGGGTAATCGGAGATGGAAACTAGTTAAAAAGTAAATAATTATATTTTCTTTTTCGTGACTGCGCCTCCAATTCTGTATCATTCCAACATCAAACCAAAATATTCATAACATGCATATATGCAAATCAATATAAAGAATTGTTTTTATTAAGTAAATATCAAATCTTACGATAGAGAATATCGCCTATGTTACCTTCTATGCCATTGAAGTTAGTTGGAGATAAAGGGTCATCAAACTTCAAAAAATGTGTTTTTTTACGATGGATGTCTAATAAAATAAATAATGCTTCCAGCGCTAAGTTTCTTGTAGAACCTTTTATATTCAAGGTTTTGGACTTATCAGCACTTCAACAGGAGTATAAAATCACTAGTGTTGTGGCTTATTCTTCATCATCAACATAACGTTCTATACTGTGACAATGAACCAAATGCATTGTTTTAAATCATTTATAAAAGATAGGTGTCATCATTGGTACATGAATACCATCCTACCGAAACCTCAAGTTGTATATATTTAACACAACAACAACAACAGCTTTATTAGAACATTTCCGTCCTGTAAGGACTCGCCATACATAATTTTCATGGATAAAAGGAAAAAAAGAAACATAAACAAAGGAGAAAAGGGAAAATGAAAAGGAAAGCAAAGTATTCAACATAACTATACAAATTAACTATGGAAAAATATTTTTTTCTTCAATTTTAGTTCTTAGAGATAACCTTGTTTTTTTAAACGCTTTATGAAAGTTGAACAACTCTATCGCTATATATATTTTCTCGGATATTATTCTTATTAGCTGAACTCGGTATATAAAAACACTAACATTTATAAATTTGAATAGAATATATCATATAAAAATTAATTAAATATATACAATAGAACCTCCCTGTAAAGGACACCTAATTTCAGAGCTATAGTGTCCTTTAGAGATAGGTGTCTTCCTATCGGAGAGTTTCTAAATCGTAAAAATGGAAATTTTAAAAATAAAATTGTCTTTTATAGAGAGGTGTCCTCTAGCCTGGTTGTCCTCTCATGGAGGTTCTACTGTAATTACAAATATAAAATAAATCGTTAAAAAATAGTTATATCACACACATAAAAAAACGCATTCTCTAAATTTCTACTGTATATAAGCGACATAAAAAGACGCCAGGCTCAATTTATTTCAGACGAAGTCAATTTTTAGAATTAATTTAATCTCAGAAAAAAATTCCTTCTTTTTAAGTTAGTTATTTTTATCTAGAGCATGTTCAGTTAAAAATAAGTTAATATAAGAAATTGTTTAAATTTACACATAACAACCAGAATTTCTAAAATAAAGTTAGTGACGGCGTTTTCCATTTATTATCTAAAGTGGCCATTTAATAGAGTGAGTTATTTAAGGATGAATACTTTTTCATTTTTTAAATTAATATTTCAAAATTTATTCAGAAATCATATATACTAAATGTTTGATCGATTTTTTATTAAGATATGTCAGATAGTGTATCGTATGTGAATGATTTGTTAATTCAATCGAATATTTATTTGAAAATACTTATCTGAACATTTTTATTAATATACTAGACGTAAGGCCCGGGCAACGCCCGGGGTTTACCCGAGTGCGTATATATTTTAGAAATGTTTTAATTAAAATACTATTCGTTACAATTATAAATTGGCGCCGTGGGTGTCTCTCTTGTCAAACTTCTCGCCCCAAACTGTGTGTGTCTTGAAAATATAAAATTAGATTTGTGGATTTTCATAAAGAGTGGTCGCTATAGTCAGGGTGGTCTGAATAGACAGGTGTATGTATCACACTGCTGTTAACAGGGTTGCCTAGAGTGACCGCTATAGACAGGGCGGTCTGTATAGACAGGTGAATTTATCACACTGATGATAACAGGGCTGTCTAGATGGCCGCTATAGACAGGTGGATGTATCACTCAGCTGATAACAGGGTTGCCTAGGGTGACCGCTATGACAGGGTGGTCTGTATAGACAGGTGGATGTATCACACAGCTGATAACAGGGTAGCCTAGGGTGACCGCTATGACAGGGTGGTCTGTATAGACAGGTGGATGTATCACACAGCAGATAACAGGGTTGCCTAGGGTGACCGTTGACAGGGTGGTCTGTATAGACAGGTGGATGTATCACTCAGCTGATAACAGGGTTGCCTAGGGTGACCGCTATGACAGGGTGGTCTGTATAGACAGGTGGATGTATCACTCAGCTGATAACAGGGTTGCCTAGGGTGACCGCTATGACAGGGTGGTCTGTATAGACAGGTGGATGTATCACACAGCTGATAACAGGGTTGCCTAGGGTGACCGCTATGACAGGGTGGTCTGTATAGACAGGTGGATGTATCACACAGCTGATAACAGGGTTGCCTAGGGTGACCGCTATGACAGGGTGGTCTGTATAGACAGGTAGATGTATCACACAGCAGATAACAGGGTTGCCTAGGGTGACCGCTATGACAGGGTGGTCTGTATAGACAGGTGGATGTATCACTCAGCTGATAACAGGGTTGCCTAGGGTGACCGCTATGACAGGGTGGTCTGTATAGACAGGTGGATGTATCACTCAGCTGATAACAGGGTTGCCTAGGGTGACCGCTATGACAGGGTGGTCTGTATAGACAGGTGGATGTATCACACAGCTGATAACAGGGTTGCCTAGGGTGACCGCTATGACAGGGTGGTCTGTATAGACAGGTGGATGTATCACTCAGCTGATAACAGGGTTGCCTAGGGTGACCGCTATGACAGGGTGGTCTGTATAGACAGGTGGATGTATCACACAGCTGATAACAGGGTTGCCTAGGGTGACCGCTATGACAGGGTGGTCTGTATAGACAGGTGGATGTATCACACAGCTGATAACAGGGTTGCCTAGGGTGACCGCTATGACAGGGTGGTCTGTATAGACAGGTGGATGTATCACACAGCTGATAACAGGGTTGCCTAGGGTGACCGCTATGACAGGGTGGTCTGTATAGACAGGTGGATGTATCACACAGCTGATAACAGGGTTGCCTAGGGTGACCGCTATGACAGGGTGGTCTGTATAGACAGGTGGATGTATCACACAACAGATAACAGGGTTGCCTAGGGTGACCGCTATGACAGGATGGTCTGTATAGACAGGTGGATGTATCACACAGCAGATAACAGGGTTGCCTAGGGTGACCGCTATGACAGGGTGGTCTGTATAGACAGGTGGATGTATCACACAGCTGATAACAGGGTTGCCTAGGGTGACCGCTATGACAGGGTGGTCTGTATAGACAGGTGGATGTATCACACGGCTGATAACAGGGTTGCCTAGGGTGACCGCTATGACAGGGTGGTCTGTATAGACAGGTGGATGTATCACACAGCTGATAACAGGGTTGCCTAGGGTGACCGCTATGACAGGGTGGTCTGTATAGACAGGTGGATGTATCACACAGCAGATAACAGGGTTGCCTAGGGTGACCGCTATGACAGGGTGGTCTGTGTAGACAGGTGAATGTATCACACAGCTGATAACAGGGTTGCCTAGGGTGACCGCTATGACAGGGTGGTCTGTATAGACAGGTGGATGTATCACACAGCTGATAACAGGGTTGCCTAGGGTGACCGCTATGACAGGGTGGCCTGTATAGACAGTTGGATGTATCACACAGCAGATAACAGGGTTGCCTAGGGTGACCGCTATGACAGGGTGGTCTGTATAGACAGGTGGATGTTTCACACAGCAGATAACAGGGTTGCCTAGGGTGACCGCTATGACAGGGTGGTCTGTATAGACAGGTGGATGTATCACACGGCTGATAACAGGGTTGCCTAGGGTGACCGCTATGGCAGGGTGGTCTGTATAGACAGGTGGATGTATGACACGGCTGATAACAGGGTTGCCTAGGGTGACCGCTATAACAGGGTGGTCTGTATAGACAGGTGGATGTATTACACAGCAGATAACAGGGTTGCCTAGGGTGACCGCTATGACAGGGTGGTCTGTATAGACAGGTGGATGTATCACTCAGCTGATAACAGGGTTGTCTAGAGTGGCCGCTATAGACAGGTGTATGTATCGCACAGCTGATAACAGGGTTGTCTAGAGGGGGGCAGGGAGGCCACGTGTTCGCTGGCAGCCAATGGGCGCGCATTCTATCCGTGAGCTTCAGACAAACAGACAAACAGACAACCAGACAAACAGACAGAATAAGGCAAATATTTAAGTAGATATAGTATATATAAAAAGGGCGTACCAGTATCTGTAAAGAAAAAAATAACATTTTTTCCCAAAATATTTCGAGAGATTGCTACCTCTTTATCAATTTATTGCACAATAAACTTAATTTACAAATTCTTGTAGATCACATGGAAACGACTTTATCATTGGTCAAAAAATATTAATGACAATATTCCATTAAAAATTAAAATTTAAAATAATAATATTAATTCAAAAATAAAATATTATATGAAAATTAAAGGCTTTTATAAAATAATAAAAAGTTTTTTTTTTCTTTACAGATCCAGGTACGCCATTTTTATAAAAACTTATTCGATGGATCGCCTTTTAACTCAAATATTATATCTAAGTAATAATTTACACTCTCTGATTACTTTGAAATCGTTCCACACTTATGTTAATAGGTTTGAAGTTTTAACGTTCTTCCATTTTTGATATATATCCTATTGATATATAATACACTGTGCGGCCTGTAATTGTAAAACGATACTTGAAGTTACACCGCATGAGTTTCTTTTCAACGACAAATCCTTTCATACCTCATCCCTTAAGTTAGAAATTATCGTTATTTCTCTTCAAAATAAATTTTGATTTTTCGTTCAAAAGAAATGCATGCGGGATAATTTTGGAAAGTCGTTTTACAACCACAAGCCGCATTATATTGTATTACAATAGTTGAGTGTTCTGATGATTAAACTGGCCTAATAACTGGGAGATTTGACCACAGAACACATCGTACCTTTTCATTACAATTTCTAACGTTGTAATATAAGGCGAGAGTAAGGTATCATTTTAGAATCTAAAAAAAACGTTAGAGATTCGTGAACTTCACTGTGTTGTATGTTGTCGAATATTTATTTTAAAATACATTTTATTTTTATATAAAATATATATGCACACAACACTATAAAATAGTTTATATAAATATTTTTCGGAGAAATCTATGATATTGAACATATATCTTCTACAAAGTTTGCTATAAACACAGAGTGAATGTCTCAGCTAAGAATTCATTAGAAAGATTTAAATCTACCAAAAGGCTTTCCTGAACCAATTATATTAACTGCAAATAAGAGTAGTTTCAATTTAAGTTGAAGACAGAAAAAAAGAAAGAAAAGTGAGGCAATTTGGGCTCCGAACCTAATGGTCGGCATCAAGAGGAGTCCGTGAATCACAGCCGCTACCTATTGATTGGCTGGATTCTCCTCTTGGCTTGGTCAGCCAACTACAACCATCTCTTGGAAACTGGAAAATTTTCTCTTTTCGATAATTATTAAATATATATTATGGTTGGATTAGAGGATAAGCTCATGTGTTTATACAAGTGTACATAGGTGTATGAGGCAGAGTGAAATAGTATCGATAGAGGATATTTTTCTCCATGGTTTCAGCTATTTTCCTGTATATCGCAGAAGAAATCTGGTTTCTATAAATATATTGTGTCATTTTTTTCGCGATCGAACGTTGTGGCCCACAGTACATATTGAATCCCCAAACAGGATACGACGCCAGCCATCTCTGTCTTGAGCTCGATGTACCATCTTGAGGACCGTCAAACCAGTGAGTTCCTTTAATTGGTCCACGAAGCGTGTCGGCGGGCGTCCAGGTATGTGTCGCCCAGACGTCTTTCCGGTCAGTATGGTGTACTCCATTCCCCTGTATCACGCGATGTGACAGAAAAATATCAAACAATTCCGTTGTACACGCCTAAGAAGTCGGTCATCTTCCCAAATTTCTATAAATGGATATACTGCTTACAGAGAAGTTTTGATGAAATTAGTAGGATACTATTTGTATTTCGCTACAGTATTGATAGATATAAGATAATTATTGTATATAATGGGAGAGGCTGTGGAATTAAAAAAAGAACGCAATTATAGGGAATACACTGTTTAGATGGAAGGCTAATTGTTTCAATTGGTATTCCGTTATGGTGCCTTTCATTTGTTGTGAGTTTTTTGTGAGTTGTGGGTTCAGTTGTGAGTTTTTTTATTAGTTATTCTCTGCTCTGTCTATTAACGTTAAAATGTATTTACCGCAATACGTCTTTATTTGTCAGCCTTGCAAATTAGCTTATTAATCTCAAATATATTATACAGAGTTGATTAGTTTAGTTGTTATATCAAGTTTCTTATATCAGATTTTGTTTGATTCAGAGAGATACGATGTATGACTCAATAGCGCTTGATATTCTACATTGATCCTCTAGGAAGACAATCCAGAAATCCCCTACTTAGTAACTTATTCTGATTTTTTTCGAAATGCCTTTTCTCGATTGATTGAATACTTGAATACGTATTCGGTTGTGTAAGAATGGTTATTCAAAGTTACCTTAAAATCTGATCAGATTCTAAATCCTTATTTTTCTTGGTAAGTAGTACCATTAGAGTTGTCCGGTTGCTTCTCGACACTCTATACCTATATCCTTTATCCACCATGTTTTCCTGATCTTCGGCTTCTACCGTTCTAATGGCAATTTATATAACTCACATTTACCAAGAATGTAAATTATTTTATGTTGTCTATAGCACAACTCAATAATGTTTGATATTCTCGTAAATTCCTCCATTTTACTTTTCAAAGGTATCTCGCTTACAGAAAAATTACCAATTTTGAATCAGCTTATTCATTCTCTTACAAACAAAGCCTTTTTAATTTCCTTTTACCTCAATTACTCTAAGTCTAAAAGTTTCACCCTAGAAATCCACTCTAACAGCGATTTACCCTAGAATTGGTACTCTGGTGCCATCATAGGTTTTGACAATAATACCTACAGGTTCCACTTCCACATGTGGTTAAAAACTTTCTAAAGTCAATCTCTGAGATCAGGGTTGAACAACTACCTTTATCCATTCAAACTTCAATAATATTTTTCTCAACTTTAATTTTTATCATATAGGTAGGGTCTCTTGTGGCATATTTTATATTATATTGAAGCATCTTTATACTGGTAAAATTCTGCATCAATTTTTCTTTTTGATCTCCCTTGTTGTGTTTATTTTTGATGATTACCCTGATTTTGACTTGAATCTTTGTTTTGAATCCTTCATATTGGCGAAATGTGCCTCTTTTTTTCTGCATCTGAGGCAGATAGCCTCTCTAAATCTGTATAATTCTCTGTGCGGATTACCGCAATGTTCGCCTTTATTTTCTCGACAATTTCCTTGTTATGTTGTTCCATTCTTATTCTATAAACACAGTTTTCTCTTTGATATAGATGAAATAATATCGAATAACGTTCTGCCACTTAATTGGTCAGCACCACGGAACTACAAAAAGAACATCTGGTTTCCCCCCAAGGTCGAAGCTACACGCTCGAGAGAATTAGTACGGGACACTAATGAGTGGAGAACATCAGACGGCACGCCATTTTGCTTCCACTCTGGACGGCCCGGCAACGTTGTCCGCTATTGACCTGGCAGAGGAAGGTTGTTTGATAGAGAATAAATAAAAGGTACCAGAATGAGGCCAGGACTATGACGAACTCCGGACGCAACCATGGATCAAAAGACGCTACTCATAGGGACAACATAGGAAGTTATCGCAGTCTCTCACCTTTTCCTAGACGGGGAAGGTCTCCTTGTCGCAGTACTATTAGATAAGCCAGTCTCCTCGCCGTCTTTAATTAACAAAGCAATGCCTCCCTTAGACATAATTATTTTGAAATCCTTTCATCTATTAGACCACAAACATTCTTTTCTCGTAGGCAATCTTCCAGAATGCCTCCAAAAGCAAACGTCAACGCCACCTTTTAGTTTCATTCTAAAATCTGAAACGCCTTCTTTCTTTAATTGAATTCTCATATAACGAAAAACAGAAAGAGAACCATTTAACTATTATCGCAGGTTTCAGAAAAAAATCTTTATTAGAATCTCGAAAAAATATTCAAAAGTTTTATTTTTAGGTTGAATTGGTCTAGGCAAATTTTTCAGAGCTACATCATTTTAGAGCCAATTAGGGTTAAATGCTATGTCCTTTTCTTCCGCTGAATTTTCCAAAATAATAAATTGTTAAAGTTTTTCCATGAATGATTAGAAAATTGCTCTTCCCTTCTTGAAATTCTTTAAAATAACACTAATTCATCTTTATATAAAAATATCAAAGTATATGCAATTATTGAATTCGCGCCTCTTTTTGAAACACTAGGGAAATATTTCAAATAATTATCTGACACTTTAACAATCATCAAAAACTTCGTTGGGAATTTAATCTCAAATCTTCGTTTTAAAATTGCAATATCTTGAAGTCAAAATACAAAGAACTTTTATTTAGCCCGAAAATGTTACACAAAAATTATCAAGATTTGCATCATATCCACAATGACAATCAAGATTAATCTTTGCCCAAATACTAAACAAGAATTGTGATTGAGGGTTTATGAATTACATTGAATAAAAGGCATCTTACTATATTACAATTACCTATTGTTGCTTCATGGCTAATGCACCTGTATTATTTTAATTTGTAATATTATCTTTCATATATTTTAAATTCGAATAGATATTTCATATTTATTCATTCAATTATAAATAGAATTTATATTATAAACAGATTATGTATTATAAAATCAGCATTTGTATTTTCGTACACTTAGTGACTTCACAACTCTCTAAACTTTGAGAAATAAATAAATTATTCTGGAGGCTACTTAAAGTAGAGTCTTCTCATTATTATATCACCTAACCTTGTAGGGTGGTTGAAACATGTTCTGACATGTCCGAGGAAAGAATCAAGGCTGAAGATTCTGCCAAACGGCAATTTGGTGTAACAATATATGTATGCGGTATATATAATTCATATATATAGTTAAATAAGGGAAATTCGACGTCAAAAACTTGAATTAATAGGCCTTTTAGATTTAACACATTAATATAGATACGGTTGGAAGTGCTTTCTATACTTTCCTACATATATACAAATAGCAAGAGTTGAGGACATTCCCAAAAGTTAATTGAGCCGATCTCATGTTACATCCATAATCTTCATCATTAAGTTCTAAACCAAGGACTTTTGACGAGATTGCTAATCTTATATCCCAGTTTCTCTATATATTTCTCAAGGTTGATTTATCAAATATTATCGTATGCCCCTAAAATAACTAATTTATACACATCTAATCATTTTTATGTAACATTTCTCTTTGATTGTATTTGTATTGAAGTAAACTTTACTACATTCGAAAATACAAGGTTCTCCCAAAAGTTCGTAAACACTCGCAAAAAATTGAAATACCAATATTATTCGCCGTTATGTATAATGTCTTTGTTATATGTAAAAGGTAATTGTATGTATTCGCCATGAAAATATAATTCGACATGTAATAAGAAAATTGAGGTTTAAAAAAACCACGAACTTTTGGGACAACCTTATATTTTTGAAGGTAGCCAAAATTTTCACTCACATGAATATAATAGATTATTAACATTTTTTACTACCTCTCCATTTACAAAATAAATTTGCCTATCAATTATATTTGAGAATGAGATCTTCAAAAAAATGATTTATTTGCGAAAGAATATAACTTTAGTTATAATATTTATTGTAATTTCTTTTTATACCTAATTATATATGAGCGTATTGAAGAAAAATAATTTTAAAAATAGTTCACTTGGATGGATTTAGGAAACAAGAAGCTCCCAAACCAAAATATGAAAATAAGGTGGTTCTTGAATCATGGGTGAGTTCAGGTGTACACAAGGTTTGACGGGAAGTTGTCGGAAAGTCATGAAGAATATGTGAGACTCGCCAGCGTGAAGTGACTGTGTGCCCTGCCGATCTCTGCTCTGTCAACTGTGTACTCTCTGACCGTGAACAGTGTATCATCTAGACAGGACCAAAGGCTCGTTTTTAGGGAGAGGTGACATGAGGACTTTCTCCGGACCTCGACCAATCAGATACGTCATAGCAAAATGGCTAGCACGAAGATTAGATGGGGAAGTGGCATCTATTTTGGGTGTACACCCTCCTTTTTCTCACCCAGGTTATTTAAACCGACTCACTTCCTGTCTTTGTCAAAGAGCTAAATTCAATTTAATTTTTGTTCATTCAATTTTTTTACAAATTGGAATGGTTAGATTATTTGCAATACTTTGAAGGTATGTTTGAATATTTTATATGGTAGGGAAACATTTAATTTATTTATAAACAGGAAAAAGTGGTTGAAGCGGGATGTTTAGCAGGTTAGGGCTGAGTGATACATATGATAACGTTTATAAATTGCGATTATATGCGGTGATATGTGAAGTAAACATGGGTGTGTGGAAAGTGGTAAGGAAGCACACAAGAGTCGGGATCCAGGAGCAAAGTAGATCGGAGAGGAGAGTGAATGAGGTTCGAGGACCACCCTGGGAACATTTCTTTTAAAATATTCTCCGTTGGCTGATATAGTGTCCGCAGGGTGGGGGGGTGAGACAGGGAGTTCCCCCGAAATGTCCATATTTAGAAAGCTGGAAATGTGGTCTCCTAGGATTATTCTAACTAATTAACTTTCTCTTTCCTCTCTTTATACTATCTCTTTAACACAAATTGCTTTAATTTAAATATTTTAATAAGATGAATATCTACATGTGATATTATAACATATATATCACAGTAAATTTAAGGGGGCTCTATAGTCCGTGTTTCGAGGTGACACAATAATTGCGGGGAGCAGTTGACACGACGTTAATTACCTCTCAAATCCCGGTGCGCCGACAAACCAATACAGCCCTGCAGGTAAACCATCAGACTTGTATATATTCATTTTTAGCAAAATCATAATGAGAACTGTCTAACGATTTTATTTCGCTTTTCTTATATTCCCTTAACTTGGAATATTTGGTCAAACCGTTTGAAGTACTTTCCATCAAAAAAATATGGTATAATTTCTAAAAGAAACCTGGTTTGACAAGTCCAGATGAGGTATGTAACTTACAATTTTAATCCTTACCGTAATAGGTTTGAGAAAATATGAGAGAATATATAATTACTGATATTGTAAATACAACACAGGCATGGACGAAATGTGGCATACAGAGACAGAACAAGGTAACAAGTAATCTTTGTTTCAAAATTGAAGGCGGAACATAGACTCGCAGAAAGAAATAAGTAGGACCACTGCCATATAACACGTAGAGATTCAATGAGGGTGGCTTCTGAACGGAGGTGTACAAGCAGTGTCCAATCACGTCTCAGATTATTCGATTTGTGTATTAAAGAATAGGAGAGTATGATGACCAGGGAAGCATTTTCACATCTCGAAGACAATGTTGGATGATGCAAGCTGTAAGTAAGGTGGACGTTATTTTGCACCCCCCTCATTCGCCACTGCACATCATCCAGATATCGTTGGAATGTCAGACTATCCTGAATGTAAGACGATCCAAGATGATCTGTTATCGTTAGCGAATCTGAAAAATTGCCTTTAACCTTTGACTCCATCTAAGAGGGACCTTCGAGAATATATTGCTTGATGGATTAAATTTGACATTCTGTGGCTAATTCCTTTCAATAATGATCTTTCTTATTTTTGTTGTATTCTCTATATAAAGTTTATATAAGTAATAAAAAGGTTTCGGTCACTTAAATAGAACATTTGCCCCCAACAAAAATAAGGAAGCTCACTATTATGATGGATATACTACAATCTGCTAAATTGAATCCATCAAGCAAAAAAATCCATCAAGAAAATTTTCGAAGGTCCCTTAGATGGAGTCTACGGTAAATAGCAATTTCGAGGAATGATAGAAGTGTATTTTACTCTCCAACAAAATACAGGAATCAAAGAGTTCCTTCGGTCATCCTATCCTACATTACGAGAATTACATCTTCATTAATAAAACACAGGCTGTTGAATTTAATTATACAAGTATTAGATATTTAATATAAATTGAGAGAGAGAGTCACTATAAAAACAAAAATATAAATTGAAATAAACATTTTAAAAAGCTATTTATGTTTTTTAATTTAGAATATATAGAGAGAGACACGGGGGAGAATATATATTATATTGTAGCAATGTATTTACTATTTTATTGACAGAGTATCATTTTGTTGTTTATATTTTGCTACTCTGTGAACTTCCTTCTTTACTTATCTTTCTTTATTATTCATAGTTTGTTCTTGCCTTAAATTGTTGTGTCATTCCGAAGTTTGTCTTTATTAATTTTTAAAGTGGCATTTTGGTGGAGATGCTGGGTAAGTTAGGGAAGACAAACTTAAGATCGACGAGAAAACCTTGAGGCCATGGGTGCTGTGATCTACATTTTCGTAGACTGGCTCCAGGATTCCACCGCCAAGTCAAAGCCAAGACTTCCTTCCAAGATGAATTTATCCCTATAGACGATACTACCGACAAAGCCGCTCTTCACGCCGCAAGAAAAATGACGCAAAGGTACTAGGGACAAAGTTCCAAGACTTTCGATGGAATTCTTGGCAGAAGCACGTCAGATCCATGTCAGTAACCACAATAATTGCAAGCTGTGGGTCACAGCTCCCATAGGGAAGGAGCTATGTAGCAAAGTATTCATAATTTTTTTAACAGAGTATCATTTTTGTTGTTTATATTTTACTACTCTGTAAAATTCCCTCATTGCTTATCTTTTTTTATTATCCATAGTTTGTTCTTGTCATCCTGAAGTTTGTATTTCTTAATTTTCCACGTGGCAATATTAATATATTTTCATTTTTGTTATTCTTCTCCAAATAAAAACTACTGAATCATTCATTAAAAGGTTTATCGTATAGGAAACACTGAAGATGTTATATATATTTAAAAATCTCAAAAATTTAGAATTAAATCTATTTTTAAATGGAGAACGTAGAGGTTTTCTTTCAGCCTCATTTATTGCTAGGGGCAGCACAGAAAAAGAGAGCTAATAAATATATTTAATTGGATAAAATATTTTGCTGTTTTTTCAAATCGTTCGTTTATTTAATTCCTTCTGAATAACTCGATCAATATTTATACAAATATATATATTTTTTGGAAATAAAAATATAGGATCTTTTCTTAAATGGTTCGTTTTATTTATCAATTGAAACTAATGATAGGTACTATCGCTTTACCATTATAAAACAAAAAGCTGAATAACGATGAACATAATATTGTCACGGTAGTGATGACGAGTATTACAAACGTTTGAGTAAGAATAATTTTTTTTGATTTGGATGCAAACTATTATCAAACCTCCCTTTGAAAATTAAACGATTTATAGCCCGTCAAAGGATTCTATGGCTATTTTTCCCCGAGGATATCACGGGATTTTGGAACAGCGACCCTTTAAATTGCTACTTCTGCAATGCTGTCATCCAAGACAATTTGGCCGATTATTTATTCCATTGCCCATTTCTACTGGAAAAGAGACTGGAAATTCGCGAAATTTCGGGGCTAACTCACTATAATGAACAACATGTATATAAAATCTTCACTACTCTCCTGCAGGATAATTTTTTTTTAAATAATTTTTTAAAAGTTTTCAAGGCGATTGATAAAATGAGGGAATAAGTGCTCAACTCCACAGACAACGGCTGATTGCTCCCCCTCCCCTCTAAATTGCTTTTCCTCCTCACTCATGTACATATATAACCTTTTAGGGGAATCCCCTTGTAAGACAATAGTGTCTTGATAAATGTATTTTTGTTGCTGTTGAATGCAAACAATTTTTTTAATTTACAAGTGATAATATACAAGCATGGTAAGGGGTGATGACTTGGCAAATATTTATGATGATAAACAACAGAGTATTCAAAATTAATTATTCTGTGGCAATATTCTTCGATATTATTTTTCCAAACGTATTAATATATTCTTTAATAAGTTATATACAACTGGTTTTGGACAAAAAATAAGTGACAAAAAGAAAAATATCAACTATGAACAAACGGAGATCAATCATGATTGAAGGCAGGGTATTTTTCCTCTTGTCTGATAGATCTATTTTTTTGGTAAATGCTGTTTATTTTTTTATGATATAAGGCTTCCAGAACCAAACGTGGTGCTTATTTCTAATGTTGCTGCCATATTCTATCGATTGATAAAGTTGAAGGAGGGTCTGTCTTATGATTGGTTGTAATCTTAGAGATCGGCTGCCATAGTTTCTGTCGCATCCCATATGTTCGGCCAAAAAGGCCTATGCTTCAACTCACCGTATGTTACCACCACGCTGCGCAGTGAACAAAAAACGGTGTAGACGGCACTGGATTTATTCATTGTGTTTTACATTTAGTTTCTTGTGATGTGAATTTGAAGCTAGTTGAAAAGATAAGGAGAAGAACTGATAGATGCCAAATTCACGTGTTTTATGACATAGATTAAGAAGGAATTTTTTATTATTAATTAACCAGGCGCGATATTGAAATATTTGCGCCTAATAAAGAGAAAACAAAACAGTAAACAAATTAGAACCTAGATTTAAATATTTACAAATTTACATGTTTTATTCGAGTTCATAAAATTTATATAGAAAAGGCGACTGGATCAACTAGATCAGGAAACAATCGATGTCTCACTTCTGTAAAGTTCGGACAGTCGTAGATAAGGTGAAGAGCAATTTGTTCAGTTTTTCCGTAAGAACAATTTGGTGTTTATAATAGATTTCTTTTATGTAAATATTTCTGGAAATTTCCGTGTGATGTGACAAATTGAGTGACTATAAATTCGTATGGAACTGTGTAGGAATTCCATTTGGGAAATAGTGTTATTTGTATAATCAGAATTATAAATTGATTGATTCATAATAATGAGTGTTAGAAGAATTTGGAAAGTATGCAATTGGATCTAGAGTTGGGTGGTAAAGAATAGGCTTTGAAAATACTAGAGAGAATAAAGAATAGCCTGATGCAGTGAGATGTCGAATGGTATTTAAATTTTCCTCAGATTTGAATGAAGATAAAGAACAGTGATTAACGATGCACTTGGAGAGAGTATTTTGCTTTAAAATATCCTATAACTGTTCGAGCAATGGTAAGTAAGGTAAAGGGGATAAGTTTCTTTCTTATAGAAAAGTGTCTTTTAAAATCAAAAATTGGTTCTCATAATGTTATTCAGTAGAACCTCCCTTTAGCGGACATCCCGCTAGCAGACACCTCTCCACAAAGGACAGTTTTCATGTGCAAAATTACCATTTCTACTATTTAGAAACTCTCCGGTAAGAGGACATCTCTCCTTAAAGGACAGTTTGACTCTGCAATTAGGTGTCCTTTACAGGGAGGTTCTACTGTATCTCTAACGGAAAGAGGAAATGTCTTTATATGTGGCGTATATAAGAATTCAAAGGATCCGTAGAATCAATTATTAATCAATTTCGGGCACAGAACGTTGTCTATGTAACGCCACTAAAGGCAGAAATGGATTGATATGGCCGGAGATTATATCCACCTTATGTTATATTCGCTCCAGTTCAGTAAATTGTATCTCTTCCTGTGCCAACATTTAAGCCTTTCATTCCAATATGAGTCATATATTTCGCACTCCGTTTCACACAATAAACACACCCAGCAGTATTTTCATACTATATTCCCCCCTCACCAAATTCGAAAAACAATTTCTACCAGTTAGTAAAAAGAATCTATGACTATTACCTCAATTTAAGAGTACTATAAATGAGAATAAAAATATCAAATGGATTTTTACCCAATAAATATAATAATATTTTATAAAATACAATATGTACATGCATAGTTTGCGCTGTGGTTTGACACATATATTCTGAACAAAATGTTTAAAGTTTAACTACCCAATTAACTACAAATCTTTTTTCTCAATTTCCCTTAGAATTGTGTTAGCGACTCTTTTATCCACTGAGAGAATTTCGTTTCAAGTTAACAAGGAATAAATTCTATTTTCCTCACCAGGAATAGGAAGAGAATTTAGGCAGAGTTGAAAATAAATAGAGATTCCAAGAATTAATTCCTTTAGTTATATAAATATATATATATATATATATATATATATATGATACATTTTGAATGATATTCAACTTCTATCTATTTTGCATAATAGAAAAATTCTATCTGTTTTGCCTAATGTTCTTTGTTTGTAAAATAATTAATTTTACCGCGTGCCAAGTATGTAAATTTTGTTGTTTGTTTTAAAAATATTTGAAAAATAAAGAGATTATTGAGGTGGAGACAGCCACACAAACGACTGCTAAATCTTTTTTCCCACACAGTAGAAATACATCATATATATATATATTTAGATATATATATATATCTAAAGATATATTCTACTCTTTTAACATCTAATATATTGTATTTGAAAGTATGTAATATTCCCTTTTTTTCTCATTACAATGATATTGTAGCGAAGTATTTATTATTTTACAAGCATTTATAATTTTACACTAGTATTAACTGTGTATCATTTTTTTATGTTTATATTTGCTACTCTGTAAACTTCCCTCATTGCTTATAAATTCAGTCTCATCCTGAAGTGTTTGTCTTTCCTAATTTTCCACGTGGCAATATACATAAGGATCTAGACAACTAGAATAGGTGGAAATAAATGCAAATGCGTGTTTTATTTAAGTTTCTTGTGATCAATGGAAGAGTGAAAATAATTTGTCCATAAAGATAATCCTGAATTTTATCATGGATATATATTTATTTATAGGTTTCTTAGAAATTGTGCTTTTATTTTATAATAATAGAGTGTTTTTATAGTTTAAATTCAACATAAAATTGTAATATAAACGTAAGATCTTAAATATTTTAGCAGATGTTCCGCATGGTTAATACATTCAGTTAAGTAATAGTTAATATTAAAATGTTTGACAAAGTTTCAAAGATTCTGCTTGGGTTTCAGATAAATTCAAAATTTATTTCTAATATATAGACAGTATTTTAGATTAAAAAAGACACAAAAACGCCTAATCTACATATAAGAAATTAATCTACAAAATACGGATATTTCTTTTAAAACTAATTGAAACAAACTTTCTACTGTTCTTACTACAATGAGATATATTGGGAGGGCTTGGCTTATCAATTGAGAAGAGAGAGAGAGAGAGAACTTTAGTATTATATAGATATTCTATTTTTTTTCCTTAAAATATACACAATTTGAAAAAAAGAGCGAGTAAGTGCTCGTATTTAGAATGTTTGGTAGTCGAAATAACTGCTAAATATATTCGAAACCCCTTAAAGAAAAATATTATAAATAACACTATTTCATTACATTATTAAAATGCCCCTAGAAAGCACTAGAGTATATGTAACACAAATTGATTATCAAATTTAAAACAATAAAAATCATTCTTTCATTAAAATGTAAATTTCTATCCTATACATCAATTTGTCAGGTGAGAATTGTGGGTTTATTTCCCGTTAAACATAGTAATTAAAGAGAAAGAATTGGAATGATAGAAATACATTTTGAAAATCTTTAAAGCTAGTGCCGATTAACCTAAGATTGTTTAGGTTAAACTCTTTATTTTGAACTCACACACAAGAGGTAACTAAGGATAACTCTTTTTTGAAAGAAATATTTGGAATAAATATGTCATTTAAAATAGCCAAACACAACTTCAAAGTAAAATGAAAATATCTGGATGTATCAGTTTACGGTTGTAATGTTAATTTGATGTGTACAAGGTATTCAACGTAGGTCGAGAGACTGCGAGAAGAAATGATTATGAAATGCAATAGCAGCTTGACATTGTATATTCTAGATGAAATTTCAATAGATGGCGTCTAGTTTTGACGTTTAATTTGAAGGGAGAGGAGTGTTATGCTCTTTTAGATTCTAGTTTTGTCATAATCCCTCTATCGCACACACTAGAGAACAAAACTTGAGGATGTTTTAACATCTAGCATTAATAACAGAATCTAGAAAATAACTCTGAAGGATATTTGATACACAGTGACCTTTATTGAAGAAACACAAGATAACCAATTGTGAGCAAAATTGCCTCTGTCTCTTTAAAGAATAAACAGAGAACCGCGGGGAGATTAAAAACTTTCTGCTATTTTAAATTTTCTCCATGAATGTATATCACCAAACAAAATTGCTAACACCCACATTTTACCCCAATCCTAATTCGATGCAGAAGTTCGCAAGGATTTATTCAAAGTGAACGTACAGTCAAATCAGAACCCCCGAAGAATGTTTTACAGGAGTATCATTGCTCTGAAAAGAATTCGAATTTTTACAACTCCACACCTATTCCTTCAAAGGCGTTTTATAACACATACATCATCTTTTTTTTTTTCAAAATAATGAATAAGATATTATTTATTGTAAACTATTGAGGGGGGTTACTCTTTCTTCTCAATATAGATGCTGTCTCTCTTTACCTTGAGACCTAGTGTCCAGCTACTTGACCAGCTCGGTGACTCCAAGGAAGAGGCTCTAAGGACGACTATCAATTATCCAAAACTTATACAAAACTTTTTTTATTGAACAGCATGGCCAAATTATACATTCAAAAAAATTTACATACATTTTTTTCTCTTCGTTTATAAATTGCAAAAATATTTACATCAATAGAGTTGACTTCTCTAGTAGTCGTAACAATAACAAAACAAAAAAAGTGCATAATTCTCTATATATATATTGAAAATAGAGCAATCCATATTTAATTCATCAGATAATAAAAATGCATATATTATTATACAAAGCTGTAATGCCTCGATTAAGGTTAGCGTTCAGCCAGCCGAAATATTGGCAAAATAAATATTTTATTAAATCTAATATATGCATTTTTATTATCTAATATATATATATATATATATATATATATATATTAATATTGGTAATCAGCTATCTATCAAATTTCTTTTGTTGATACCGAGTTCCTTTATTTAACTAAGTTGTGTTTGGGATATAATAAAAATAAATTGACTGACCATCTTGACATTTCTCTTCTTTATTCAAGAATATAATCTGAAATAAAAATATTCCTCTATTTGCATAACCTATAAATTTTCGCCTGTTAGGTCATATTATAATTTTATTCATAATAATTTTAAAATTTTTATATTCCCAAAGCATTCTTTAAAGTTCGGATAAACAGTACTCAGCTTGATTTAAATTTGAATATGCAAATAGGTATATATATTTTATATTTCTTTCCAATTTTGTTTGTTAGGGATATCAGTTGAGTCTTGTTAGTGAAATAAGTCAGTCGAGTTATTGCACATTATCTGGTACAAAATATTTATAACACACATATAATAGTAGAATGACGTTTGACAAATTGTATTATATATTAGTATTATATTATATTATTTTGAAAATAGAGCAATCCATTAATAAATATTTAATTAAAAATGTATATATTGGATCAAAATATAATTAATTTTTTCCAATATTTGTTGACACATATTAATATGTTATGATACCTTGAAAAAGGTTGGCGTTCATCCAACTGAAATATTGGTAAAATAAAGGATATTTTGATCTTAATATATACCTTTTTAATTAAATTTTGTATTATATAATAGATAATAAAAACAATATATAAATTCATATGCGATTCATAAAATTTAATATTTTCGAAAATGTTAATCATTGTCAAAATGATTCACATATAAATTTGAAGGAACACAAAATAATATTGTGTTTGAATAATTTGAATTTATTTTAAATCTATCATTCACATAAGTAGGAAGGTGATAAAGAAAGAAACTATGGCAAAAGTGTAAAGTGGTAATTATAAGGTTGTTCCAAAAGTTCGTCTTTTTCTTTAAACGTTGTTTTATTACTTGGCGAATAATATTATATTACGGCGAGAGAGAAAGAGAGAGAGAATACATAATACAATTACTTTATACATAATACAAAAACATTAAACGTACATAACGGAGAATAATATTATGGCCAATAATATTGGTATTTCAAATTTTTGCAAGTGTTTATGAACTTTTGTGACAACCTTGTATTTGAGGGATTATTATTTTATAATATATTATTTAATTTTATCATGATATGAATTAATATAAAGAGAAAATGTTCTATTGAATACTTTATTGAGAGTTATTAAAATCACCTGAATATACGTTTTAAAAAGCAGGCAATACTATGAATATTGAATAATTATTTCCAATATTATTTGCATATAAACTTAAATTATTTTATTGATATTTTGATAAATAAATCTCTAGAGCACAAATTTTATTGATACGTAGATTTATATTCCTTTCAGTAACTAAATTTAGATTTCTTAATTTATTTTTATATAATTGGAAAAAAAATGAATGTAAAAACTGAAAATATTTTGCATATTTTATATAATCTAAAATTAGTCAGTTCTCTGCTGGAATCTAAATGGTGTCGTCTGACAGCAATTAAATTTTTCTTCTGATCGATGATGATATTCCAGGCGTGCCGAATCGTTTCCTGTTTGGAATGGTAGCCATGGTTTCCTGGATTAATTCCCTCTAAGAATTTGCTGAAGGATTCCATAAGATGAGCAATTCTAAGAATGAATATATAGTTATGGTGTATGGAATACATTTTTGAATATAAATAGTTAGAAATTATCAAAGTTGATCTGTGATATATTATTACTCTACTCTGTATTATTGATCATCATCTTGTAAACAACAATATACGTATAATCGAATTGTAAAAAGAATAAAATAATTATAGTAGCTTAAAAATAGTGTATCTTTCATTTATCTATATATATATATATAAAGTGCAATTTCTTACAAAATAATTTTCACCATTAATATTTACAATTAATAGAAACGTACCAAATGGCGACGAAGAATTAACGTAAGTATGGCCACCACTAATTTAAATTATCCAAGGTTTCGTGAAGGTGAAGATCTAAATTGTTATTTGGAACAATTAGAAGAATGTTTTAAATTGAACAAAACATTAGAAGCAGACAAAGTATCTGTGTTATTAACGTCTATTGATGTTAATGTTTATAAGACTTTGCGCGATTTGTTGGTACCCAGAAGGCCAAGTGACCTTAAATATAAAGATTTAGTAGAGGTTTTAACAAACCATTTATATCCAATAAAAAATAAGCACTATGAAAGATATTTATTTCACAAGATTGTACAAAAAGAAAATGAGCCTGTGGGAAAATTTGTTTTGAGGCTTAAATCTCAGGCAGACAAGTGCAAATTTACTGACATAAATGAAAACTTGTGTGATCAATTTGTAAGTGGTTGCTTCGATGAAGCTACGCTTAAAAGGCTGCTAAGTGAACCATTTTTAACGTTTGATAGTGCAATAAATATTGCAAATTCTGTAGAGGCAGCGAAGTCACAAGTAAATTTGATGAAAAATCCTGGTCATGATATTGATAAGTTGAAAGCCAGATCTAAAAATTTTAAATTCCCATGTAAATACAATAATCCTTGCAAAATTTGTGGAAAGTCTAACCACGATACGAAGTTATGCAAATTTAAAAATGCTCAATGTTATATTTGCAATAAGAAAGGGCACATTGCTCCAGTATGTTGGAATAAAAAATCGGCCCAAAATTCTGGAATGAATAAACCCAATCTGAATAAATTGAATACTATTCAGTGCAACACATTAGAAAACGCACCAAAAATATTGGTAAATGTTAAAATTGAAGATGCAGACACTATAATGGAGGTTGACACTGGTGCAGACGTGTCTGTAGTTTCAAAGAATTTTTTTCTTACAAATCTCAAAAATGTCACTCTAGAGAAATACAGTGGACATTTGAAAAGTTTTTCAGGAAATATGATACCAGTTTTTGGAAAATGCTTGGTAAATGTTAGTTACAAAAACTATCAGGAAAAACTACCCCTAATTGTGACAGGCCAGTTTAATAATCAAACGCCGCTACTGGGCAGAAATTGGATAAGAATTTTAAAAACTGATTGGCCCAATTGCGTTTTTGATATCTGTAATAATATAAATGTAATTTCAAATTTAGAACTGTTTTTAGAAGTATATAAGAGAGTATTTGAAAATAAAGATTTACCAATTCAGGGCATTAAAGGTTCAATATCATTGAGGCCAAATGCTAAGCCCAAATTTTTCAAATTTAGACCAGTACCCTTTTCCATTAAAGAGAAGATAGACAAAGAACTAGACAGACTTGAAAAAAGTCAAATAATTGAAAAGGTTAATGCTAGTGATTGGTCTACGCCTTTAGTAACGGTAATAAAGTCAAATGGAGAACTACGTTTGTGTGGTGATTTTAAAAATACTTTGAATAATTGCATTGAAGATGAGAAATATCCATTACCTACTATAGAAACTATGTTGGGAAATCTAGGAGGAAACAAGATTTTTACCAAATTGGATCTCTCCTCCGCATATCATCAAATTGAAATGGATGAAGCATCAAAAAATCTGCTAGTGGTATCTACCCATAGAGGACTTTACCGATATAATAGATTGCCTTTTGGCATCAGTCCAGCTTCAGCCATTTTCCAGAGGTGTATGGACAGCCTTTTTCATGATGTTCCCAACACGGTGATATACTTAGATGATATTTTCATTGGTTCTAAAGATGAACAAGAACATTACAGAATTTTAAAAATGATCTTCGATAAATTGAAAGAGCTAAATTTCACCCTTAATAAAGAAAAATGCTTATTTTTAAAAAAAGACATTTGTTTTCTAGGTCATATTATAAATGAAGATGGTGTTAGACCAGATTCAAAGAAATTGGAAGCATTAGAAAGGTGTAAAAAGCCTTTCGACAAAACATCATTGAAGAGTTTTCTAGGGATGTTGAGCTTCTATTCAAAATACATACCTAATATGTCAACCTTGGCTGGTCCTCTTTATCAACTCCTAAAGAAGGACAATCGTTGGAAATGGTCTAGCCAATGCGAAAAGGCATTTCTGAATTTGAAGTTAACTCTATTAAATTCCCAGGCGCTTATTCACTATTCAATGAAGCTTCCATTAACTTTAACCTGTGATGCATCTGCCTATGGCATAAGTGGGGTCTTGTGTCATATTGTGGAAGGGGAAGAGAAGCCAATCACCTTTGTTTCCAGAACATTGTCAAGTGCAGAAGTCAAATACTCTCAGACTGAGAAAGAAGCACTTGCTATTGTGTTTGCAACTTCCAAACTGAGACAATACTTGTTTGGGAGAAAATTTGTGTTAAAGAGTGATCATAAAGCTTTAACGACTGTTTTTGGAAACAAAAGACTTCTTCCGCCTTTAATTGCAAATCGCTTGCATAGGTGGGCTTTAGAGTTGTCAAATTTCGATTTCGATATTAGATATACAAATAAAGATACCATGCTCTGTGCGGATGCATTTTCAAGACTTCCACTTGAGGAAATAAATTCAAGGGAAGACAACATTGATTTGGTGACACATGATATATCATTTTTAAATGTAACTCCATTGGACCACCTCATTATTGAAGAAGAAACCAATAAAGATCCGGTTTTAAATAAGCTCAAGGAATATCTATTAGAAGACCCTCAGTTAGCAAAAAAGGATGAAACAATGAAACCATTCCTTTCAAAATTGGAAAATTTTTCTGTACTGCAGGGATGCATTTTTGTTGATTCTAGGGCAGTGATTCCAAGAACCTGTCAAGATCAAATGTTGAAGTTACTTCATCAAAGTCATATAGGAATCAATCGCATGAAATCTCTAGCCAGATCTTCGGTTTGGTGGCCAAAAATGGATAGTCAAATTGAAGAGTTTGTGAAGGAATGTTCTCCCTGTATGCATCATCAGACAGCTCCTCCTGCTGAGAACACACCTTGGCCCAGGACTAACCAACCGTGGCAGCGAGTTCATGTTGACCATTTCTATTTCAGAGGTGATTGTTATTTATTAGTAGTAGATGCAAATTCAAATTGGATTGAAGTATTTCCAGTTAGAGGTACTACTTCGCAAGAAAATATCAAGCTTCTACGGGAGTGTTTCGCCAGGTATGGATTACCGCAATGCTTAGTGTCTGACAATGGCCCCCCCTTCAATTCGATTGAATTTAAGGAGTTCTTACGGAAAAATAATGTATACCACTTAACCTCGCCAGCATATAATCCCTCGTCTAACGGAATTGCTGAAGTTTCGGTAAGAATAATTAAAAAATCTCTGGAAAAGTCGTTGGAAGAATCTCCAAACTCAAATATGGACTGTATTTTACAAAATGTTCTGTTTAATTATAGAAATACGCCTACCTCTTTAGATAAGCCTCCTGTAGAACGTCTCCTAAGTTATGTGCCTAGAACATTTGTAAATTGCTTGAACTCTGAATTTATCCAGAAGACTTTTGGGAGAAATGAGTGTGGAAGGCGACATTTTCAAGTTGGAGATAAAGTGCTGTTTACAAGAGTAATACAAAATAGGCGCAAATGGTTCAAGGCCCAGGTGATACGACGACTAGGTTACAATGTTTATCTAGTAAAGAACCTAAAAGGCACATTTAAAGTGCATGTCAATCAGATGAGGACAGGTTCAGATACCAAATATGCTGAAGATTCTGATTGGACCTTGGACAACGCTGGAGCAGGACCTCACCGACTGGAACAAGACCCTCAAATTTCCACGTCACCTCCACCCAGGAGATCTACCCGACCTCGATGCCCTCCTTGCCGGTTTTCTCCAACTATGAACAATATAAGGAAGGAGGAATGATCTGTGATATATTATTACTCTACTCTGTATTATTGATCATCATCTTGTAAACAACAATATACGTATAATCGAATTGTAAAAAGAATAAAATAATTATAGTAGCTTAAAAATAGTGTATCTTTCATTTATCTATATATATATATATAAAGTGCAATTTCTTACAAAATAATTTTCACCATTAATATTTACAATTAATAGAAACGTACCAAAAGTAATGCTCGCAGATAACGAAAAGAATAGTTAAAAATATTGTAGCAAAGTATTTATCAATTTATTAACAGAGTATCATATTTTATGTTTATATTTTTCTACTCTGTAAACTTACCTCATTGCCTATATTTTGTTTATCATTCATAGTTTGTTCTTGCCTTAAATAAATTGCTGTGTCATCCAAAAGTTTGTCTTTCCTAATTTTCCACGTGGCAATTTATAATGTATTATAATATATTGTTTAGTGTTAATAAGAAAATTGATATGTTCGAATGATGATTAATTGATACAGGTACACTGAAGAAGTTTTTTTTTATTCTAAAGATTGTCGCTCTGTGTAATATTCAAACAATCCCCCCTTCTCAATGGCTGTAGGTGATGAGTCCAATTCCTTGTCTCAACTCTTGAAATTTATTCTTAGGAAGTGGCTTGGTCAATATGTCTGAATTAGTGTGCCATCTGTTATAAAAAATTAAACTATTTTTGTGAAAGGTTTCTTCAGCGTTGCTAACAATTTGATAGGAAATATTTGGTTGAGTTTTAGGCCAGGCTCAGTGAGTAATCCTTTCAGAATGTTGGACGGAAATCTTGAACAACCTAATTTGCCAATATTGAATACTTATCGATTGATCGATTGATGCAGCTTCTTGACGACAAGTGTGGAGATGGATTTCCAATAATCATAGAATTTATTTCTTGTCTGGACGTGATAATTGTAAGGTCGCCTTGAGAGAGAAATTGGGGTCATAAATCACGCCATTGCAGTCAAACTGAAGTGAACAATTTGGAAGATTTTTCTATTAAATAACATACAAGATTTTATGTAATTCTACTGTCTTAAAAGCTTATGTCCATAGTTTGATTAAATATTATTTCTAAGATTCTACCCTTCAGTGTAGCATATATAAGCAGAATGATCCAATATAGTATTAGAGCTCTAAAGAAGCCGTCTGGTAGATTAAATTGGCAGAGCCGCTGGGAGGGTTTACCACGGATGAGCGAAGCCTTACCAATATATCTTTCATCGCAGTGAGGACAGTAGAAGTTTGATTTATTTGTGAAAAGAAAATTTCGCGTCTTTATGTCTTCATTCGTTTTAAAATATTATACAACTTCTTTTATGTATCCACTACCTTATTGATATGCTTCATATTTTCCTAAAATATAAACAATTTTCGAATAAATGAAAGGCGTATTTGGTACTTTTAGACAAAATCATTGCTTAGTGTCACACGAAGGTTTGAATTAAACTTATAAAAATTAAAAACATATGAAAGAATTGCCATCGCCTATGTACAAATTCCATTGCACAAAGATATGTAAATTTGACTACTTTGTAGGAAACTCTTAAAGTTGCTAAGGATTGTTTTATAATAGCTGCCATTTAGGGTTACCAATAAATATCTATTATATACGTATAGTCGCACATTAGTTTAGTCTCCGAGAATGGAAATTCCTTCCTTTACAAGTGGATAAAATAAAGGACTTCTAGATATGTAAGCATCAAGTGTTTCCTAAGATATGGGCAGCAGAGTTATTTTGAAAGAGAATTTAAATTTCTGGAAATTCTGAGAATTTAAAACAGGTTTTAGTAAAAATAGTATTGTTTTCTTTTCACCTAATATTTATTATTCATATCTCTTGACTAAACTATCTACCAAAAAGATATTAGAGAACCAAGGAGGTGTGTATCTTTACTCCTAAAAATGAAATAAAACGCTATCATAAAAAAAAAAAGTTTCAACACAAATTTGGATTGTTATATTTGATGGACATCTGTCATAATCAATTGGTTGGACAGCCTTTAGCTGATATAAAAATAATTAGTGATGTTTTCCTTTGTGGGAGGATTTCAAATCATCAATATTGCGACAACTTCAGCTAGTACCACTCTCATGCTCAATGAGAACAGTCCGGGGAAGTGTCCGAGCATCAGGGAACCTTTGCCGTACGTGGCCTGCCATTATCCATCTATAGAGGTTCTTCAGGAATATCCGTGGCGGAAAGAACACGTATAATGGCATAAACATAGTGCTGATCCGTTTAACGTTAGGCAATAATGGAAGTTCAGATGGCGTTAATGATGGCACCATGATGTTCGTGAAGTTCAACAACTAAACAGGAATTGTGCCAATTATCTGGCTAGTCCCTAAATCCGGATATGATGATCATCTGCCACCAATATTTGCAGATCTCTATATTCTATCACATCCACACACATTATATAGGTACGATCACAAAGAGCTAACGTCACATATATCATGGTTGCAAACAATTACGTCCATTTTGCCAAAGGGGGCATACAGAGAGAAGTTCATCAGGGGGGGGGGGGGGGGTCGGTGGAAGGATGGTCTAAACCGTTGTTTTCAACAGCTACGACCCGCCTTCGATTCTCGCATTTGACACTTTTTTCTTATTTAAAAAAATCCTCCAATGGCCCCCGATTCTTGGAAAACTCTAACCCCACCAGCGAGTGCAAGAAACCAAACGGGGCTATGGCACATTTTTAAGTGCAAAGTCGAACTGCATTTCTCATGTGCAGACATGTGGTGCACTTACAGTAAAAGGAGTCTTCTACTTCTACCCACCATGATTATCATGGACTGTACCACGTGTATTAGGGATAAGAAAAAAATAAAAGTTCTGGCAGTGCACACCGTAGTTTGACTCGAGGAACCTCAGTGAGGAGAAATAGTTTTATCTCCTTCTCTCTGAGTAAACAAGGGATTTTCTCTAATAGGATTTTGTCTGGTGAAATTGGATTGTTTGGAGGACAGGGTGTATGGGGGACCATCCTCTCAGTTGGTGGATTCATGGCGTTTACTAACAACCGTTTAATTATTTTGATACTATGTTCGATTGGATTTTATTTTAAATGGACAGATCTTTCTCTCTTCCAGATATATACGAGTATATATATATATTATATATTTAAAAATATATTTCTGTTGTATTTTGATTGTTATTTATACAGAACTATTAGCTGTTGATTGATTTTGGTATCCATGAGTATATTACGCTCTTGTTATAAAGAAAAAATGAGATTTTCTGCTGATTTTGATTTATCTTGAGTATTATGCTATGTTAATGCAGTGTCACAATCGTGGTTACAATCTTGAACTACAATAAAAAAAATGAAGAAGATTAGAAATAGCTTTAATTGAGCTTATGGGATATATAAAAAAATGATTAAAGTAATGCCTGGCTTAAGGCGTAAGAATAGAAAAACGAAAACCTTATTTGCATAATGTACAAAAGGTTTGAGTCGGCCATCGGTAAACAACCACAATTAGTTTTTACAGGGAAAGCATGACCTCTGGCGGTCGATTTAACAGAATATTTGAATCCATGAAATATATAATTTTTTTCAAATAAAATAACATTTTTATATAACATATATATATACAGTTAAACCTTTCTATAGCACCCCCTCTAAATAGCTCCTTCCTCTCTATAGCGCCCGATTTTGAACATTAAAATGTGAACATTTTACCTTAAAAGTGACCTGTCTATAGCACCCCCTCTCTATAGCATCCTATTTTGGTAAGTCCCAAGAGGGGGCGCTATAGACAGGTTTAACTGTATATATATTTCTAATTTAAAGTTTATTCCTTTTTTATTAATATCGAATTACACCCTATATCCCTACCAAGGGATAATTGCGCCACAGAACACCGCTATTCACATTATCTCAAGTTTATACATTTTTAATTTAGAAATTATAAAAAGTTTGAAAAATAAAACAATTTAATAAAATACTTACTGCTCAGAGAGTTAGAAAGAAACAAGAAAGAAGAATGCAAGAAAAATAATTGAGAGTAAAATAAAAAATATACAAGAATGAAAATTCCTCACCAATAAAAAACAAACAAAAAATTCCAGTTTGAATCTCTAACTAAGAATTGGAAAAGTAAATAATAAAAACCGAAATACTAATTAATTTTATCAGGTTTCTCACCAGGTAGGAGAATCGTAAATATATCTACAAAATTCGAAACTATTACAGAAGCGTATGATTATTTTTAAAAATAAAACAATTTCTACTGAACTTTCTGCAATGGAAAAAAATAATGGGAGGGTCGGCTCATCAGTTGTGAACCTTCCCAGCCGTTCATTTGGAGGGTTCACCACTGATGAGCCAGACCCTCCCATTAATTTTTCCATTGCAGTAAGGGCAGTATAATTTTTATTTTCAAAAAGAATCATACGCGTCTATAATAGTTTCGAATTTTCATAACAGATGGCACGCTAATACATCATAATATCTATAAAATGTCTAGAATTTTTCAAATGTGTCCCTATTATTCGCATGAACATACATAGTTCCTTGAATTCAATATTTTCCCTTTTCCTGTAGTCCTGGAAGATAGGGCATTCTGTAAATAGGTGACTGGAATCTTGTTTTCACACCTTGGATGCAGTTGACTGCTCCTATACCGAACAATAATTCTTCAAATTTTCTGAAGTCTCAATAAATTAATAATTGAAAAAGTCAACGCGAAAATAATTAGGAATGTGCCTTTAGGAAATAACTGTAGAAAATATATATTAGTATTTATAAACATATCGTTTATTCTTGCCCTTTTTGATACCATTTAGAATTGTTGGGGAATGAGGTCTGAATGCTTGTTTATCTTCCTCAGATAATTAATTCAAGTTATATCTGATTAATCTTGTTTCGATGTAATCAGATAAGAGAACATGCTCCGCCAGACAATTTGAACACTCTAATAGCCCATAGAATGATTTGATATTGCATGGAATTTTATCTTTGTTTGCGTCTATTATTAATATGGTTGAACCTGATATCAACTCTATAGGTTAGTATATGCATAAAAATAGTTTTATAAATCGTTCTAAATATATGCCTTTTTATTATATAAGTTTTATAAATAAAAAAGGCATATCCTGACCAGGAGCACATGTGCTTTTTAGATGTCAGAGCGCCATCTAGTGGAACAGAAATCAACTAAACATTGATTTAGCCTGTTCCCTGATATTTGGCCAACATATTTTCTTGATAAATCAACATAATATCAACACCTGACATTTTTTCCTATTATTTTTCTCACATTTTTATAGATAATTATTCTTTTTTTTTTTTTTTTAGAAGCCAAGATAACTCTTTAATTGAGGTGGAAGCTGTCATCTTACTTTGCCACGACGAGAAGCTGCTGGTTTGGATAGAGTGCCCTCTAGGCTCTTTAAGGGTTTTGGAAGACTTCTTAGGGAGAGGAGGTTCTTTTTTAGAGTTAATTCCCTAATTTTATCACTGAGGGTAAATAAAAAGTTTTTCATACGTTGTGTTTTATGTGAACTCTATTAATGTAGCCAAATATTAACGTAATTAGCGTAAATATCTGGATGCAAACATGTTGGAATATAGAAATATTTTATCCCTATTCAAAATATAAGAAAATATAAGTGCCAACTAAAATACATTCTTTCATCTCTATGAGAGAGTGAAATAACTTAAAATTTTACGTCGTACCCAATCGCTGTTCGTGTTCTTTGTCTAATCAGGATGCAACAAAGATGCACACGTGAGTTCAAAGGGATGCAGCAAAGGTTAATGCTTTATTATACGTGGCAATAAACAGAAGGAGTACAATAAGTGGGACCTGCCTTCAACCTCCCCGTCAGAAGTATCCTTGGGTCCGTGGATGTTACCCTTGTGATTCGTCTCGTTTCACACTACACATGTCCAGCCTGAACTACACCGGCTTGTAGACCACTCCGATATCAGTCTCTCATGGCACCGTCTTGCAGGATCATTCACACGGCCGGGGGCAAGTCGCCACGTCTTCTCCTTGCCGCAGATGTAACCAGACTCTGTCCTCCCCCCACACAAGAATGCTGTTTTTGGCGACTGCCACCCTGACAACACATGGCCATCCCCCCACTCATCTTCCCCCAACCATACTCTGGAACCTTGGCCTTGTCATCCATTTTACAATGTTATTTTGTGAGATAGGGGGAATGGCTACTAAACCTTTGTGTGTGTGTTTTTTTTTTCAACAAATCTCAAATAAAAATGTGGAGGTCATTTTTAACTTACGCGATAATAAACATAGATTTCGTATATATATTGTTAGGCGGTTACGGCAGAAGTCTAATTACGAATTTAGAAGAGCGTAAAAAAAGAGAGTAATCAAGTTTAAACGTCTTGAAAAGAATGAGGATATGATTAAGCATTTTACTCAGGTTCTCTGGATGCCTGGGACAAACTTAATAATCTATTTCAACATTCAATCATAGATTTATTCACACTTTTATTTATTTATTTCAATTTTAAGTGCTTTGTTCCCCTAAGGACACTTGGAATGTCATACATGTATGCTTCTACAGTTGTCCATACAAATGTATTTACAATAATTTTAGGCCGTAAAAATAGTCATATGATATTAACAAGGAGAAAAAGAGAGAGAAAATCGAGAACAGAGAACTGTGTACAGAAGAAAAAAATGCCTGGCTATAGTGTATAGTGCCTGCAGTGTAGAACTATAAACAATCCGTTCTGCGGCCACAGTGAAGTAATCAACGCCTGGCTATGGAAATTTATAGACATGTCACATTGAATAGGCTTGTTACTTGTATGGCGGTATGTATATCCCTAAATCCTGTTATATTACCTTACACCTAATTCATAAATTGACAAAACTAAAATATCATAAAAGAGAATTTCTATCACCTATGATATCTTCTGAGAGAGAGGTTGGGATAATAAATTTCAATAATTGTGGAAAAAAAAGACATCTTCTTGTGCCAATAAAGTTGCTGATGGCTGGCGCTATCTATCGGAATAAATAACAACTATTCGTTGAATTTTAATTATTATAAAATTAGTCAGATACCCATTCTTGATTAATCAAGAAAAGCTGACCACGTACGCGTTTCGGGCTGTTGGCCTTAATCAGCATGTATTGTACTATTTTTTCACAAATTTCATTATTGTAAGTCTTTTATGCCAAATTTACGTCCCCAATATAAAATGCTTTGAGGGAAAATACTTCACTTGTGGATATTTTCATAATTATATTAATCAATCCTGTAATTTTCAAAATTAATAAGCATATAATATTCGTATTAATGAAAATATACTATTGAGGTATATATACATATTTACTTTCAAATACCATCCAGTTTATACAGGGTGATCCAAAAGTCCCGCACTATTTTAAAAATTAATAACTCCGCAAATATTTGCGCTAGAGCAATGCGGTAAACACCATTGTGTTCAGGATGCAATGGGAATTTTTATGGCAAATAATGAAAATTTCGAAATTGATTTTAGTTACAATTTTATTCGCCAGATGGCGCACTACCAAAAGCAGAGATTCAGCGGCCAAATTGTTTGATAAATTGAAAAATATAACTGATCGACACGTATTTTTCCTTTTTGAATACCAGGAAAGAACCCTAATAACATCAAATAACAAATTAATAAAACACCACTTCGCCAAAAGTATGAAGAATTGGTTAACAATTTTTAAATACAATCAGAGATATGTAAAATAGGTAAATGCAAATTAAAACATGTAGCAAAAAAAAATTGATATTTTAGATACGGTTTGTGTTTCCGAAGATAATAAATTTATAATATTTTTAATTCAACTCTCTCTCATACTGTACCCAATTTTAAAAAATGTGTCCCCTCAAATAAAAATATTTTTCAAATCGACCTTTTGCGTTGAAAAACGTGGTAGTAAAATCATTTGTATTATTTTTTGCACAAAATTTCTAAAGTTATTGGTGTACAGAAAATATTCCTTATGCTATTTCTTCTAATGAGCGAAAAGCGAAAAACTAAACATAAGGGGAAAAATTGTGTGCACCAGTGTATTCGAGAAGTTATAATACTCTGGTTTGCACGAAATAATATGTGAGCAAATGACAAACAAAATATTACTGTTCACAAAAAAAAAGAGTCAAGATGTGAGGACAGCATTTATTATCCCCATATCCCAACACAAAGAGCTGCAAAATATTGGTAGATAAAATAATACATGGCAGCTTATATAACACATGAGGTAACTGCCTTCTCTCTTGTATTAGGTCACAATCCTTGCTCAATGTGGCACCCTTCATTCTCAATCACCGCCTGCAGACGATAAATGACAGAATGGACAGCATTAAATAACATATCTGTTGAAATTGATAAAACGTGCCATCTGATAGAAGCCTTTAACATTGCCAATGTGGTAGGCCAGCATCGATAAACACACGATTTAATGTACCCCCATAAACAAAAATCGCAAGGCGTCAAGTCTGGTGATCTTGGAGGCCACTGGTATATAAAGTGGCGACTTATCACACGATTTTCAACGAACGTATTCTTCAGCAATTGTTTGGCACCTCGGGAGATATGAGGAGGTCCTCCAACTTTCATGAATGTTATTTCGCATAGTGCTTTTTCCCTGCAATATGGGAATACCCCATATGAACATAACGTTCACCAGTTACAAAAACGGTTTTAAAAGTTCTTCCATTGATATCTCAAAGAAAAATGACCCAATAATAAAAGAAGAAGTGAACCCACACAAAACTGTAACTCTAGGCTGATAAAGTGGCATTTCTGTAAAAATCCTAGGGTTTTCTGTTGCCCAAAAGCGGCTGTTTTGAATGTTAGATTCTCCGTTTAGAGAAAAGTGAGCATCATCTGTCCACAGAACATTCGACAGCCAGTCTTCATCAATATCAATTTTCCGGAAAACCCATGCAGCGAATTCTTGACGCATCTCAAAATCGCCAACTTTCAGCTCGTGAAATCTTTGAATTTTGTATGGGTACACACAATAGAGACATTAAGTGAAGCCTCTTCGGATATCACAATCATACTCGGCGATTTTAACGCCAAAAGTTCAACTTGGGGATCATCTGTCCAGGATAACAAAGGTCACCGACCTCGACCTTACACCATTAAATAAGGGAGAGAACACCTATCTATCCAAGTCGACAGTCACAGAATCCGCAATAGACATCACAGCGATAAATTTCAACATCGCACCCACAACACAATGGAAAATCCTGAGAGGTGCAATCAGTGACCACAGACCAATTTTAACAACCCTAAACTTCAAAATTGAGAATGTCCAACAGAATAAAAGAACATGGAACTTTAGGAAAGCCGACTTGAAAAAAAATTGACAGAAAAGCTTGAAGAACTGTGCAACGAAAAATTGAATTACAGAGCGCTTGACAAAAACTTGGAAAACTTCTCTTCGAATATATCAAAAGCTGCAAAAGCATCGATACCTAGAAGGAGACGTTAGACCTGTGGATACCTTACTAGAAGGACCACAACATCGAGGCAATGATTGCAGAGAGAGACAATATAAATGAACTTCTTTGAAAAATAAAACAGAAGAAAAGAGAAAGTAACACATTGAAATTAGTCACAAAATAGAACAAGAAATTTGGATATGCAAACAAGAGAAAAATGGCAGAGTTCTGCGAAAAACAGCTAAAATATGATTAGAGTGTTAGAAAAGAATCAAAACCAACACCAATCCTCCAATACTCTAACCGATATGAATAGAACAGCGAGAACGAGAACAAACAGATGACTAACATAATTGCTGAATATCTTTCAAGCACTTCTATACTCAAATATACGATTGAAGACAGGACTCTAAAAATAATATAAACCAGTTAGTTAAACAAGCAAGAAACTTCCATCAACAAGATATTTTCTCGAGAGACTTCACACGGAATGAGCTAAACTCATCAATAAAAAATCTAAGAGGTCACAAAGAGATAATCTAATCTTTGGTCAAATGATTAAACACTTTGAAAACAAAGCTAATAAACAACTCCTACGAATACTGAACATTTCATGGTAAACTGGTGAACTACCAAAGAATTGGAAGATATCAATTACTGTGCCAATACTGAAGCCAAACAAAGATGCCAAGGAATGCAAGAACTATCGGCCAATTGCTCTCACCAGCCTACTTTGTGAAATAACAGAACGAATTATCCACTCTAGGCTCATAGTCTGGCTCACTAACAATAATAAAATAAACTTCTACCAAACTGCCTATAGATCCCAGCACTGTACGACTGATCAACTGTTCTACTTCTGTCAATCAATAATAGATTATTTCCAGGAAAAACCGCCAAAGAAGACCACGGCTATATTCCTTGATATGACCTCAGCTTTTGATCGAGTGTGGAGGGAGAAATTACGTGAAAAGCTGCACAACATCGGAGTAAGAGGAGAAACCTTAACCTGGATTGCAGACTTCTTAAGGGGAAGAAGGTTAAAGGTTTGGGTCAATGGAGAATTTTCCAAGGAAGGAAGAACGTGTGATACTGCAGTCCTGGATCTTTCCAGTTGGTCTCGAGGACCGCGCCATCACCATCTCCTAAGCGGCGAAGTACGTGATCTAGGTATTCATCGTAGATCGCAAAATGCGTGGTGTCGCTGGAGACCCACTGGCGATTCTCCACCAAATTCTGCAGCGCTGGCAGAGGCGCCATATTCATTGTACATAGTGTATGTGATGATTTAAGACCATGGAATTGTTGTAAATAGTCCAGATATCTACTACCACATGTTCCACCACGTAATTGTATATAACTTCTTATTTACTGCAAATAGAAAGCCTCAACTAACATCAATATGTACCGCGTAAGAATCTAATAAAGTATAGCAACTGTACAGATAGAAGGAATGGAGACTAACAGGAGAAAATTAAGGTTAAAACTAATCAGGCTTAGGTGAAAATAGGAGAGAAGGCCAAGCAAACCCAGTCCAACTTTTACGAGGTCGTGGCCCTCCTGGATAATAAAACTTCCCCCCCTGTTTACGTCAGAAAAGAGCAGTGACCTGTTCGGACCCAGCTCAGCTATAAAAGGAGGCCCCGATCCTCAGTTAGTCAGTCCTTAGTTAGTCTTCGTTCCAGTCCCTGTCCACCGGACGCTCCGATAAAAGGTAAACCCTTTCCTGCCAGAAATCTCCTCGTCCCATTCCTTCTTGACGTTCAGACGCTTCTAAGTGGAATCTCTATTTGCTTATTTCACCTTTGGCCCAGCTGTGTGCCTTCCACCACGACTGCACGGTAGAGTTGACATCGAGGTTCGTCTAGCATCAGGTAACACTGGTCCCAGAAGTCCCAAGATATCACATGTATATAATGCATATTATCTTTTTTATTATTAGTGCAGACTGTGCACTTTGTATGTATTGACAAGATGTCAATAAAATAATTTTAACTGTCATTGATGAGGAATTGGAATTTTCAAAACACATAATTAGCACCTCAAATATAGCTACCAGAAAACTAAACATTCTGAGATGGCTATGTGGAACAAATTGGGGAGAAAAACCCAGAATTCTCAGAACAACATATATCACCTTAATAAGGCCGATAATGGAATATGCAACACCGGTCTGGGCTCCCTCAAGCTCATCACTAAAAGTAAGACTAGACAGTGTTCAAGCAAAAGCGGTCAAAATAATCACTGGTGCTGTTTCATCCACTAACAATGAGGAAATTCAGAGAGAATGTGTTCTAGACCTACTCGCTCGAAAGCAGAAGATAAAATAAAAACAATTTGGATCGGCACTTCGGAAACGAGGAACCAGAGGACGAGATCTCTCTGACCACTTGTGGTTTGGTGGATCCGCCCTTTTCTGAGAATGAGGTGAAACTGACGGCTTTCAAGTTCGGGAAAAGGAAATCTCCTGGTCCCGAAGGGATCGATAACACGGTCGTGAAAGCCCTGTTAAGAATGCACCCATCACTTCTTGCCAGGTTTTTCAATAGGTGCCTGGACACTGGTACTTTTCCTGAGGCATGGAAGGTTGCCCGAGTAGTGCTTCTCGAAAAGTCTGGTAGAAAGGGTAATGCTCCTAATGATTATCGTCCGCTTTCTTTACTAGTGTGTCTAGGTATGGTCCTGGATAGCCTACTAGCTCAGCGACTGAAGCACTGGCTAGAGAGTAATGAGCTCCTTTCTTCTTTCCAACATGGTTTTAGGGAAGGGAACTCCACAACCACGGCTCTGAACGAGGTGTTAGAGGGGGTTGAGATGGGCTTAAATAAGGGTGCTTGGGTTCTTCTCGTGGCCCTGGACATTGATGGCGCGTTCAACTCCATGAGCTGGAACAAGCTGATGAAATTTGATCGACATGGGTTGTCCTGATAATTTGTGCAGCTTGGTTCGTGACTTCCTGAGGGATAGACGGATTAGCCTCAGTTTTGGTGGGCGGAAGTTGGAAATAAACTGTGCTAGGGGTTGCCCCCAGGGCTCTTGCTGCGGACTTTTTATGTGGAATATCCTGGTAAACACCGTTTTCCAGGAGGAGCTACCTGAGGGAGCCTGGCTGGTTCTCTATGCTGACGACCAGTTCCTCATCATTGAGGCTGCTTCGAGAGCGAAGGCTGAGAAGTGTGTTGAAGCTTCTCTCCAAATCCTCTCGAACTGGGCCCAAGACTCTGGCCTTAAGTTCAGTGTCTCCAAAACTAAAGCCCTCAGCCTTAAGCCTAGGGACATAAGAACTAAAAGGAAAGGGATCAAATGGGAGCACAAGCCGGCTATCCGGATGAAAGGACGGAGGGTAGCGTTGGTCAATAGGATGACCATCCTGGGGGTGGTCATTGATGACAAGATAGGTTGGCAATACCAGGCGGAGGAGATGGTGACGAGAGGCAGGGAGGCGTTGTGCAGGCCTGTCCTGGTTGGCTCTCAATAGGGGGGGGAGAAGGAGGGTACTATTTTTAGGAACCTCTGCCTCTCCTGTTTCGAGCCAATCCTGCTATAACAGGGATCAGAAGGTGGCAAAAACTCTAGAGAGCGTGCAGAGGACAGCGGCACTCAGAATCACAGGGGGATATCGCACTACCAGCAGTGAGGCCTTTTTGGTCCTCGCTGGGCTTATTCCCCTGGGATTGAAACTAGAGGAGGAGACCATCAGACAGAAGATCTGGGAGAACAGGGAAGATGCCCTCGGACTTGAAGCGGGTGCCCTGGAATGGAAGAGGGACCCAAGGAAGCCTCCGCAGTGGTTGCCAAAGTGGAATTGGAGTCCTGGAGGGCCGACAGGGATTGACACGGAGGTTTTCACTGATGGTAGTAAATCTGGAACCAATACTGGAGCTGGAGTAGTGATTTTCACTAATGGAGAGCTGATCTTCCAAGAAAGCTTAACACTCAGAGTGGACGAATTGGTCTTTTCAGCCGAGCTGGTTGCGATCAGGGTAGCCCTCAGAGTGTGTGCCGAGAAGAACTTCAGCCCGGACCGCCTCTATTCAGATTGTATGTCGGCCCTCGTCGCCATCAATCTGGTGAAAGGGCAACTCGCGCATCAAATAATCCAGGAGCTGGAGATGATAACGCGGGCTCCGGAGGGTTAGGGGACACAGCCTCATCGAAGCTAATGAGTTCGCAGACAGGCTCGCTAAGGCAGAATGCTTTAGATGTAGATCACTGAGGACCCCAGTGACCAAGAAAGAAGTTTATAGGAGGATCAGGGGGCACGTCCAGGAGGAAAAGTGTGAAGGGAGAGAGGTATTCAATTGGGTAACAACACCCAAGTACCTCTGTAAGGTAATGTCCCAAAAATTCATTAGGGTAGTTCGGGACATGGGCTCTTCCCCAAGTCTCCACAGATTTAAAATTAAGAGAAACCCTGATTGCGTCTATGAAGAAAGGGATGTGGATGCACGCCACTACGTCTTGGATTGTCCAAGGGTAGTGGGTGTGCAGGAACAGAGAAGGAGGGCGAGGGGCGCGATCGAGAGTAAGCTGCTGAGAAACCACAGCAAGCTTCTTGAGAAAGCCCACGACGTGGCAGCTGAGCTTTTCCTCAGCTGTTAGTGAACAGAGTCGACCGGGGGCCGCCTCCCCGCGGTCCCTGCTGGACACAGTAGATAGTGTCCTCTTTTGCTGTGATTAAAGGCCACCGGTATAGAAATCCTTCCAGACACGTTGTCTGGGAGGTGGTGTTTCCAGGTACATTGTCCAAGCACCAGCTTGGATATCGTTACTTGGCTTATGAGTTGAACAGAATAGCAGCGAAGTGCATGCTTCGGATGCCGGCTTGTGGACCGAAAGGTCTAGGTGGCCATCTGCTTCTAGGGTGTACCAACTGTGCTTAGGTGGGATCCTCCAGTTCTTGTTTATTTTTGTTTTGGCTACTGTTTCTATTTCTTTAAAAGTAAGTTTATTTTTCTGTAGCAAGGTTTCTTTTGTGCCTTTTTTCGCTAGCGCATCAGCAGCTTCATTGCCTTCAATGCTAACATGTAAGGGTATCCATTGAAGGTGAATTTTTGAGGTATTGAGAGTTTTTGGAGATAACCAATTATGTTCCTGCTTACTTTGTCTCTAAGTTCCCTTGTGTGACTCAAGTGTTGTATGGCACTTCTACTATCAGTAAGAATCCATATATCGTGATGTTTAGTGTTTCTGATGGATTTTAAGGCTTCATAGATGGCTATAAGTTCGGATCTGAAGACTGAGCAAAAATCTGGGTTTCTTCTGTTTATTTTCTCATTGTCATTTGTGGTTTTAATGAGAGAGTCACTGTCAGTGTGTCCCAACTCGTCTCTGCTACCATCGGTATAGATAGTTATTACATTTTTAGAAATTTTATTGATTATTTCTAATGATAATTGTTTTAAGTATTCTGGATTTTGGTATTGTTTGTTGGTGGGTTCATTTAAAGTGGCATTAAAAATAACATTTTGTTAGTGATTCACATGGAGATATTTTTTCTGCTAAATAATATTTTTCCACTTTATATTTTAAAAATCCATTTCTTTTGGCCAGGTAGAGAGGGCCTTCTTTTTTGAGTCTTATATTGGATTCCCAATTAAGTATGTAATTGAAAGTTCTGTGTTTGTTTTCATAACTCTTGATTTTGTTTATATATTTTGGCAGATTGTAGCTTCTTCTATCCTTTAAGGGCATAATGTCTGCCTTGTAAAGTACAATATTATTTGGGCATGTTTTTCGAAGACCTGTAATAATTCTAGCTGCATTTAGTTGTATCTTTTCCAGTGATTTTAGATTTGTTTCAGATGCTGTACCATAGATTTGATATATATATTCCAAGATAGGTCTCATTAGAGATGTGTAAGTTATTTTAGTGTTGTTGCTTCAGCTCCCCACTCTTCCTGAAATACATTTCAAGATTTTTAGTCGGTCTCTTCCTTTTTTAACAACTCCTCAATATATTTACTGGAGTTAATGTCTGGATCCAGGGTGTAGCCGAGATATTTAGGATGTTTATTATATTGCAATTGTTGTTCTTTCAGAATAATATTTGGTCTTATTTTGTATAGTTTCTTATCGGTAGTAAAAAGACAGGTTTCAGATTTTTGGGGGTTAAATTCTAATTTATGTTTATTAGCAAATTTTTCTAGGTGGAGAAAAGTCTTGTTCAAATCTCTTTCAGCTTTTTTTTCAGTTAGTGTTGCTGCTCCATAGAATAATGTCATCAGCGAAAAGTCCAATATTGGTTTTATGTGAAAAATTTTCTTCTATGCCTGCAATAAATAGGGTGAAGAGATTTGGGCTAAGGACTGATCCTTGTGGTAATCCTTGATACAATTTGAAGGTTTTAGATAGAGTGCCATTATATTTGACCCTGATGTATCTATTTTTAAGGGAATCATTTATCCAAGTGGTAGCTTTTCCATCAATTTTGAAATGTTTGTATAATTTTGTAATTAACTTGTTTTTCCATACCTTATCAAAAGCTTGTGTAAGGTCTAAAAAGCAGCTATTGTGTGGTTAGTTGGTTTTCTGTTTTGTGCATCTTTTACGTTTTGTGTGAAAAATAAGAGTTGGTCTATTGTCCCATGTCCTTTCCTAAATCCATATTGTTCTTCTGGTAAGAGCTTTCTTGTGTCGGGGTGGTAGGTGAGTCGTCTGAGTATAATTTTTTCCATTAATTTTCAGCAAATACTTGTGAGGGAGATAGGTCGGTAGTTTTTTGGGTCATCAGCAGATTTGTCAAGTTTTAAATGAGAATTTTTGTTGCATTTTACAGTCTTGAGGCAATTTTCCAGTTTTCCAGGAGTTATTGAAAATATTAAGAAGTCTTTCTTTGCCAAATTTGCCCAAGTTTGAAATCATTCGGCCATGGAATCCATCTGGCCCAAGAGTCTTGTTCAGGTCAGTGTTTTCTAATGCATAAGCTAGCTCTTTCATATTGATTTTTTTCATGGAAAATATTGAGTGCTGGTGACATTTTTACAGTCATGAATAATCCTTCGGGCCTTTGTTTCAACCTTGATTTTAGTACTTATTTGATATGAATTACCTAAATGATTGGCAGCAATTTTGTCATTAGTTGCTGGTGTACCATCTGTATTCTTAATCATATTAGTTTTTCCGTTTGTGACTGGGATCTTTCAATTTGTTTTGCCAAATTCCAAAGTTTTGTATTTGGGTTTCTTGGGTTCAGGTTTGCACAAGTTTGTTTCCATTTTTCCCTTTTCACATTTACGTATAATCTTTTTATTTTTGCATTCACAATTTTCAGTTCAGTTCTACAATTTGTTTGGTTTTGGGTGCTCTTTTTCGTAGTTCATTTCTTCTAGTTATAAGTGTTTGAATATTTTTTGCCTGGTGTGTATAATTTGGAATCCATTTCTTAATATTACCTCTTGGTATTGAAACTGTGGCTGCTTTAATAATGGTGTTTTCGAAAGATATCCAATTAGCCTTCTTGAAGTTCCAGAATTTTTCTTAATTGAGCTGGTTTTGGTCTTGGTGCTAATTTCTATCAAATTAGGCAAATGATCACTTACAATACTTTTTAATATTTGCTATTTGCATTTGTGGAAAATGTCAGGATAGTAAAAACTTATATCAAGGGCTTGTGCAGTATTATAGCTGTATGAATGATGGGTAGGATTCCCATCATTTAAGCACATGATGGCATTGTCGTCAAATATGTTTGAAAGTATTTTGCCTCTTGGGTTTGGCGTGGAACATCCTCATAGTTGATGTTTGGCATTAAGGTCACCTACAATAAGAGTTGTCTGTAAGAAATTGAGGCATTTTTCCATTGTCAATAAGTTTATTGTTTGGAGGGTGATACATATTGTATATGTTGATGGCTTTGTTTTGATTGAGGTAGACTTTGATACCTTGGGCTTCGAGGTCTGATGTGTTTGGAATATTAACGGCTATGTCCTCATAGTACAAATTCTTGATTAAAAATGCTAGGCCACCCCCTTTAACAGCATATACAGATGGATCTTCAGACCTTACCCTGAGTTATGGAGGGCCGGAATTAACATAATACTGCAAGATGGAACGCACATCAAAATCAAAGAAGGAGCAGGACAGATTTCGTCAAACTTCACTTGTGAACTGACGGCTATCTGGAAAGCCCTTGATGTATGCCTTAACCAACCATCCCTGCATCAAGCAGAAGGAAATTTAATATACAGCGACTCCATATCCGCTCTAGAAGCAATTCAGAAGGGCAATACTAAAATCACACGGAAAATACACTCGTTACTTACCCAACTGGAACCATTAAAGAATATTTGCATTCTACAATGGATCCCTGCCCATGCTGGGATCGGGGGGTAATGAAATGGCATCTGAATTGGCAAAGGAAGCTAGAAATTTGAGCCAAAGGAAAGAACAAATGTCATTATTTGACGCTGATTTTTTGTCAAAATACAAGATAATTAAACAATAAATAAGAAAAGATCAAAATGCGAAATAAACTCTGAGAGAAAAATGACAAAAACTATAACAAGACTTGGAACAAAACACAATAAAGGAATGACAATACATCCATATGGCACAATACCCTATAGGGCATGCAACAATTGTCCTGGTGTGGAACTTACACCTACTCACATATTCTCATAGCCAGCAATGGCCGCAGCCTTGCAGGAATTTGACATAGACCCAGAGCAGCAGCTTTACACACCCAAGATAGTGGACATTGCTGCTGCTGTGATGGAGATGCATGGATACATCTGAGGCTCTTTATTGGACACGACAACAACAACGGCATTCCAGAGTAAAATAAATTATCAGAGATAGATACATATTTTTCAAATTAATTAAAATAAATATAATCGATACTGAGAGAGATTTGAATTTAAAAAATATTAGAAATTTATTATCTTCGGAAAGACAAACCGTATCTAAAATATCTTTTTTTTTTGCTACATGTTTTAATTTGCATTTACCTATTTTACATATCTCTGAATGTATTTAAAAATTGTTAACCAATTCTTCATACTTTTGGCGAAGTGGTGTTTTATTAATTTGTTATTTGATGTTATTAGGGTTCTTTCCTGGTATTCAAAAAGGAAAAATACGTGTCGATCAGTTATATTTTTCAATTTATCAAACAATTTGGCCGCTGAATCTCTGATTCTGGTAGTGCGCCATCTGGCGAATAAAATTGTAACTAAAATCAATTTCGAAATTTTCATTATTTGCCATAAAAAATCCCATTGCATCCTGAACACAATGGTGTTTACCGCATTGCTCTAGCGCAAATATTCGCGGAGTTATTAATTTTTAAAATAGTGCGGGACTTTTGGATCACCCTGTATATCGGTCGATAGGGCAGATAGAAGATGACTTCAGGATGGCTAGATACTGACACCATTGTAAGCTCGCCCACTTGAATAAAACTGACAGTTTGTATTTGCAATGTACGAGGACTTTGTTTAAACCCGTTGAGAACTTGAAGATAGGTAACGGAGGCATTTTAACCACTTCTCCGTAAGTTGGAATATCACTCCCAGTCTGGACCAATCACTGAAGCACAATTTGAATTGAAATACATTCTCGTATTGGTTCAATGATATGATATCATGTTAACACAAAGCAATAACGCGCCATCTATACATATAAAATAAAAGGATTTAAAAGCGCGAATGTTTCTTTTATACATAAAACGAACTTCTACAGTCCTTACTGCGATGAAATATATTGGGAGGGCTTGGCTCATCAGTGGTGAACCCTCCCAGCGGTTTCGCCAATTTAATCCACCAGACCGCTTCTCAGAGCTCTAATACTGTATTGGATCATTCTGCTTTTATATGCTACACTGAAGGATGAAATCTTAGAAATGGTTTTCAAGTAAACTATGGACATAGGCTTATAGGACAGTAGAATTACATTCAAATATTTGCTTCGAGCAATGCTCTTCAGCAAACTATAAAGACAAGGCTATTAGGAATAAATTAACACAAAGCAATAACGCGCCATCTATACATATAAAATAAAAGGATTTAAAAGCGCGAATGTTTCTTTTATACATAAAACGAACTTCTACTGTCCTTACTGCGATGAAATATATTGGGAGGGCTTGGCTCATCAGCGGTGAACCCTCCCAGCGGTTTCGCCAATTTAATCCACCAGACCGCTTCTCAGAGCTCTAATACTGTATTGGATCATTCTGCTTTTATATGCTACACTGAAGGATGGAATCTTAGAAATGGGTTTCAAGTAAACTATGGACATAGGCTTATAGGACAGTAGAATTACATTCAAATATTTGCTTCGAGCAATGCTCTTCAGCAAACTATAAAGACAAGGCTATTAGGAATAAATTAACACAAAGCAATAACGCGCCATCTATACATATAAAATAAAAGGATTTAAAAGCGCGAATGTTTCTTTTATACATAAAACGAACTTCTACTGTCCTTACTGCGATGAAATATATTGGGAGGGCTTGGCTCATCAGTGGTGAACCCTCCCAGAGGTTTCGCCAATTTAATCCACCAGACCGCTTCTCAGAGCTCTAATACTGTATTGGATCATTCTGCTTTTATATGCTACACTGAAGGATGGAATCTTAGAAATGGGTTTCAAGTAAACTATGGACATAGGCTTATAGGACAGTAGAATTACATTCAAATATTTGCTTCGAGCCAAGCCCTCCCAATATATTTCATCGCAATAAGGACAGTAGAAGTTCGTTTTATGTATAAAAGAAACATTCGCGCTTTTAAATTCTTTTATTTTATATGTATAGATGGCGCGTTATTGCTTTGTTTTAATTTATTCCTAATAGCCTTGTCTTTATAGTTTGCTGAAGAGCATTGCTCGAAGCAAATATTTGAATGTAATTCTACTGTCCTATAAGCCTATGTCCATAGTTTACTTGAAAACCATTTCTAAGATTCCATCCTTCAGTGTAGCATATAAAAGCAGAATGATCCAATACAGTATTAGAGCTCTGAGAAGCGGTCTGGTAGATTAAATTGGCGAAACCGCTGGGAGGGTTCACCACTGATGAGCCAAGCCCTCCCAATATATTTCATCGCAGTAAGGACAGTAGAAGTTCGTTTTATGTATAAAAGAAACATTCGCGCTTTTTAATCCTTTTATTTTATACTAGCCGAGTGACCCGGGCAACGCCCCGGGTTTACTCGAAGGGCCCGCAGGTGAGAAACTATAGGCATTGGTTCCTATGCCTAAAAAATTATTTAAAATGAAAAAAGAAGAAAAATACTAACAAATCAGAAAATAAAAGTGCAAAAAACACATCTACACTACTTCAAGAACATGAGAGCACATGCACTGTGTAACCATACGTGTACCATTCGTAAAGACCCTGCTTAGGATTAAAATATATCCGAAGCATAACAATACAACCAACTCATGTTTGCTAAGCAATTTCAGGAAAGAAACTATAGGCATTAGTTGAAGAGTTTAAATAAATATATTTAGAGTGAAAAAATGACACAAATCAGCAAATAAAATTGCAAAAAAATGCTACTATATCGCAGATAAGACAACATATAAAAGGAATGAAAATATTTAAAGGACCTCATTAAAACTACATTTCTAGTTTTATATATACAATATAACCTCGATAATTCGACCATGTTTTGTTGTCTTGACCTACAGCCTATCATATAACAAAGTGTAATTCAACACTATCGATAATTCGACCATTTTAAATTTCAACAATTGTTTGTTGCTCAAATATAACTTCACTGCTAAAAAGGTATTACAGAGAAAATGGCTAAAATTGTAAATGTACAAAATGTATGTATAGAGCAGGGGAATAATAAATAAAGACCAAAATCAAATTAATTGATAATAAATAGATTATTGCCAAAAAAAAATACAAAAAATATTTTTTTTCTCCTTTCTTATCTTCACTCAATCATATTAGAGTGTCAAGCTTGTAAAGCTTGAAATTAACAACCATCACGATTGGGTGAAGTAGAATGCGTCTGCCTTTGTCATCAAGACTGGGAGCACTACTCAGTGGCAGGCCACTGACTTAGCTCCAAAAGAATGTATCCCTGGATTAGGAGCCCTTACAAGGTACTATCAGCCGGGCCAGCTGAGCCCAGGTTTTTTTAGTGAGCTTGTTACTGCTCCCCCTCCTCCTTTTTCATCCTGGCTTGGGACCGGCAAAGGCGGAGTTTTTTTTCTTTCAGGTGAGAAACTTTAGGCATTGGTGAAAAGTGTAAATATATATTCTGGAAATGAAAAAAAAAAGGATAAAATAAATCAGAATATAAATTTACAAACTATATTTCAGAGGAGACGATTTATAATAGGAATTCATTTAAATGACCTCATTAAAAACTACATTTTATATATACTTGGGTTCAACTTTACATGTATGCTATCCAAAGTTCGCACACTTGAAAAAGTCACATAAAGTCGTCTGTGCGTAAACACAGGCTCTTGTAGCAAAGGTTTGGCCTTGAGCCCTCTTTATAGTCATATATTTCAGACATTATACAGTGTGTTCAACTTTGGGTACTGTCAGTATATGTGCTTCAAGGACATGAGAGCACATGCGCTAGAACACCATACCTGTTCCATCGCAAAGATCCTATAGGCATTGGTGAAAGTGTAAATAAATATTTTGGAAATGAAAAAAAATTGCAGATATGACAACATATTAAAGGAATAAATTCATTTAAAATACCTCATTAAAACAACAATTCAATATTTTTATATATACAATATAATCTAATTAATTCAACACACGATAATTCGACCATTTTTGGATGTCTCGACCTACGGCCTATCATATGACAAACTAATTCGACACTTTCGATAATTCAACTATTTTGGAAAATCAAATTTCAACAGCTGATATTTGTCTAAAACCCCTATTATTAACAACATATTAGACTGCAGAGTGCAAAAATGTAGAAAAGTGTATGTATATAATTGTATGCATATATTTGTATTTGTATTTTGTATTTGGCCTTGAGCCCTCTTTATAGTCATATATTTCAGACATTATACAGTGTGTTCAACTTTGGGTACTGTCAGTATATGTGCTTCAAGGACATGAGAGCACATGCGCTAGAACACCATACCTGTTCCATCGCAAAGATCCTATAGGCATTGGTGAAAGTGTAAATAAATATTTTGGAAATGAAAAAAAATTGCAGATATGACAACATATTAAAGGAATAAATTCATTTAAAAGACCTCATTAAAAACATAAAGTCGTCTGTGCGTAAACACAGGCTCTTGTAGCAAAGGTTTGGCCTTGAGCCCTCTTTATAGTCTTATATTTCAGACATTATACAGTGTGTTCAACTTTGGGTACTGTCAGTATATGTGCTTTAAAGGACATGAGAGCACATGCGCTAGAACACCATACCCGTTCCATCGCTAAGATCCTATAGGCATTGGTGAAAGTGTAAATAAATATTTTGGAAATGAAAAAAAAAAATGCAGATATGACAACATATTAAAGGAATAAATTCATTTAAAAAACCTCATTAAAAACAACAATTCTATATTTTTATATATACAATATAATCTAATTAATTCAACACACGATAATTCGACCATTTTTGGATGTCTCGACCTACGGCCTATCATATGACAAACTAATTCGACACTTTCGATAATTCAACTATTTTGGAAAATCAAATTTCAACAGTTGATATTTGTCTAAAACCCCTATTATTAACAACATATTAGACTGCAGAGTGCAGAAATGTAGAAAAGTGTATGTATATAATTGTATGCATATATTTGTATGTAAATAATTGTATGCAAATAATTGTATGTATAGATCAATGAGTAAAATATTTTTTTTTTGCTTATCCCTAGTACACGTGGTACAGGCCTTGATAATCATGGTGGGTAGAGTAGGCGACTGCTTTAACTGTAAGTACACCACATGTCTAAACATGTGAAAAGCAGTTCGACTTTGCATTTACAAATGTGCCAGAGCCCCGTTTGATTACTTGCGCTTGCTGGTGGGGTTGGACTTTTGCAAGAATCGGAAGCCATTGGAGCATTTTTTTTTTAATTTTTCAGAAAAAAGTGCCCAATGCGGGAATCGAACCCGGGTCGTAGCGGTTGAAAACCAACGGCTTAGACCTTTCTTCCACCAACCCCCAGTAAAATAAGTAAGTAAAAAGAAGACCAAAAATAAGTGATCATAATTTATTGAATAACAAATAAAATAAAAAATCTTTCAGGTGAAAAATTCTAGGCATTGGTAAAAAAGTAAACAAGAGAAATAGCAATTGGGGTTTTGTGTCTGCGGCGAGTCATATTAGCACGCCTAGCTGTTAGGGGAGTGAGTCTTCCACGGCCTTTTCGAGGCATGACAGAAGACGCTGAAAAAAAAAGGTAAAATAAGAACCAAGCAGAGGAAAACTATAAAACTGAAAGCCAGGACAGGCATAAAAAGAAAATTCCAAGCATGTGAGGAAACAATTGATGAAAAAAAAAGGATTCCAAAAAAATACTGCAAAAAAAGAAACCAGACACAAAAAGCAACAATTGAGTACACAAATACAGCATCAGCCTATTTATGAGAAGAAAAAAAAAACGACAGACACAAAAATGGAGCTAAATTTAAATGAAAAACTATAACAGATCAAGTAATCAAATCAGGCATTATGAAAGATACTGTAAAAAAGAAAATCAGACACAAAAATCAGACAAAAGAAAAAATGAGATTTTATTCTTTAGTTCATTTATTCTTTTGTCTGATGCTGTTGCTGAAACGTCACACACTATTAAATTATTTGGATTAGGTCTTATTAATGAGAAAAAAAAAAGATGCCAAAGAGAGATGAAAAGACGCCAAAAAAGATAACCAGATACAAAAATTGTGCTAAATTCAAATGAAAAACTATAACAAACACTTATAAAAGATAATTATTATAGAATAAAAGTAATAATTCAATCTACAATTCGAAAAATAATATAACCTCAGCCTATTTATGAGAAAAAAAAAACGTTGCCAAAGACATTAGGAAAGATACTGCAAATAGAAAACATACACAAAAATTGAGCTCTATTTAAATGAAAAACTATAAAAAAGTACTTACAAATTATAATCATAATCAAATGAATCAAAAATATATATTATAAATAGCGAACCCGGCCACGCGTTGCTGTGGCTAAATTGTAATATGTTAAATTAACATTATACTAAACTATTCAGTATAGTAAAGTTAATATTCACTTATAAAGATAAAAATGTTTTAGCCGATCTAAAGCCCTACGGGATTGAGAATGGAACGTTACGTTAAAATTTGAAAGTGATTTATATATATATATATCGATAATATAGCCCTTCATTGTAATCATTGATTATAATCACTGCATTAATAAATGTCAGTGAACTCGTTTATATGTATTGTTTTTTGTTTTCGAGATATTCTAATAGAACGTTCTAACATTTTCTGTTAAATATTAATATATGCACAAACACAGAATATAATCACTATGTCTTAATTTCGCTATAATTATTGTTATAAATATTATTCTAAAATAATTCGCCAGAAATCGTCCTGATAGTATACTAAACAACTTCCCAAAGTTTCATGGCAAACATCTAAAATAAAATAATACTTTTAATACTTTGCTACAATATTAAAAAGAGGGGGGCTTCGGTGTTTAAAATGTAAAATGTGCTCTAAATAGTATTACATAGAGCCTTCATAACAAACATATTTAAAATAAACCAATCAAAATATAATAATGCTGTAAAAACAGACCTTTCTACAATAATATAAAAGAAACGAAAATAAAAAAAGACACCCACGCTGAGCCTCGAACCTAGGTTTGTTACAAATATTATTAAAAAATTGTGTATGTTAATTTTTATTTTAAAAAGCCTACATTTTAAATAAAATAATATTTTTAATAATTTGCTACAATAATATAAAAGAAATGAAAAAAAAAAAACACCCACGCTGAGCCTCGAACCTAGGTTGCGGGGGTACGAAGCTGTGTACCTAACCTATAAGCTAAGCTTGACGTTACAAATAAGATCATGCGAGGCTATTTAAGGCCATATGTCTTCCGCGAGGGGGCGCTGATTGCGAGTGAATCTACGTTTTATTGTAAATAAAAATGCAACGAAAGGTTATTTCTAAAGAGTAATTAGCCAGAAACCATCCCGGTAGTATACTAAACATCTTCCCAAAGTTTCATCACGATTGGTTGTAGTAATAAGACAAAAGAACGCATTTCAAAACAAACGAATTGATGATGATAAATGCAAAAAATCTACGATTGTAAAATAGATTAAATTAAAAAATAAAAATAACTGTTAACATTAGGAAAATAAAAACAGGCCTATCATACGAAGAAAAAAATAACGAAAATTTTGGTATATAGATCGTTATGTGTAGTTCAGAATCTTCGGAGGAGATAGCTCAGGACTTTACAATGGAAAACTCTGTTACGGTATTATCTATATAGATGATATCATGTCTTACTTTTCTTTTGGAAAACCTTAAAACAATTAAATGACGTGGGAGTAAAATCGAGAAAAACTTTCACATTTGTATTTATTTAGAGAATTTGCGACCTTATCTATGAACTGTTGAAAATTAACAGTGAAATAAACCATAGTTCACCCATCGTGGAAGGTTTCATGATATTTAGGACAAACTATTTGGCTGATCTTAACTACTTAAATCTGCTTATATCTATAAATAACGTTCTTAGCTCTTAAAATTGAATATACTTCGACCAGAATAAATATTTTTATTATTTCGACGTTCAAACAAAAATCTTTTGTCCTCGTCAAAAGCAAATAAAAATTAAAGCATTTGGCAAAGCGTTAAAAAATATTCTAAGGTTGAAAGGGCGTTCTCACGCGATACAGGCCGAAGTATCTTTAATTTTAAGAGCTGTGAATGTCGGCCAGGCAGCCTCTATCTTCAAAATATTTATAACGTATACCTATATCTAGTTATAACTACCAATGAAAAAACAACAGAAAAAATAAAAGATAAGTGTGTCAGGTGTTGATATTAAAAATAAAGAAGGCATTTCCTGACCACGAGCACATGTGCTTTTTAGATGGCGCTCTGCATGTGCTCATGGTCAGGAAATGCCTTCTTTATTTTTAATAACTACGTATATGTTAACAATCTCAAATATCTACGTTGTTGTTAACTAACCACATGTATGCAAGCAATAGTTGCTCAGAAATATTTATATTTGGCTTTAATATAGTCTGTACCACTCTCTTCTCTTTTGCCTTTGAATTTGCCCGTTAAAGAGAAGAAATTTATAGGGAGTTTGCAACACCTCAAAATGAAGATTCTCTTCGCCCAGAAGCTAGTTAAATACAGGTATCTCTTCACATTTATGTTTCCAATACTAACGTGGTGATGTTAGTTGTGGTAGAAAAGGCTGACATAGACACAGGCACACAGACAAATGATTCTAAATGCGGCTAAAATGCTGACTTTGACAAATCGTCTGCTGTTTTTCTCCACACAATTCTCCTCTTCATTATTCTCAAGACTCTAATTATCCTAAACAGTTTTATGACTCAATTTTAACTTTAAAAACGTCGTTTTCAGATTCTCATTTTTACCATTATACCCTTTTAACTAACAGAACTATTTTTGCAGAGATGGGAATTTTGGAACCTTATGAAACAACTGTTTATTTCTAACGTTGAGATATTTGAATAATATTATATATTATATGCACACTATATATAGTATTTACATATTTATACATTTTAAATAATTTAGTGCCATAATATTACTCTAAATTTATGTTTATAATATAAAAAAATGTTTTAATATAAAGGTTTAATACTTGCATATTCCAATATTTTTAAACTTTAATAGACTCAATTCTTATTAACAGGTTTTTGTTTTAGTTTCGAAGTAATTATATATTTTTGCTGATATGAATACCTATTTTCATATCCTAAAGGCTAGAAACTACAAATATAGGAAATTGAAAAAAAAAATCGTAAAAGGGAAAAGTTAAGTTGATCACTTTTCTATTATTGTAGCTGTAAGGTAAAAGAAGGGAGTCGGTTGATGGATGGTCTAAACTGTTGGTTTTACACCGCTACAACCCAGGATTGAATCCCGCATTGAGCACTTTTTTTCTAATTAAAAATAAAATGCTCCAATGGCCCTTGATTCTTGCAAAGGTCCAACCCCACCAGCGAGTGCAAGTAACCAAACGGGGTTCTGGCACATTTGCAAATGCAAAGTCGAACTGCTTTTCACATGTGTAAACATGTGGTGCACTTACAGTAAAAGCAGTCGCCTACTTCTACCCACCATGATTATCATGGCCTGTACCACGTATACTAGCGAAAAGCAAAAAAATACACAATTTTTATTGATATAATTAGAGAATTAAACCTTCATTTTATATAGAAAATCATTTATAATAATATTTTAAATATATTCTTTTGAATATATGTATGTTATGAATATTTTTTTGTTGTTGTTAGATAAAGGGTTGATAAGACAAAGGATCGATAAGATAAAGGGTTGAAGGTGCAGTCGTGATAAAAAAAATATAATTATTTACCGTTAAGTAGCTTTTATTTTCAATTACTTGAGGAAATATTACACATTAGTTAGTTTCACATTATATAGAATTTATAAGGTTAATCCTATATTAGTGATTTTAAAGGATAGATATGTTAACTACGCATATTTACAACAAAACTGAAAGTCTTTCTAAAAATGATGATAACAAAAGTAAAATTATCAATGAATAAAATGAAATATATATGTTCTATAATTATGTAAATCCAAAAAATGATTTGTTAAAATTGAAGGTGCAGTCGTCTTGAATTTAATTAAAAAAGAGAAAATCAGTCTCAAGTAGTTTATTTTGAACTCTTTGAGCAAAAGTATATATTTTAAATTAAGTAAATATAGAATTTTAACAATTAATTCTATATCACCATTTACATACCTATATAAAATAAAATCTAACTTACCTAACCAACACTAAAAAAAACAAAACAATCTATTTATATTTAAGGTGGCGCCATCTAGTGGCCAAGAACAACAGAGTTATTTTAAACAGATTAATAAAATAAAATAATATTTACATGCATTTATCTCTATTATATTTCTATTAATTTTTTAAAAATTATATAACATTTCCCCCCCATGAAAAAGACTTATATAGGGTGTCAAAATAAAAGGAAAATAATTTACAAAATAGAATATAATATTAAACAATAAAAATCAATACCCAAAAATCTTCTGTTTAATTAGTTTGTTTATAAACAAATAATATTTTTAAAATATGATGTATACAACATGTATGCAAATTATATATGGCATAATAATGAAAATTATATACAAAATTTAAAGGCAGACACAAATAAAAGGTATTCAAAATATGAATTAGATTTCAAAAGATTATTACGCAAAAGAAAATAGCCTATTTACACACAATGTATTGAAATTAATTGTTCAAAAAATAGTAAAACTTACATTATGAAAATAATAGAGTATTTAGATAAAAATCAAATGTATTTTGTAGGTAATAGTGCTGGTGTTGAAATTAGTTCTTTATTGTCCATATCTAAAATATGTTCTTCCTGCAAAAAACATGGGTTGTCATCAATATCTATTAATTTTTGGTTGGAATTTTGGGTTAAAATTGAGTTATTTCCTATGTTAGTGTTATCTTGAAGTAAAAAGTCTGTTTCAGGATAAAATAATTTAAGTTTATTAGAATGTATAATTTCAGTTTTTTTATTTTGAGGTATATTAGGCTTATCTATTTCATATGTTACTGGGGAAAATTGTTTTAAAATTTTAAATGGACCTATATACCTTTGGGTTAATTTACCTGTGTTTGGATAAATAAAAGTTTTTACCAATACTTGATCTCCTACTTTAAAAATGGGTTCTGGATGTTTAATGTCATAGAGCTGCTTACTATGTTCATGTGATTTTATAGTTCTTTCAATTGATAATTTTCTTGCATCTTCTATTGGTGTATGTTTTTCAGTGGTATGTTCTATATACTGTGGTTGTATTCCATAGTATAAGAATTTAGGAGTAAAGCCTGTTATTGTATGTATTGTTGTATTATAGCTTTCAGTAATTTTAGGAATGTATTTTGTCCAAGGAATTTTTAAACTACTATTGTATTCACATCTTAATCTATTAATGATAGTGGAATTTAACCTTTCTACCTTAGCATTTGTTTCTGGATGATGTGCACTGGTGAGTAGATGCTTAACATTGTTTTTTTCTAAAAAATGTTTAAATTTATTGCTAAGAAAAGCTGCATTTCTGTCAGTTATCAATATTTCAGGTTTATTAATTTGGAATAAGTTTTTTAAACAGGTAATATAAGAATCAGTTGATACAGATTTGGTTGGAAAAGTCCATAAGAATCTACTATGATGGTCTACTATCATATGAATGCTGTGTTTTGTAGTCCCATAATTGTGCAATCCTCCCATTGTATCAAGAGAAAAAATGTGGTTTGGGTGTGTGGCTATTGGCATTTGTTGTAAAGGTCCATAAATAATCCTATTGTCTCTTGATTTATTAAATTGACATGTTTCACAGTGTTTTGTAAAATTAGCAATGTCTTTTGTCATATATGGTCAATAATAATAGGGAAATGATATTTTTGTCATTTGTGTTGTACCAATGTGTCCATGATTTGTATGTACTTTATGTAATAATTTTTGCCTAAGTGATTGTGGTACATATGCCCTATTAAAACCTTTTTTTCTAACTATGTAAATGCCATTTTGAATTTTAATTTTATTACTATTAATATGCTCTGTAAATTGGTGTTCTTTTATTTCATTTATTGTTAAATAGTGTGAAACTGGTGATCGAGATAACATATCTGCTTCTATATTGTGTAACCCTTTTATATGTTTTATATCAAAGTCATACTGTGAGAGAAGTAATGACCATCTAAATAATCTTCCCTGTGGGTTTTTTACATTTTTAAGCCATTTTAGAGGTAAATGATCTGTGTGTAAGGTGAAATGAATGTTGTGGATGTATGTGTGAAATCTTTGTACTGAATTTATTATTGCTAATGTTTCAATTTCTGAGGCAGTGTAATTCTGTTCATATGGGTGTAGCTTTCTAGAAAAATAACCTATGGGGTGTAAAATGCCTTGTTCATCAGGTTGTTTAAGGACACCTGATATTCCTAGATTTGATGCATCTGTGAACAAATGACATGGTTTTGATGGGTCATAAATATATAGTACAGGCTGTGATATGAGTGAATTTTTAAGTGTTTGGAAGGCTTGTTCATGTTTTGCACTCCATAGCCAAGGAGCATTTTTTAACAAAAGTTCATTCAAAGGTGCCCTAATTTGCGCATAGTGGGGAATAAATTTATTATAAATATTTATGGTGCCTAAAAATCTCTGTAAGGTTTTAATATTATATGGTCTATTTAATTTTAAAATTGCTTCAATATTTGTGTTATTTGGTGTATATTTTCCTGAGTTAATAGTGTATCCTAAGAATTGTATTTCTTTTTGTAAAAATTTGCATTTATTGAGATTCAGTTTTATATCCTCTTGTTCGAATATACCTAATATGTCATCTAAATGCTTAATGTGTTCTTCATAAGTTTTAGAGTGTATAATAATATCATCAAAATAATTTAGGGCATATTGTATATTATGCTTAGTGAAAACTGACTTCATAATCCTTTCAAATTGTGAAGGTGCATTTTTTAGACCATATGGAAGTCTGTTCCATTCATAACATCCTAATTGTGTTACAAAGGAAGTTTTATGTCTATCTTTTTCATCTATGGGTATATGCCAGTATGCATTTTTAATATCTAGAATAGTGTATATTTTTGACTGTGATAACCTATCTATAATTTGTTCTATAAGTGGAATTGGTGTATGTTCTGGAACTGTTTTTTGATTAAGTTTCCTATAATCTATACAGAGTCTTGTGGGGTGATTTGGGGCATCAGATTTTTTTGTCACTAATAATGCTGGAGAACTATAGGGGCTAGATGAAGGTCTAATGATGTCATATTTTAATAATTCAGTTATTTGTTTTTGTATTTCAGCATTATTGTAAAAAGATGTCCTATATGGCTTTTGTGCTATGGGAATATTATCTAAAAGAGATATGCAAATTGGGTTAGTCTTTATGTATCCTATATCAAAATTGTGCTTAGAGAAAACATTCTTATATTTATGCAAAATATCTGAAATTGTTTGAATTGAGAAATTTGGGTTAATATCTAAGTTACTAAGGTCTAAATATGAGTTATAATTGACAATAGGGCATGGAATTTGCATACTATGATATGAGTTAGAATCAATAATGGGATTTGAATTATGATCTATATGTTTAACGTTTGTATTTGGTATACTAAAATAATTAAAATTACTTAATGGGTCAATATTTAAAAGAGATGAATTTTTAACATAGTATGGGTCTGGAATACATAGAGTGGTTACAAAGGAATTATGATTATTAGTTTTAGGATTAAAAGAGTATAAAAATTTATAATTTTGAAAAAGTAGGCTTTTTGAAAAATCAATTTGTAAGAAAAAATTATAGAAAGTTGGCAAACCTAGGATAAGGTATTCTATTGAGCTATTGCAAACAAAGAATTCCTGATATTTAGTGATTTTTCCTAAAGTAAGTCTAACCAATATTTTACATAAGGGATAGCTAAAACCTTCTACTTGACCTATTTTTACATTTGGGGAATTATCTAATATTCTGTAATGAATGCGATTTAAATATTTTGAGGGCATGATGGAGATAGATGAGGCGGTATCAAGTACACAAGGTAGTGAAACATAATTTATGAGTACTGAAAATAATAGTAAAGTTCTACCTGGGTTTGGAGGTTCTGAATGGTTGTTGGTTGGCAGTCCTTTCTCATGTTTGTTGAGTGGGCAATCTCGGTGGAAGTGGTATTGGTTAGGTAGTTGATGGGAAGAGCAGATTTTGCAGGGGTAGGGTGGTAAATTGGTTGACCTGCTGGATGCTTCCTGGTGATGAGCTGTGGTTAATCTTGGAGATGACCTTGGAGGTGGTTGGAGTTGTAGACCTGGAGGAGAGTTGGGGTTAAACCTTGACCTTGTTGGGTAGTATGATCTATTTTGAAAATTCTGCCTATTATCATTATTACTTGTGGATGGTTGCTGTTTTTCTTGATTGGTAGAGTATTTTAATTGAGTAGCTATTCTAATCCAATCTGAGGTTTCCTTAACTCTTGCTGCAATTAAATATTTCTTCAGGTAATTTGGCATCCCCTCTGTAAGAGCTTCTAATAAAAGTGGTGTATCCAAATTAAGCTTCTTTGCCAATGAAGATTTTTCTTTAAAGTAATTATCAAGATCATCCTTATCATTATATTTCAAATTTAAAAATTTACTAAATAGGTTAGAGTCCTTAACTGTAAAATATGAAAGTAATTTTTGTTCTAGTTCTCTCCAATCATCTATATCTTGCAATGTCTCTATATAAAAATTAAAAGCTTCGCCATCAAGGTATTTCGAAATATTTTTTAGTTTATAGTCTTCATCAACATGGTTTTGCTGGCATTTTTTATTAAAGAATTTTAACCATGAAGTAACATCAAAATTTTGTCCATCATATTTGGGTAAATCAAAATTACTCGTAAAAGATTGTTGCTCAACTGGCTTTTCTATTTTCGGAGGCATTTTAGAGAGAATTACTAGGCAAATCCTGTCGGCTAGCTGTTCTATAATTATGTAAATCCAAAAAATGATTTGTTAAAATTGAAGGTGCAGTCGTCTTGAATTTAATTAAAAAAGAGAAAATCAGTCTCAAGTAGTTTATTTTGAACTCTTTGAGCAAAAGTATATATTTTAAATTAAGTAAATATAGAATTTTAACAATTAATTCTATATCACCATTTACATACCTATATAAAATAAAATCTAACTTACCTAACCAACACTAAAAAAAAACAAAACAATCTATTTATATTTAAGGTGGCGCCATCTAGTGGCCAAGAACAACAGAGTTATTTTAAACAGATTAATAAAATAAAATAATATTTACATGCATTTATCTCTATTATATTTCTATTAATTTTTTAAAAATTATATAACATATATATTTTTAAATATGGAAATATTTGAATTTTTGGATTATATAATATGTATATATAAAAACATAAAAAAGGCATATTCTGAATACGCTCACATGAACTTTTTAGATGGTAGATCACCATCTAATGAAACAGAAAATGCCATCTAAAACCTCATGTGAGCGAGGTCAAAATATTCATTTTATTATTTTATTACCAACACCTGCCCTTTATTATTTTATTTTTCATCATATTTACATATTCTAAATAATTTAGCGGCATAATATTCCTCGATATTTCTGTTTATATTATGAATATATATGTTGAAATATAAATGTATAATACTTTTATAATCCAATATTTTCAACTTTAATAGTCTTAATCTTTTTTGATGGTTTTTGTTTCAGATTTGAAGCCATTCTATACTTTTGCCTCTAGAAAACCTATTTTTGTATCCTAAAGGCTTGAAACTATATAAATATAGGAAAGTGTGAAAATAAATTTCGTAAAGGGTTGAAAGTTGAGTTGATCACTTTGCTATTTTGTAGTTGTCAGGTACAAGAAGGGAGTCGGTGGAAGGATGGTCTAAACTGTTGGTTTTTCAACCGCTACGACCCGGGTTCGAATCCCGCATTGAGCACTCTTTTCATATTAAAAATAAAATGCTCTAATGCCCCCCGATTCTTGAAAAGGTTCAACCCCACCAGCGAGTATAAGTAACCAAAGGGGCTCTGGCACATTTATAAGTGCAAAAGTCGAACTGCTTTTCACTTGTGTAGACATGTGATGCATTTACAGTTAAAATCAGTCGCCAACTTCTGCCCACTATGATTATTATGGCCTGTACCATGTGTACTAGGGATAATACAAGATACTAGAAATTGGTATTCCTCTCAGCACAAAGATAGAATACATTAGAATCTAAAGCGTAAACCATTAGTGAAGTTTGTCTGAAAATTTTGAAAATATTAAGCGATATATTTATATATTTTTAAGCGGAAAAGCATTTCTTAGAATATTATGAAGAAAATATAAATATACGCTCATGGAAATAAATAAAGGAAGTGGAAAGTTATTTTTCCGTTCCAGTGTTTTTTATTTAAGGAGACAGAATAATTTTTGTTCACACTTAGTTATCTTGTTTGTCTTCTCTAAAGGTCACCTGTATCAAATATATTTCAGAGTTACTCTCTGAATCCCGATATACGAGCTAAAAGGTACAAGCTAAAAGGTACAACTTCCTTAGGTTTTGTCCATGAGTGGATCAGTGTCAATGAATTTTATAATAGTATTATATAACATAATGATTTTTTTTTGTTCACTTCTTTATCTCTTTGCTTCTTGGATCCTGCAGTCGAGTCTTTTGTAAGACTTTGGGTCTTAATGGGAGCTTTTGTTGTGATGTTGTATATGGGTATGTGTATGTATATATCATACTTACAAAATCTTTCTTTTTTTTCTTCTGTATATTCCCCACTTTCACAGGCCTATCTCTCTTATAATCTCGGGCAGAATCCTCTATAAGACCAGTGTGTCCTAATAAAGGCTTTTGTGTGTGTGTATAACATAATGAAGATTCTTCTCTCATTTTACAATTTGATTTAATCTATAAGGAATCAAGGGCTTGGTTTTTTATTTCTTTTATTACTCGAGTTTCCGGGCTAACACGTCTTTCAGCACGGAGATCCAGAAATACAACCTCTATCCGAATATAACACGCCTTGTCATAATATGCTAGAAGTTGTACTTCAGGATCTCTCCGTGTTGAAGGGCATGTTAGCCCGAAAGCTCAAGAAAAATAAAAAGATATAAAAACCAAACCCTTGATTCTTTATTGAACAAATCAAAAATTATAAAATATGCATATATAGATATATACGATGAGGCGTATTTCGGATATAACCAAAAAAGGCTTATTCATCTAAAGAGCGTCTTTTTATGCGAAAAATAAACTTTTTCAGTTAAACTAAAATATAATTTATTAATTATCGCATGCAACCCATGCATTTCACTATATTTCGTAGCATATTTATCATTCTAAAACATAATTTGGCCTCTTTGATTTTGTCTAAATTGATTTTCTCTTGGTAAAATTGAAGGTTTCCTCCCTATAATATATTTAAAATATTTGCAGAGTTTCTTTATTAAGGTATCGGGAAGTAAGCTTTCGCGCGGTCGCGCTTCATCAGGCCACTGGCTCCGCAAAGGCGTTCAAAAGCTTGCCTCCCGATACCTTAATAAAGATACTCTGCAAATATTTTAAATTTATTTAACTCTCTCTCTCTCTCTCTCAATCATAATATTATTTGCATCAATATTTAAACTATAATATATTCTTCATTTGAAATTTTGTTTCATGGGAATTAAAATTGTGATTTACATATATATATCTTATATAAAGAAAATAGATTTTCTGCTTGAATTTAGATTATGTTGAGGATTATTCCATGGTAATGCAGTCGTGGTTAAAATCTTGAAATAAAAATAATAATGGTTTTGATCAGAGGTTGCTTTAATTGAGCTTATGAGAGATATATAAAAACATAATTTGATAAAAGTACTGCCTGTCTTAAGGCGTAAGAATAAAAAAATGAAAAGAATATTTACATATTGTACAAAGGTTTTGGGTCGGCCAACGGGGAAGAGAGAAAATATCTTTATTTACGGGCTACTAACCAAAAGTTATGATTTTTGAGCCCAAAATCGATGTCAGGTGGCAAGGGACCCTAGGATGTGGAAGCAGGAGATGTCTCGCAGGGGTGGTGGAAACGTTGGGCAAGCAGGGGAATAGCGCCAGGGTGCAGTGAGGCGGGTGCGTTGAATAGGCCAGGAATCCAGGAGAAGTGGCAGATGGAAATGGAGGCAGAAGGTCCTTGAAGCCAAGAACTTGAGGGCCCTAGACTTCAGGATGGGGCAGCTTGAGGCTCTCGCCTCGTGCTTGTCAGGAAGGCCCTGGGAGCAGCAGTTGGCACATTTGGAGGTGCGCTGGTCAGCAATGGATGGGCAGGTTCGGCCTTCATGGCCGTCTTCACCGCAGTGGAAGCACTTAGGAGCTCTGGTGCATTGGGCAGAGTTGTGGCCGAAGCCACAACAGCGGAAGCAGACGCGGGCGCGGATGGACTCCTCGAAGTTGAGGATTACTCCATCCACCACGATCCTCCCGCGAACGCCCAGGGCTCTAAAGGTCTTGAGGTCCACCTCGATGAAGGCGGTACAGGTCCCGTTTCTGGGTGCAGAACGGTGCGCCACGCGCACCACCTTGTCCCCAGGAAGTTTTCTAACAGCAGCGGTTTCCAGGAAGGTCTCCTCAATTGTGGAGTTGGATGTCTCCTCATCCACTTTGAAGAGGCAGATCCGTGGCAGGATCTCCTTCTGCTGGCGGACCTTCATTCCATTCAACTTGCTGGCCAGGGAGGTTGTAACCTCAGGGATGGTGTCAGGATTGCTGGAATGGAGGACCAGCTTCCCCTTGGTGCGCAGGGAGGCCCAAACGCCTTGGGGGAGAGTGTGAGCAGCGCGGACTGTTTTCAGCATCTCCCTTGGGTCAGCCTGTGGGTCATCTGAGATGACCACTGTGTGGGCCGCCGATTTTTCTCCATGAAGGATCACTTGGGCGGCCGCAGGCTTGGAGACGTGGGAAGGCACAGGTTTTGAAGGACCATTCAGGTTTGTCCTCTTTGCAGGCGGGTTGGGAGCTTCAGACTGCTTCCTTTTGGTTGGAGCAGGAGCAGGCAGGGAGGAGGCAGGCTTCTTGGCAGGGAGAGCAGCGGGAGCAGGAGTGGCGGGCTTGATTGGGTCAGTCTGGGAGCTGGTTTCATTGCAGGAAGGAGCAGGGCAGGTTTGAGTGCCGCGGCAAGCAGTCTTGGGCTTGTTGGCCTCCTCAATTTCGTCCCACTCTGCGAAGGACTCGAGGGTGTCAGTGAGGTTCTCTACATTGGTAGCGAGGGCCTTGATCATTTCAGTCCGCGAGGCGATGTAGCGGATCAGGTCCTCATGCAGGGATTTCAGGGCAGGATGGCCAATGGAGCTCAGGATGCTGCAGTTGCGTGAGATCACCATCTCATCTTCCCTCTCCAGGTCGGCGACGTTCACGATGCGGGTTGTAGGCTTGTAGGCCTTCTTTTTCTTCTTGGCAGGATTCATGTCGGCCAACGGGGAAGAACAACAACGAGATTTTATATGGGAAGTATGACCTCTGCCGGCCGATTTAACAGAATATTTTTATCTATGATATATATTTTTTAAATAAAACAATATCTTAATATAACATAATTCTAAATAAAATATTTAATATAACATTTTAAATAATACCTTTATATAACATTTCCCCCCTGTGAAAAGAATAATATGGGTAGAGAGAAAAGTGATAAAAAAAATAGTTTAAAAAATATATAAAATGATTAGAAAGAAAATAATGTGAGAGGTGATATTCACTTATCATATTGGTTTTTAAAAATGGTAACCAATAGACAGGAAAATACAAAGTGATACATAATGTAATGATTGTTAAAGAGAAAAAAAAGGTGTTCCATAATCGTATTGGCTTATTGTGAACCAATAGATTGGAAAATACATGAGAAAAATGATACACATAATATTAGAAATGTGGAAGAAAAATAAAATGAATGCATATTAAAAAAGTGAGTAATAAAAGGATGATATCCCTTGATCATATTGGCTTGATGTGAGCCAATAGATTGGGAAAAACATGAGAAAATAGCATTATTAAAAATAAGAAAAATGCATGATATTTACAAAAGTATATAAATGAAAAATTATGAATAATATTGAAAACAATATGAAAAATAATTGGCAAAAGATATATGGCAATGCTAAAACATTTGATGATTATAAGAAGAAGTTGGGACAAAGTTTATGTACAAAAGGCAAAAGTGAAAACAAAGAATGAACATGTAAAGATTTTTAAAAAATAATGGTAAGAACAAAGAATGGTCATTTTGAAGAAAAAAGAATCAAGGTGGACAAAATAAAAGTTGAAATTTACATATGTTGGTCTCGTTAAATTTACATATTTGTTAGGCACGATTTCAGATATTAATTGCACATGATACAAGTAATGGGGGCAAAAAATGCAAATTTTTAAAATCAAAACATTATCAAATGAGATTAAATAAGAAAATATTAAAAGTAAGGGAATTCTAAACAAGATAGAAATGTGAATCTATAGGGTATTGTGGTCATCAACGAAAATATATAGTAGAAATACGATTTTTTTAAATGCTAAAAATAGTATAATAAAATATTGAAGATGTGGGAAATAGGTAATGTTATTTTGTTGTTGTCCTCCTGGCCGACCGTTTTACATTTAAAATTATTAAAACGATAAGGTGCAAATGCTTTAATTGCAAATGTTTTAAAATAAAATATAGAATTAAATATATCTAGAAGAGAGAGAGAGAGAGAGAGAGAGAGAGAGAGAGAACTAATCATACAAAGAAATAAAAGGTTTAAAAGAATTAAAAGGTGTGGCTCTATTCAAAAGGAAAAACAGCTATGGCAAAATTGGTATCTAAAATCAATTTGAAAAAGGAGTATATAACTATAATAGGCGATTTAAACTATTGTAAATAATGGATGAAGATTAAAAAGTTAAAAAGAGATAAATAAGTAAAAAGGTAGATACAAAGTACCTTGAAAAGGATGGTTATGGCTGGAGTGGATTTTCCGGGAGATGGCTGGTGTTGGGCGGAAGGTGTGATGACTGGAGTTGGCTGTAGTTGGAAGGAAGAAGACTGCTTGAAAACTTCTTGAGATGGTGATGGCTATGTTTGCTTGTCGAGAAGGCTATGTTTTCTTGGAGATGGCTATGTTTGATTGGAAATGGCTATGTTTGTTTGGAGATGGCTATTTTTGATTGGAGTAGGTTATGTTTGATTTTCATAATTAAAAATGAGCTATGTTTGGTTAAGATGGCTATTGTAGATAAATATTGTTGATTGTATAGACTATGTTTGATTGAGGTAGGTTATTCTTGGTTGAAATTAACTATATTTGTATGAAATGACTTATTTTTGATTGGAGAATTTGCATATTTGAATTCGAAAAATTTTGCTTTTGGCATAAACAGGTAAATATCCTGTCGACTAATATTATATTTAAATAAAAAATATATTATTTCTGTTGTTTTGGATCATGTTGAGGATTATGGTAAGGGTGGTGCAGTCGTGGTTAAAATTTTGAAAGAATAATAATAAAAATGGTTTTGATCAGATATTGATTTATTTGAGCTGAGGTATGAATTCAGATGAAAAACATAATTTTGTACAAGTACGGCCTGGCTTAAGGCGAGTAGAATAAAAAAAAGAAAAGCGTATTTACATAATGTACAAATGTTTTGGGTCGGCCAACGGGGAAGAACAACAATGATATTTTATATGGGAAGTATGACCTCTGCCGGCCGATTTAACAGAATATTTTTATCTATGATATATATTTTTTAAATAAAACAATATCTTAATATAACATAATTCTAAATAAAATATTTAATATAACATTTTTAATAATACCTTTATATAATATATATATATATATATTGTCTCTGTTTCACCTGAACATAACTAGTATTAAATTCGCCAAGGTTTCATTAAAGTAGAATTATTTTCTTGAGATACACTTCCACCACAGGCGATATAAAATATCTCTAGAGAATAAAAAAAAAATAAAAATTGTAATTAAAAGTTTTATTAAAGATTCCTTGTTTATTTTTTATTAACTATTCATTTTTGTTGAAGGAAAAAAAAAGGAAGCGCCCCTGTAATCAATGCGGTCAATTAAACGATTTTCCCCCTGTGGCTAAGAAAAATTGTTTTAATTATATAATCTTTTTTGTTCTAGACACAAGGCTCTCTCTTCTTTCTCTCTCTCTCTCGGTATATTTTTAATAGCTAAAGAGTATAGAGAGATAAGAAGAAAGAATAGCTTAAATAGATAAATATGATAAAATAATTTTCAAAGTAGGATAAGGATTTTTTTCTCCTCGTATTTTTTCTATATTGGTGTGGAAAATTAAGTAAATAAACATAGACTGCAGATTCTTTAAGAAAAATACTATTTAAAAATTATTAAATTTTGCACACACAAATAGTTTATTCTATAGAAAATCACAAATTAGCCTTTTGTATAAAAAATATCTCTAACCATCATCTCAATCATAGCAGTTGCAATGTCCTCTATCTTGGACACTTCGGTAAAGTGGATGAATTAAATTCACCAATTCAATCGTTTATCTCTGTAGTAACTATATTTTAGTTTAGTTACTTGAACATCTCCAGAACCTGTGTAGAGATATTAAGTAGAGACATTTGGTTCTAGGAGTCTTTAGTGTCTTCTAGCGATGGCTGTACAAGAAAGGATCACAAGAACCAGAGGAGAATGGAGGCGCGACACCATCGATTCCAAACCAAATTAAATGCAGTCACTTCTAAAAATAAATGTATGTCTGAGATTGGGCGGAATAATCTAATATAGAGAGAGGACCATCGATGGAACTCAAATAATTGTTTGTATTCTTTCTTCTTGGCAACCTTCTATTGGTTTAAAACATTGTACTTACCACAGGGACTGCCTTTATTTCAGATACATTTCTTATTTTTACGTCAAATATCTTATTATATATATGTCGATATGGAATTGAAATTCTGTGAAGTTTTTATCTTGTTTATTCCGCTCCATATATGATATCATAAGAACTAAATAATTCAAGTCGGTGGCATGGCCTTTTTATTTACTTTCATTTATAATATACTTGAGCCGGGATTCGCGATTCAGCCTAAGTCGGGAGATTGAGAGATTTTATGGAATAAACTCTCTAACAAACCTTTGTTTACCCATCCAATGCATTTCCTTGTGAGTAAAAACTATCAAGGTCTATTTTAAAATAGAATATAATCCCTTTCGGCATAGGAAGAAGCAGATGCCTAAATCAAAGTTTTGCTCATCTCTAAATGAAAGCAAAAAAAGAACTAGTTATTTAGAGACATCGAGATTTAATTCATCATTGTATCTTGTAGCATACCTTATCGTATCACTAACATATTAATTATTCCTAATTGTTAGAGAATTTTGATCTTTAGGTACTATAATAAATACACAAAACAATAACCCGCCATCTATATATACAAAATGAAGGATTTAAAAGCACGAATGTTTCTTTTATACACAATACAAACTTCTACTGTTCTTACTGCGATGAAAAAAATATATTGGGAGGGCTTAATCATCAGTGGTGAACCCTCCCAGCGGTTTCGCCAATTTAATCCACCAGACCGCTTCTCAGAGCTCTAATACTGTATTGGACGATTCTGCGTATATACGCAGCACTAAAGGGTGGAAATCTCAGAAATTGTTTTCAGGAAAACTATGGACATAAGATTATAGGACAGTAAATATACATTTAAATATTTGCATCGAGCAATGCTCTTCCGCAAACAATAAAGACAAGGTCAGTTAGGCATAAATTAACACAAATTTATTTATTTTTTAACACAAAATTATAACTATTCAATCAGTTACATTTATAAATATGTATTTATGGTCGGAAAGTGTCTTCAATGAGCTCGAGTGTGGAGAATGAACTATGTCCAGGCGGGCCATGACGCTGGGCATGGACCAGCTCGACACGGGAGAAGACGCCGCCTTCAAAGACCCCGTCTTCGCTAAGGTAAGACATTTTTAAAATATTTATCCAGATATTTTATATTTAAAATACTTCATAATATATTTGAATACACACACATCACGGAAATAAATCAGTGGAGCGCCTTTGTTGGTGGATAGCTCAACCTGTATTTAAAGGACAAGATAAATGAAGGAAGTAAAAAGACAATATTCTCCATTCACTAATAAAATACATTCATAGACAAAACTTAAGGAAGTTGTACCTTTAAACATGCATATCAGGATTCAGACAATAACTTTGTTAGATATTTTAACACAGTAACCTTTATTGAATTTACGCGAGATAACCAAGTGTAAACAAAATACCCTTGTTTCCTTTAGAAAAACTAGTCGACCGCTGATTTCAAAGACTTTTCACTTCTTAGGTTTTGTCCATGAGAGCGTATTTAGAATTTCAAAAGAATAAATGGGTTTTTACACTCTGACTGAAGGTTTGTGATGGCAATCATACTCTGAATTAAGAGTTTAAAAATTGCAGATTTCAGAATAATTTAGATTTATAAAAATCAGTGTCTGAACGAAGTTGAGAAAAAAGGTATATGGAAGAAATAGGCTAACTTCATTATATAATTTTGTACATCAAACTCCAAGTAAAGTTAACAGAGTACATTCTCGACTTTGAGGCGAAATCTATATTTATAAACGTAGACAGCTTTAATATATATGGAAATAAAATTTCACACGGTTGAACTTTGAAATTAAAATCTCCAAATCTGAGACAATTGCTTTAGAAAATACTAATTCTCTAGATATAACCATATTGTCATAACATGAGCATCTTTGTTTTCAAATGAGTTCTTTCAAATAGCGTTTAAGAATATATACATTCATTTCGCTCTCACATGAATAAAACTTAAAGAAGTAGAAGGTATTTATTGCCGGTTGTCTGACCTTTTGAAGAAGTCATAATAGGTTTTGTTCATACTTGGTTATCTAGTGTGTCTGCATGAGTTATTATCTGAATCCCGATATGCATGCTGAAAGGTATAACTTTCTTTAGTTTTGTCCATGAGTGTATATATTCTATTTGCTCTATAAAGGTCTCCATTGTTTTGTTTCTATAGATATTTTAACTGATATTTAGACACACTTTATTTAGAGAAATTTTGTTACTCAGAAAATTTCTCATCTATCTTTTATTTTATGTAAATGGGGCTTTCAATTGTTTTGATCAAAATAAAGTATCATCCTGACGATTGTTTTACTTATTTCCTACATAACATTTTGGTGGAGATGATGGGTAGAGTATGAAAGGCAAACATACCTAGCAGACCGTGAAGGTATAGGTGCTATAAGCTTAATTTCCGAGACTGGATCCTGTCGCCCTATTAAAGTCAAGGCTTTTCTCCAAGAAGACGATGTTCCTATAGACGCAACGATGACAAAGTCACTCATCACGACGCAAGAAAAAATACTTAGCCACTCTGAAAACGTTGAGAAAAACCTTGAATGAAATACCAAATATCTACAAATACCAACAAGTATCTACTTGTATGTTAGTAGCAACAATAAAAATAATTTGCAAGCAATGGGTCACAGTTATATTCGTAGCATATAGTGCAAGCTATGGGTCACAGCTCCCATAGAGGAAGAGCTCTGTAACAGTATATTTTATCGAAAAAATATGTTTGTTGGTTGGAATTTTAAATACCAATAAAAAATTACTATAACCGTTTCAATTATTTATTACAATGTGTCAATAACCTGTGTTCATTCTTTTCAAGGGGAATAAAACGTATAATATTCATATTGACTGGTTTATGAAGATATACATACAGGTGTAGAACAGGCAGAGCGTCGATAGAGAGAAAATTGAGGTAACCCGGGTTTCTGAGGGCGTAATTCGTTAACTTCAAGAACTCTACAGCTACAGTCTAGAAGTAATATCTAGTCACGGGGAGAACAGATTTCTGCGATGAACCAGATAACCAGGTAAAAAATTCAAATGTGTTTAAACAGTTAAATAGGTAAAAAAAATTAACTTTTTTAAAATTCAAATTAAAGATACTTCGGCCAGTAAATATTTTTTATTGTCTCGACGAAAATGTCGAGGACAAAAGATTTTTGTCGAAACGTCGAGACAATAAAAAAGATTTACTGGCCGAAGTATCTTTAATTTGACGAACTATGAATTCCTGCCAAGCAGCCTCTATCTTTACGATAAAATGTTTCTGCGAAATATTTACAAAAATAATATTATTTATAGGATATTAATTCTGATATTTTTTTTGCTACTCAGCGAATTTTTCGATTTTCCCCTATTTTATGTAATAAGTGTGGTAATATCTATGTTGTTCTTACAATTTCTGAGCCATATTTATTCTAAGGAGATTATTATTCAGAGAAAAGTGGCAACTGTTTGTATCAAAATAAATTGCCTTGTCATCTTTTTTTTTTTTACGTTTGGTTTCGCTCATTTCTTTTCGTACCAAGATATTTCGTCTGCTCCATAATGTTCTCCATTGATTCTATAAATGGCACACTAGCTTCTTTTCCATATTAAATATATATATATATGTATATATTATATATTCTAAAAACTCAAATATTTCTATATTTTAAAAAATATATATTTTATTTTTATTCATTGATAATTTGACTTTTGTTATCATCGTTTTTAGAATCACTTTCAGTTTTGTTGTAAATATGCGTAGTTAACATATCTTTCTTTTTGAATCACTAATATAAGATTAACTTTATAAATTTTATATAATGAGAGAATAACTAATGTGTAATATTTTCTCAAGTAATTGAAAATAAAAGCTGCTTGATGGTAAATAATTATATTTTTCTTATCACGACTGCACCTCAACCCTTTATCTTATCGATCCTTTGTCTTATCAACCCTTTATCTAACAACAAACAAATTATTTACAACTTGTATTTATTCAGGTGGTAGAGTAAACACACTTTATATTGAGAATATAAAAGCCATTACTACTATTTATTTTGAACGGCGTTTTGATATAAAAATAAATATAAACACACATTTTATAGACACATATTATTAATGGAAATTTTGTCGGGAGGATATTGATCTAAAGAGACAAGGGTAGCCTCTCCCGTCAAAATAGACGTCAAAACCAGACGCCATCTATTGACTGTCGCCGCAAACTAGCAGTCTCGGGTCGGGTCTATATTTTAGCCATAGATTTGGCCCAGCCACTTTGCCAGCTAAACACTTCTTTGGCAGATTGTCAATATTCCATTAGATCCAGTGTGGATCTCATGGGATAAAGTCCACCCTAAGTTGATAAGGGCCATTAGCCCGAAACCATGGTCTCTAGGTAGACGCTTTTCAGTTTGCCAAAGCTAGTGTTATGGCTTTGTCACCGACCCGAGGCCGCTAGTTTGCGGCGACGGTCAATAGATGGCGTGTGGTTTTGACGGGGGGGGGGGGGGGGGGGCGACCCTTGTCTCTTTACATGTATTACAATATTTTCCCAAAAGTTTGTAAACAGTTGCAAAAAAAATAGAATTTTTTCATTTATTCTATTCATTCAATACAAAACACACGCTATATCCTATGTGGCTATTTGCGTGTAAAAATGAAATCGAATATAAATATTATATGAATATGTATTTGTAATTTGTCGCAGGTGTTTACAAACTTCTCGGACAACCTCAAATAATCTTTATTTCCAATATTTTATTATTGTTCATTCTTTTGGTTCATATATGGTCTCATCCATATGAAAAATATCTTATGGGTGAGTCCATAAATAAGATAAAAGAATGAATAATAATAAAATATTGGAAATAAAGAGTATATGAGGTTGTCCCAAAAGTTTGTTATACATACATCTACAGTCCTCCGCTCTGCCAACTGAGCTATTGAGAGGATTTACTAGGGAGGGGATTACAAAATATATTTGGTAATAACCTGCAACAAATTACAAATACATATTCAAATAATATATATATCCAAATTCAATTTTTACACGCAAATATCCACATATGATATAGCGTGTGTTTTGTAATAAATGAATAAAATAAATATATCTTATGAACATGCACTTTTTTACTAAATAACCTTTTAAAAATACAAGAAGTGCAGTCAAGGAAATTTTCAACGTTGAAGTGTAGAAAGAAAATATATAAAATTGGTTCTAAAGATTCAATCAAGATAAAACTATCTGATTATTTCGATTCGGGAAGTATTTCCAATGTGAATTGGGAAGAATTGTGCCATACCATTGAGACAACAAGTACGAAAAGATAATAAAGCAGAATACTACAAGCTAGGTATCTCAGCATCATCACTAGGTCAGGAAAAGATAGGTAGAAGATTGTTGACTTGTGAATTGACACCCGTAGAAGCTCAGCGAAGAGTCAACACCTACCGTCAATTGACCGTTTGATCTTAAATTGATCGTTTCATCAAACGGATTGTTATAGGCCTTGTAAAATGGTTCCATCTAAAAATCCTCATGTTCGGGAGAGAGAGATTGAGATTGAAACTACTTTATTTCAAAGTCCATAAAAGATTATATAAGGTTAATACAGAATAAATATAAATATGAATAAATATGATTATATATGAATAAATATAGGAAAAATAGATATATATAGATAAAAATGAATATTAAATATACATATATATCGTATATTTTAAACTGTATAATAATGGCACTTTCTATTTGCTACCACCTCCATATTTTGTATATATGCTATATCTTTATTAATTTAACCTGTACACCCTTTTTGTATATAAACTAAAATTGGTGACGTCAAAATAAAGATCCAAAGAGAGTGCGATCAGCTGGTGGCAGCAGGAACAGAGGGGTGGAAAAAGGCAACGCCCAGCCCATGTGGAGTCCCGAGGGAGATTCTTATAGAGACCCCCAAAACAGGACAAGTTTTGGCAGGGGGTCGGCAGATGTTCTAGGGGGTGTTTCTCAGCAGTCCGCTTCAGCCTTTCTCTCTCACACACACTCTCCCTCCATGTCTCGGTGAAAAACATCAAAGTTGGTGGCATGGCCTCTACCTCTGTCCCGTGGGCTGTCCCCGATCCCTCTTTAGCCCTGCCTCTGCTTCTTGTTGTCCGCGTGTGGGAAGATCATCAACACTCGCCTCACGTACACGACTGCCAGCTTATCCATACGTCGTTACATTGCAACAATATTACATATTTATTAAATATACACAAAGTCTTCATCGGGAGAGAGAGAATTTCAGGTTAGATAAACTCTCAATAAATTAAAGGAATGCAGGAAGTTAAATTCATAAAATACCCAGCTTTAGTCAATCTAAAGCAGTTATTCAAACTTAGAGCAACTTCACAAGGCATTATTAAAAAAAATGAAAGATTCGCTATTTGAGGGAAATATAACTCTTTTGCACTGTTCACTGCGCACATTACATACTACCACTTTCATATTGATTGTACACTTCCTTAAAACACTTTGTAAATACCGAAGTAGAAAATTCAGTTAAAAATGATTTTGCTTTTGAATCTAAGGTACAGATATGGAGAACATCTTGTACCATCTGATTACAAACCTCCGAGAAGGTGATGTCCACATAAGTTCTTATTGAGAACTTTACACCATCATTGACATTGGTGGCAATAGCTCCATGTTGGTGAGGAACTCTTCACAACAGACCAAAATAATTTTAATGAATTATTATGTTAGGAATTCAAATACGATTTGTTATCCACACACAATATTAAAAAATATATATAAGGTTGTTTCAAAAGTTCGTGTTTTTCTAATTACTTGACGAATAATAATATTACGGGGAATACATAATAATACATTATACAATTATAAAACGACATTCATCCCTAAGGTTAGAAATAATAGTGTTATTTCTCCTTGAAAATAAATTTCGATTTTTCGTTCAAAAGATACATGCGGAATAATTTTCAAATGTCGTTTTACAATCATAAGCCGCATTATATCGTATTATTATACAATTACTTTATACATAATACAAAGATATTATACATAACAGCGAATAATATTAGGTTTTTAATTTTTTTGCGCGTGTTTACAAACTTTTAAGACTACCTTGTAAAATAACACTGATAGACACTATATATCACTGTGCATCAAATATCTCTCAGAGTTATTTTCTGAATCCCGATATATATATGCTCTAAGGTACAACTTCCTTAAGTTTTTTTCTATCAGTGTAATTAAAATATTTAAAAAAATAGTAGGAGAGAGTGATATTTTACTGGGATTAGGTGGATAAATTATAAATGGAGATGCCTTTTTCTTTTTTCTTAATTTATCGTTAGATACTCTTTTTCTTAAAATATCTCAATTGAATTATATCCATTAAGCCATGCGTTTCATTCACATACACACTGCTAGAGAGGAGTTCCTCTACCCATCAGCTGTGTGGAGCCAGCTCACAAGACAATCCACCCAACCTCGGGACCCAAGTCATCTGTTCCCAAATACCATTTTATGACGCGGTGGATTAAAAAGTCAAATTAATTATCCAATGGTTATTAATATGTAATTAGGCAGATTTCTTTTATGAGATTCTAATTAAACTTTGCGACCGCTGTTACTCTGCTGGACGATCATTCTTTCAGAACGCGGCATTCAGAGAGACCCTTACGTCTTAAATGGAAATTCTTGAAATTATTTTTATACTTAAATTCAAAATAAACTCACACACACTATCAGGTTATGTAAAGTGTTCTCAAATATATTTACAGCAAGTAAAAACAGAGAAAAATTACTTTGAATCTGAAGGTGCCGAGAATCAACTTTGTCCCCGGAAATACAAATTCCTTGGTTTCAAACTTGTTTATTTTCTATTTTGGATTTTTTTTTTGATAAAATATTTTATCTGATAGAATAGTAATAATATTAAATGTTAATTTATATATTTCTTCATCTTATTTACCCTCATGGATAAATAAAAATAATTTGGAAGTTATTTCGCGGGTTGATGTATTTCTTTAGACATAGACAATTTTGTTCATACTTTGTTATCTCATTGTGTCTTCAAAAAAGGTCACTGTATATCAAATATCTTTCAGAGTTATGGTCCGAATCCAGATATATATGTTAAAAAACTGCAACTTTCTTAAGTTTCATCCTTTATTTTTCTTATCCCTAGTACACTTGGAACAGACCATGAAAATCATAATGTGTAGAAGTAAGCGACTGATTAACTGTAAGTGCACCACATGTCTACACATGTGAAAAGCAGTTAGACTTTGCACCTAAAAATGTGCCAAAGCCCCGTTTGGTCACTTGCACTCACTAGTGAGGTTGGACTTTTACAAGAATCGGGGGCCATTGGAGCATTTATTTTAAATCAGAAAAAAGTGCCCATTGCGGGGATCGAACCTGGGTCTAAACCGTTGGTTTCGACCATACTTCTACCGGCCCCCAAGTATCATCCTTGAGTGTATATGTGTGTCTGTTTTGTGAAACTGAGCAAACAATAATTTAGTCTGTTATGTAGGAAAAATAAATACATTGATCTTCCTAGACCGTTACAAACTGGGATATTAGTTCCTAAATTCATTTTTGATCCAATATGTCATGTCTTTTATTTTCCGGAAAAAATACGTGACTAAATAATTATATTCATAGAAATATTCATATTTTAATATATTCCTATGACCAGTACTTGTGCAAATTTATGCCTTGGCACACAGCTCCCTCGAGGCTACCTTTCGCCGAAGACATTCTCCAATCTTTCTAAGTGGAAAGGAAGTTCCTTGCAGCATAATTAGCCGGTCGATACGTAGGCGCCATGTTCGATTCATGGGGCATCTGAATTCTTAAGAAGAAATAAGCCAAATCCACGCACAATTCGCTTTCTTTGAAAGTCTCTTCTTGAATTACTCCTGAAGGAATTTAGACTTGATGTAAGGAATTTAAACTACATTGTTTCTTAAAGTTTCTGCGCTTCTAGATAAGGGTGTTTCAAGACAAATTGGATCAGGGTAAACCTTTGTTATGTCTGTTTCTTCTGCTGAACTAGTATGTGAATAATCTTGGTTCTTTTTTTCCTGCTCGCGTTATTTTTTCTAAGACACCCGCAGTTAATATATCTCGAAAAGGTTTAAAATATCATCCCACGCTTGGTTGACGCAAATTATTTTCAGCCACGCTCCTGAATGACGCCTGAGAAATATAAAAGTTTCAATCTTCGGAGTTTTGTCTTCCGAACATCTGCTTGGATGGTGTAGACTTGGATCTTTTAGACTTGATCGTATAGACTTGGATCGTGTAAAACTGAATCGTGTAGACTTGGATCTTTTAGACTTGGATCTTGTAGACTTTGATCGTATAGACCTGGATCGTGTAGACTTGAATCGTATAGACCTGGATTGTGTAGACTTGGATCGTATAGACCTGGAACATGTAGACTTGGATCTTGTAGACTTGGATAATGTAGACTTAGATCGTGTAGACTAGGATCGTGTATACCTGGAACATGTAGACTTAGATCTTGTAAACTTGGATCGTATAGACTTGGATCGTGTAGACCTGGAGCGTGTAGACTTGGATCTTGTAGACTTAGATCTTGTAAACTTGGATCGTGTAGACTTGGATCGTGTAGACCTGGAACATGTAGACTTGGATCTTGTAGACTTGAATATTGTAGACTTGGATCGTGTAAACTTAGATCGTGTAGACTTGGATCGGGTAGACCTGGAACATGTAGACTTGAATCTTGTAGACTTGAGTCGTGTAGACCTGGATCTTGTAGACTTAGATCGTGTAGACTTGGATCGTGTAGACTTGGATCGTGTAGGCTTACATCGTGTAGACTTGGATCGTGTAGACTTGGATCGTATCGATGTCAAGAATTATAAATATGTGAATATTGAAAAATAGAGTATAAATATTGCCACGTGGAAAATTAAAGAAGAGAAACTTCGGAGTGACACAGCAATTTATTTAAGGCAAGAACAAACTATGAATGATAAACAAAATTTAAGCAATGAGGTAGTTTACAGAGTAGCAAAATATAAACGAAAATGATGCTGTTTTAATAAAATAATAAATACCTTGCAACAAAGCTCCTTCCCTATGGAAGATGTAATCCACAGCTTTCAAATATTGTAGTTACTGACATGAATCTGACGTGCTTCTGCCAAGGATTCCATTGAAGTCTTGGAACCTTGTCTCTGGTACCTTTGCGTCCTTTTTTTGCGGCGTGAAGAGTGGCTTTGTCTTCGTATCGTCGTCTATAGGGACATCGTCATCTTGGAAGGAAGTCTTGGCTTTAACACGGCGGTGGAATCTTGAAGTCAGTCTCCGAAAATGTAGATCACAACACCCATGGCCTCTGGTATAGGATGTGAATAAAATATTACCTATTTTATAGACACTAACAATATAAATTAAATAGGACAATATGTTTCTGGAACGAATTTCCTTTAATTTTTATTGCAATCTCAAGCTTACGGGCATATCTATCCTTCTACAGGAGTACAAAAATGAACAAGAATTAGCTACTGTATCTAACGGTGTTTCTTCATTGTTCAGGATTCAACTCTACAGGAGTACAAAAATGAACAAGAATTAGATACTGAATCTAACGGTGTTTCTTCATTGTTCAGGATTCACTTCTACAGGAGTACAAAAATGAACAAGAATTAGCTACTGTATCTAACGGTGTTTCTTCATTGTTCAGGATTCACTTCTACAGGAGTACAAAAAATGAACAAGAATTAGCTACTGTATCTAACGGTATTTCTTCATTGTTCAGGATTCACTTCTACAGGCGTACAAAAATGAACAAGAATTAGATGCTGTATCTAACGGCGTTTCTTCATTGTTCAGGATTCACTTCTACACGAGTACAAAATGAACAAGAATTAGATACTGTATCTAACGGCGTTTCTTCATTGTTCATTTTTGTACTCCTGTCAAAGGGCGGTAATTCCAGAAAGCTTGAGATTGCAATAAAAATGAAATGAGACACATCTCCAGAAACCTGTTGCTTTATTTAATTCATATAAAAGGAGATTCACATCTATTACATTGGCAAAAACAATATATTTACGATTTAAAAACCACAAATCATCAGAATATAAATTAAAATTTCCATCTATAGCTTTAATTTCGTATAGTTTGAAAGTAATTGTCTAGAAAATCTATCAGACACACTCATGGAAAAAACTTAAGTAGGCTTTATCTTTTACCATGTATATCGGGATTCAGACAATAACTCTGTAAGGTATTTGATACATAGTGTCCTTTATTGAAGCACACGAAATAACCAAGTGCGAAAAAAAAATTCCTCTGTCTCATTAAAAAAATAAAAAATACTCCTTTGGCGACATCGAAGAATTCCCACTTTCTTGAGTTTTGTCCATGAGTGTATTTCGAAATGGCCTATTATATTATATCTTATGCGTTTATCTTAAAATATAAGAATCGTGTGGCTTCAATATTTTCGTATGTTCTTACATTCTTACAAAGTATTAAAATGTAACTTCTAATTGTTAGATTCCTTTAGTTATATGAATATTCTTTTTTCGATTGCATAAAGGTCATTAGAATTAAAACAGCGAACAAAAAAAACTCTTGTTTTATTTAGGTTCAAAGGCGCTATGTGAAATATTAGGAAATACAAACTTAAATATGACACAGCAATTTATTTAAGGTAAGAATCAACTATGAATGACAAACAAAAGATAAGCAATAAGGGAAGTTTACAGAGTAGCAAAATATAAAAATGAAAGAATGATACACTGTTAATAAAACAATAAATACTTTGCTACATAGCTCCTTCCCTATGGAAGCTGTGACCTACAGCTTGCAATTATTGTAGATACATCATGGATCTGACGTTCTTCTGCCAAGGATTCCTACAAAATCTTGGAACCTTGTCCCTAGTACCTTTGCGTCCTTTTTCTTGCGGTGTGAAAAGGGACTTCGTCGTCGTATCGTCTATAGGAACATCGTCATTTTAGAGGGAAGTCTTGGTTTTAACACGGCGGTGGAATCCTGGAGCCAGTCTCCGAAAATGTAGATCACAGCACCCATGGCTTCAAGGTCTTCTCGTCGATCTTTAGTTTGTCTTCCCTTATCTACCCAGCATCTCCAACAAAATGTAACCTAGCAAATTAGAAAAGACAAACTTCAGGTTGACCCAACAATTTATTTAAGGCAAGAACATACTATGAATGATGAACAAAAGATGAGCAATGAGGGAAGTTTACAGAATAGAAAAATATGAACATAAAAAAAAACACTGCTAATAAAATAATAAATACTTTGCTACAATACTATCTACAATATTTTCATAAAAAAATGAATACTTAGATATGTGAATGTATTTGGCGCTCTGGGCTCCAGGAGAGAAGCTGGTTTATAAATATTTCTCTCTATATGAAAGAAAATAATTTTCTCAAAATACTTCGAAGAATCGCTTCTTCTTTATTTTTTTTTCTGCCACAGATCAGGTTACGCCTTTTATTTTATATAAATCTTGTAATATTGTTTGTTTTTTTATTGTTTTATATTTTTTCCTTAACTGTAACTCCCAACGCAATAGTTGTCGACTGTTGAAAAAATAAAAATCCAAAGAACCTCACTGCCATGCCAAGAACATTCCCCAAAGTAATAAAGGTTACACCCACCGCCTCCAGGATGCTAGCTGCAGCTGGGTTTTAATAGACTCGTCCCTAATAGAAAAATCGATAAATTTTCATTCAATCAAATTTAATGATTTCATAGAAAAATTAACTATCATCTCCAAATTTGGTGCCATATTCGATTTTTCTATATGACGCTAATTTATTAGCATATAATTATTTTTGTTATATCAAATAATTTCGAACGAAATCTAATTTATTTGACGCTGGCTATATTTAATTTTAAAAATAAGAGACATTTTGTGTTCCAAATATTCAAATTCAAATATCTAATCCTCTTGATTATAAAAATTCGGGGTCAAAATTAATTGAATGCTTATTAAAGAAAGAAGTGTTGAATTCCACAGAGATGTATTCCGGGGTTCGGCTTCTGTTTGAAGTTTATATGTTAATTTTGTAATTATTCTTATTTTTTTTAATTCATAGAAACATGTTTCTGGCAGACATATTCCATTTTTTCATCATCATTTCCGTGATATTATTATTATTATTATTTTAGTTATCTATCAAATTATTCGCAATTGTAGTTTCTTTTTTGTTTCGTTGTGTTCCTTTTTAAGCAATAACATATATAGAACTAAGGTGTAATATTCAATTCAAGCATAAGGAACTAAAATCGATTCATTTTTAAAACAAAGCAAAATCATAAGCTTATACAACTTCACTTTTTCATACAACTTCTTTGCCCCTGATTGAAGTGATCAATTATATTGTAAGACAAAGTTTGCTGCCATTTTAATCTACCAGATGGGTTCTTAGAGCTCTTATAATCAATTGGATGATTCTGCTTATATATGCTACATTGAAAAGTGGAATAATAAACAAAATGGCTTCCGAGAATGATTTCTTGTAGTATTGTATATTCATTTCAAGCTTCCAGGTATCACAAACCCTCTTCTACAGGAATAAATGACAAAATAAATTTTAATCATTGTTGTTGTTATCATGTCCAATGAAGAGCCTCAGATATCTCCCTGCATCTCTATCTAAGCATTCGTAATGTGCTCTATCTTGGGTGTGTAAAGTTGCTGTTTTGGGTCAAATTTCTTGAAGGCTGCGGCCATTGCTGGACATGAAAATATTCGGGTTGGGGTCAGTTCCACACACCAGGACAATTTTTCCATGTCCTGTACATGTTGCTCCATCCCTTTGGGAGCTGTGACCCACAGCTAGAATTTTTTTAGCTACTGACATGGATCTGACGTGCTTCTGCCAAGGATTCCATCGAAGTCTTGGAACTTTGTCCCTAGTATCTTTGCGTCCTTTTCCTGCGGCATGAAGAGCGGCTTTGCGGCGTATCGTTTATAGGGATATCGTCATCTTGGAGGGAAGTCTTGGCTTTGACACGGTGGTGGATTCCTGGAACCAGTCTCCGAAAATGTAGATCATAGCACCCATCGCCTCTAGGTCTTTTCGGCGATCTTCAGTTTGTCTTCTCTAATTTACCCGGCATCTCCACCAAAATGCCACGTTGAAATTTAGGGAAGACCATCTTCGGGATGAGACAACAATTTATTTCTGGCAAGAACAAACTACGAGTGATAAACAAAAGATAAGCAAATGAGGGAAGGGTACAGAGTAGCAAAATATAAACATAAAAATAATACTCTGCTAAAATAATAAATACTTTGTTACAATAAATATATGTTATACCAGTTTAATTGATTAAAATCGAATTAGAAAAGGAAAACATAGCTATAAAATTATATAACTATTATAAACGGTCTTTAGAACAAGAGATAATATTTGATGATAGTATTTAAAAGAAACACATTGCCAGTAAATATATTTGTTACAAACTTTATCGATAGATAGATTGAATAATTAAATTTAAAATATTTGCCCCAACTTTAGATAGAATTTAGCAACCGAATCCATTTCTCTAGTTATAACTGCGGCTATTCAGCAACTTCCGTGTAAAATTGTCTCTATTCTCAGCCATTCTTTGGTAGGATTCCGTGACTGATAGCTCCATCAAGCTTCTTCATTTAGAATTTACAAGCCCACTAGGGTACACGCAGGTCTTTAATGGGTTGGTTTGCCTGCGTGTAAATTTAACATTATATACGAACTTTTAGTGATTCATAAAATACACTGGTGTCCAAAATTAAGGTAACAAACACTTTTATGTCAGTTTTCTAAAAAAATATTCAATAGTTTTGAACGAAATTTTGTAGGTGGATAGAAAAAAACTATAACAAATGAAGTTGGCAAAATATATTTATTGTTGAAATAAATTTTACTGGTTTAGCAAATTTATGTTAATAAGTCCAAAGATAAGGTTGATGGTGACCAATATATGATTACTTAATAGGGTGTGTGGTCACCTCTAACAGTGTCACAGCGAAATTTCATGTTGTTTATTTGACAATTAAAGATATCTTGAGGCAACAAATCTGTAGTATTTTAAATAATTACAACTCTCTTTAAAGCAACAAAAGAATTTTTTATTGCATTTAGCAAGAAAAGAAAAAAGTAGGAATACCAAACAAAACCTTTTTAGGTTAATCAACCTGCAACCCCCTACCGGTTAGTTCCTATTCAAAATCTAGCTTTCACACAGAGTATTGAAAAATAAAATACGACAATCCCTCCCCTGTGTGGAAGCTTCTATCAAACAATTCCGAGAGAGTTTATACAGTTTTTAAGTTTCTCCTTGGGAAGACTCTTTGTTAATAGGTCCGCTTCCATTTCGTCACTCTTAACAAATTCAAGGTCGATTGTTCCTTTTTCCACAGCATCTTTTATAAAATACAATTTTCGGTTTATATGTTTCGTCCGGGAAGTTATTTTTTCAGATTTAATCCACTTGATAGCAAATTGACTATCTGTTTTAAGCGTTGTAGGAAAGTTCGCATCCTTACATAGTTCTTCTAAAAGTCCTTTAATTCATTTTACTTCGCAGATCCCTTCGCATATCGAAATCAGTTCGGCTTCGCATGTAGACAGAGCCACCAAACTTTATTTCTTGCTTCTCCAACTGATCAGGTTGTTTCCCAGTTTAACTGTGTATCCGGAATAGGACTTTGCGTCACTTGTTGAACACCAGCTTGCATCTGTGCTGACAAGAATGCTATTTTCTGATGGCTTGTATCTTAACATTTTATCTCTGGTGGCCTTCAGGTATCTATATATTCTCTTAACTCCTGTTAAATGTAATTCTCTTGCATCATAGCAAAATCGGGATAAATTGCTCACATTAAAAGAAATATCTGGACGAGTTCCGGTTGCCAAATACTTCAGGGATCCGATCATCTCTTGATACAATGTTCTGTTTACTGGTTTGGAGTCTTGACATTCATCAAAACTTTGGTCTCGATCTCCCGGAGTTTGTACAATGTTACATTTTTCAAGTGCAAATTTCTTCAAGATTTTATCGATATAATGGGCTTGTGATAGATCAAAACCGTATTCTGTTTTCTTTATCTCTATACCAATGAAAGGTTCATTCTCCCCTTTTTCTTTTAAAGCAACAAATCTTCCTATCTCTGATGCTAGTTTTTCATTAAAGGTTTTATCCGTTCCGGCTATTATTAGATCATCCACGTATAAACCCAATATTCCATATTCCTTTCCTTTTCTAAAAGTGTACACACATGGATCATATTGCGATCTTTCCATTCCCAGTTGTATCAGTATCTCGTTGTGTGATCTTTTTATTCCAACAATGTCCCGATTGTGGAAGTCCATATATACTTTTTAACAATTTGCAAACTTTGTCTTCTTCACCTTTTTCAACAAATCCTTCCGGCTTTTTCATAAAAATAGTTTCCTTCAATTCTCCGTAAAGGTAGGCGGTCTTCACATCATATGATGTTATAACCAAATTCAACTGAGCTGCTAGGGCTACAATTGCACGAAGACTTTCTTTTCTGATCACTGGTAAAAATGATTCCTCATATTCTACGCCATATTTTTGATTACAACCAATAGCAACTAATCTAGCTTTTCTTCTATAAACACCCTCACCAGGCGTACTCTTTATGCTAAAGATCCATTTGCAGTTTAAGATCTTCATATTCTTTTCTCTTTGAACGAGAGTCCATACCTTATGCTTGTTAATAGAGTAAAGTTCTTCTTTCATTTCTTCGAGCCATTCATATTTATTCTCGCAGTTAATCGCCTTCTCATAATTTTCGGGAATACGTTCTTCTGGTTCTAATATAAAATTCACGTTATTTCTTTCTTTTATTCTTTGCGAACGTCGAACGCCTTGTTCAAGCAATTTCATTTCTTCTTCTCTCAGTTTTGCTCTGTGTTTTTCCTATAAAACTATTTGTGTATCTCCCTTTTTGCGACCTGACCTTACAATTCTTTCCTCGTTAGGTTCGTCTAGCGTGGGAATCGTTTCTTCATTTAGTTCTGAGGTTTCTGGACGCGTCCGAAGTTCAATTTCAATATCATTTTCCTCTTCCTTTTTATATGCAAAATGCTCGTAATTTGTGTCTTCTTGAAGATTTTTTGCATAATCAATTCCTTTCTCATTTTCGACAAATTTTACTGATCTTACTTCTTCTATTTTCTTAGTGATTATGTCATACACTCGATAAGCCTTTCTTTTCAGAGAATAGCCTACAAAAATACCTTTTCGACTTTTAGGCATAAATTTACTTCTATGTTGTTGTCTAAAATTGAAAAATAAAATACGACAAAATCCCCCTCTTCAACCAAAGTAGTTTTCAGTTCTTGGGTGGTCCTGGGTGGGGGTGAACGAGATCCATTTTGTCCCCCCCCCAAGGCTTCCCAAACATTTTCTTTAGAATTGAGGTCTGGTGATCTGGCAGGCCACTCCATCCTTTGGATACCCTCACTTTCAATATATTCGTTTATCATCAGGGTTCTATGAGGTCGAGCATTATCATCCATAAAGATTAACGTGGGGTATGACTCCACCCCTAAAAATCTTACATAGGGCTCCAGTATCTCGTCTCTGTACCGCTGAGAAGTCAGGGTGCTGCCATCAAACACATGTAGTGGCGTGCGTACGTCTAACATGATACCACCCCAGACCATGACACCTTGGCCACAGTAACGGTTTCTTTCTCTGATGTTTGAGGGATGGTTTCATGTCCCGGTTTCTCTCCAGATCAGTACACGTCTAGAATCCGTGTTAAGACTAAACCTTGACTCATAAATAAAAAGAACAGGAGCCTACTGATTTTAGGTCTAAGACTGATGTTGTCTGCATCAATTTAGACGAAACATTTTTTGAATAGCAGTGAGAGGGATACAAACCTTCGGCCTCCTTACATACATCCCTCTCTCGTTGAGTCTCCTGTAAACTGTTTGCCTTAATATCAAGGTTCCTATGGCAGAAAAGAGCTCAATTGTTAGCTGTCTGGCTGCCATTGTTTTGCTACGTTTGGCCGTTAACTTCAGATAACGTTTTTCTGATGAGGTTGTGATTCTCGGGCGACCTTGTCTTTCTCTTCTGGATATGTCTCTTATTTCTTGAAATTGTTTCCATAAAATCGAAACCACCTTTCTTGACGTTTCTTGAAATCTTGAAACTTCTGCTTGGGACTGGCCTGCCTCTATTCTACCAATGGTCCTCCTCTTCAGTGAGTTTTATAAACGTCTATGACGTTCCATGGATAGAGAGAGAGAGAGATAAAACGGAAGAAATGTTGTCTAAATAAAATATAAAGCTGGATAGATAAAGATGGATGACCCAAATTTGCATATTTAAATTATTTTGAAATTATTTTATTGGCTAGCTAAACCGTGTGGTGCAATAATCATATCATATAATGAATTTTATTAATTTTTGTTATTATTATTATTTTTGTCAAAGTTTAGTGCTTGTTACCTTAATTTTGGACACTCGTGTATTCCTCTGAGAAAGAGAAAAACACTAATATTAAAACTAATAACAACCATAGAGCTAGCTTGTTAATATAATCGTAAACATATTCTTGACGCAAAGAAATTATATTTTATTGAAACAATATCGCATAAAAGCATAAGTAGCCTCCAGTCAAAATAAACATCAAAATAGACGCCATCTATTGACCATCCGCGCAAACTAGCGGCCTCAGATCGGTGACAAAGATACAAAACAGCTTTAAAAACTGAGAAGCGTCCACCTGGAGACACCCGAGGCTGACAGTTTGCGGCGACAATCAATAGATGGAGTTTAGTTTTGGCCCTCATCTTGACTGGAGAGACGCCCTATGCTTTTATAGATCAATTTACTCCCGAAAAAAATTCAAATCACATCGCATAAGTTATTTCGTATATATGTTTTTGTAATGATTGTTTGAACGCAATGAACAATACTGCGAATAAATAAAATGAGTGTTCATTCATTGTTATAGAATTGTAAACAAATAATTTGGTTGAGCTTTTGTGTCATTGGAAAATTGCCAAGCTGAATTTATCTTAATTACAGACGACTACAGTTGGGATTCAACAAGCCGACATCATGTTCCCAATAAAGGTCAACCATCAAGCTGCATACACTAATCTTCATTAAAATTATATTTAAAAAATCAATATACATATGCATGACAATAACTCACCATATGATGAGAGAAAATAAGGGAAAAAACGCTCTCTCTACCCATTAATTTAATTTTTGTAGAATTATTATCATGGTTCGGTCTTTGCTCCTTTCTAGAAACCTATCTCTCCATTTATTTCTTTTTCTACCCAGCCCATGACGCGTAACGGCCGAAGCTATGCTGAAGTTTTTTTTCTCTCTCTCTCTCTTTAATCCTATTATATCCTTCTATTTATTAATTATATATATAAAAAAACAAACCTCTTTTGCTTAAATCAACTGATAAATACATAAAAAAGTTAAATTTCTTAATGGTAATATATTTATTTTATTTTAAATATACACTGCGTGACATTGAAAATGGAACACCAAGAAATAGTGGCCAGAAAATTATGCAAATTTCAGGGTAGACGCGCCTAACCGAGTTATGCAGATGATGTAAAATGCGCAGCTCTCGTGCGCACATGGAGTAAGATATATGGGAAGGAACTTGCAGAAAGGACAGTATTCGTGTCGGTATTTCTTCAAGGAAAATCATTGTAGAAATTTTGTTCTTGTGTCAAAAGACACGTGTAATAACAGAGAATGCCAGGTCATCGTAAACGGAGGCAGTTCAAGCAGACAGACGCTTTTACGAGGGGCATGGTGATCGGACTGAAAAGGGCAGGTTGGTCCATACGTCAAATCGCAGCTGATACACACCTTGGTGCGTCCACGGGGCACCGACTGTGGAGAAGATGGTTGGAACAAGGAAATGTGGCAATTTATAGGAATGTTGGTGCAACCAGAGTGACGTCAGCACGTGTGGATCGGCGTATCCTTCGACAAGCAGTGGCGGTCCCACAAGCCACTTGTACCGCCATCCTGCAACATGTGCAAGACACCCTAGATCATTCCATCTCGACCAGAACCATTTCCCGTCGATTGGTTGCTAATGGCTTACACTCATGCCGTCCGCTAAGTAGACTGCCATTGACCCACCGAATAGGCGCCAACGTTTGGAATGGTGCCGGGCTAGATTGACGTGGATGACGGAATGGCACAGGGTCGTTTTCTCAGATGAGTCGCGTTTCTGCTTGTCCAGTGATAGTCGCCGTGTACGCGTGTGACGTCGACGTGGAGAAAGGTCCAACCCGGCAGCAATTGTGGAACGCCCCACCGTGCGACAACGTGGAATCATGGTTTGGGGCGCAATCGCGTATGATTCCAGGTCACCTTTACTTCGTATTCAGGGCACTATGACGGCCAACGATACGTTGATGATGTGCTGCGACCGGTGACACTCCCCTACCTTCAGGGGGTATCCAATGCCCTTTATCAGCAGGAAAACGCCCGACCGCACACTGCTCGCATTAGCCAACAAGCTCTGCAAGATGTACAGATGCTTCCCTGGCCACCGTACTCTCCTGATCTCTCACCAATCGAGCACGTCTGGGACATCATTGGAGGCCGTTTGCATGCCTTGCCACAGCCGCGTTCAGAAGACGAACTGTGGCAAATGGTTGAGAGAGAATGGAGAGCCATCCCTCAGGACGCCATCCGTACTCTGATTGACTCTCTACCTAAACGTGTTGCTGCGTGCATCGCCGTCCGCGGTGGTCCTACTTGCTACTAAGCCGACGCCGTTCTCGCTCTGTATTATGACTATCATTTTTAAATGAAGATCACTTATTGTTCGTCCCTGTCTCTCTCTGTCTGCCGAGTTTCATCACTTTCTGGCCACTATTTCTTGGTGTTCCATTTTCAATGTTTCATAGATTCAAATATTCTGTTAAGTCGACCGCCAGAGTTCGCGTTTTCTGTTTATATAACCATTTGTTGTTGTTTCCTGATGGCCGGCTAAAACCTTTGTAATTATGTAAATAATATTTTTTTTACTTGTTCTACTCGCCTTTAGACAGGCAGTACTTTATCAAATTCTGTTTTTTCTATATATTCCTTAAGCTAAATTAAAGTAATTTTTGATAACTTTTTTATATTATTCTGTTACCACGACTGCAGAACAGAATCACATGCTCATGGATTCCGGGACCAAACAAATTATCAATAAATCTATATGAAATCCTCTAAAATCAACAGAAATATTTTTTATATTTATAATATATATATATATATATATATATATATATATAAGTAATAAATGTGTTAAGCTCAATTTTTATCAAATAAATAACTTCTAACTAGGATATGTAAAATCCAATGTGCAGGCTGGACCGATGTCAGTAAACAAGTGATTGTGAAGAGGTCCCAGTACAGATGACAGGAAGACCCATCAATTACACTCTAAAGAAGAAAAACGCCGTAAATAACGGACGCCAATGGTCCATGAGATCGCCGCTCGAGCTTCACGACAGAAAGATATTTCCCGTCTGGAGTCAGATTTGATTAGGCTTAGCTAGCTACAAGGCCGAAGTTTGTCTATCAGATTATCCCCTCGTAGCGATGTTTGCTGGATAGTTCTTTTGGTTATTTTAAAACCACATAGGCCTTTTGTTTTAGCCATATTGAATAAAGACTCTTTATATATGAACGGAAATAATATATAAGGGATTTTATTGAAAATATATTTTTTGAAACGACAGCTAAAAATATGCGTGGATACAAAGGTTTATGGGATCAGAAAAATATTTGTACTGTTTAAACTTTGAAATATTATTTGTGGATTATAATTATAGTATCAGAATATAATATAATTCACAAGAAATCCAGGGTATAGTTAGCCCGGCATGTATGATTAGCTGGAAGTCATATTTCTAGTTCTACTGTTAAAGGGCATGCTTTAGCCCGAAAAATCTAGAAAAATAAATATAGTGAAATGTACTTATTAAATTGCTCTTGTTGATATCAATAAATTATAAGTCAGGGTAGAACGTATTTCAGAATTAAGGAATGAGATAATTGTATCAGAATTAATATAATTGAAGTAAAGAATGAGAGAAACGGGTAAAATAATATGGTAAACATTATTTGAGATTGTATAAGTTAATGTTTCGGTGCAGTTAACAGCCCAAGAGGTGCATTTCTATCTACCAAAGATCTTATAACCTAAAGCAATAATGTTTTTTTCTTTTTACCAGGCTCTGCCCGACATTTTGTCCCTGTTAGACGCTCTGTCACCATATCAGCTCACCTAGATGCAAATCTTGGTATTGGCCTTTAAAATGTAACGATAAATTGACACTCAAGCTGTTCTTTATATTAGTTCCTGATGTATCAAGCAAAGATTCTGTAATTTAACTTATAAAATTCAATTCAATATTCCTTTTTCGATTCACAAGTAAATTACACTCATAGACAACCCTTAAGGAAGATGTATCCTTTAGCATTTATATCGGTATTTAGACAATAACTCTGAAAGATATTACAGTGTCTTTCATTGAATATAAACGAGATAAACAAGTGTGAACAAAATTGCCTATCTTTATCAGATATATGTTGATCTAGTTCAACTGATTAAAATATCAGAAAAGAGATAAAGGCAATAGGACTATATATCTATCATAAAGCGGTCTTGGGAAAACACAGCATCACAAAATAAAAGTCAAAATATGTATCTATAAAACAACTCTTTTCTCATATCCCTAATTATGTAAATATTTGGTTTAATATTTTTTGTACAACGAATCATTACAAGACGGAATTCCTTAATAAAACCTTTGTTTTAATTGCCTCTGTCTCCTTAAAAAAATAAACATACGACTGGCGACAAAGAATTTCCACTTTCTTCAGTTTAGTCTGGTTTTATATTGTGGTAAATGCGTTCATTGTACATTGCATCTGTGACTATTGAAGAAGTGTACAGATTGTACCTTCGTGGAATAGCAATCGCCAAATTACATCTATTAAGATAATAAATAGAGAGGGAATGATCGAATACACGCACACACCAGATGATAAATGTAATGCACGTGCTGCTTCATCCGATCGTGCTAAGAAAGTCTTCTGCTATCTATCAGAATGAAAATCAATTAAGGCCGACTCGTTAGCTATCAGGAAATTCCTTTCTTTATTACTCACCATTCTTACAAGTCGCTCTGCTGCCTTCTCTATCAATTTAAACAGCTCTTATACATTTGGTATTCTATATTTTATTACAACGAGACAATAAATTAAATATATAATGGTATAAACTACCTTTAGCGGACGCCTCTCCACAAAGGACAGTTTCAATTGCAAAATTACCATTTTTACAATTTAGGAACTCACCGGTAAGAGGACACCTCTTCCTAAAGGACACTTTGGCTCTTCAATTAGGTGTCCTTTATAGAGAGGTTCTACTGTATTTTGGTGGTGGTGTCTTGTCCATAGAGCAGATCTCCGGTAAGAGGACACCTCTCCCTGAAGGACACTTTGGCTCTTTAATTAGGTGTCCTTTACAGAGAGTATTGTGGTGGTGGTATCTAGTCCATTGAGTATATCAGATCGGACCATACACCCTGATCACGATACCGGCAAACCGAGGTGCCTGGATTGTCACTTTCTTAATAGAATCATATTGATATTTTTCCATTTATAAATTTGAATGCCATTTATCGATAACTTTTGTAACAAATATATTTATTCTCTCTCACATACAATTTGTTTCTTTTTAATAGTATCATCAAATAATATATTTACAAACTTAATACAATGATTCAATTTATCTTATTATTATAGTTTGAGCCAAAAGTCGACCCATCAAAAAGGTTTATATAAAAAAGAGCGTACCTGGATCTGTAAAGAAAATAAACAAAATTTTTCTCAAAATTTTTAGAGAAATTTCTCTCAATTTGTTATCAATTTATTGCACAGTAAACTTACTAACTTACTACCTAAGTTTATTGTGAAATAAGTTGATAAGAAGGGAGCAATCTCTCGAAATTATTCGAGAAAAAGTTGTGTTTTTTCCTTTACAGATCCAGGTACGCCCCTTTTCATATACATTTTATCATTATAGTAAAGTTTTAGGAGATAATATTTGATGATTTTATTAAAAAGAAACAAATTGCCAGAACATTTGTTTGTTCAAAATATTTTCATCTTACCTATCACTCTTATACAAATTGATACTGTTATTAATAAAACATTATCAAGTACGATAATTTTGGAAGATATAAGTTGTTTCTATTGCGATGTTCACCTTTCTTCCTATGGTTCTGATACTTAGGCAAAATACAAGATAATTCAACAAAATATAAGGAAAAATCAAATATTCGAAATAAACTCTGCGAGAAGAATTACAAAAACAATAAAAAAGACTCAGAACGAAACACTATAAAGGAATGACAATACATCCAGATGGCCGAAGAACCTACAGGACATGCAAAAATTGTCCTTGTGTGGAACTAACACCTACCCACATATTCTCATGTTCAGCAATAGCCGCAGCCTTGCAGAAAATTGACATAGACGCAGAGCAGCAGCTTTACACAAGCAAGATAGTGGACATTGCTGCTGCTGTGATAGGGATGTATGGAGACATCTGAGGCTCTTCATTGGACACGATAACAGCAACAATCTTTCTTCCTTGTTACTCAAATAATAATGGCTGATCCTTTAATTCAAACTCGTTCTGGAATCCTTTACGCCAACATGAGCATCGATGAACAAAATTCATCTACATACAAAGATATAACAATATATTTCAAATGTGAATTTACAGAAATCATCCCGTTGATTAAATAATCAGTTTATAGTAGAAATACTAGGCCTCACCATATAAAGACATAATAATTTTATATGATAAAATTATAATGTAAAATATATATTATGATAATAGGAAGGTAGAGAAATATGAAGTTATATAGAGAAAAATGTAAACTTTCATAAAATGTAAAATCGGTTTAAAATATTTTCTATATTTTGAATAGAGCTTCAAATGTGGATAGAGTTCAGATAGCAACCAGACCTTTGAACGTCTTTTGAAGAAGGATTTAACAAAGGGAAAGAATTGACGAACTCCGAGTCTTATCAAAGTTTTCTCTCCTTTCTTTGACCTTGTTATATGACTTTCAATAAAGGGAAGGAGAGATGTCGTTGGAAATTTTATATAAGCAAAGTATTTACCATTTTATTAACAGAGTATTATTTTTTATGCTTATATTTTGCTACTCTGTAAACTTCCCTAATTGCTTATCTTCTGTTTATTATCCATAGTTTGTATTTGCCCTGAATTATTTTCTGTCATCCTGAAGTTTATCTTTCCTAATTTTCCACGTGTCATTTTGGTGGAGATGCTGGGTAAATTAGGTAAGACAAACTGAAGTTCGCCGAGAAAACTGGCCATGGGTGCTGTGATCTACATTTTTAGAGACTGGCTCCTGGATTTCACCGCCGTGTCAAAGCCAAAACTTCCTTCCAAGATGACGATGTCCCTATAGACGATACAACGACAAAGCCGCTCTTCACCCCGCAAGAAAAAGGACGCAAAGGTACTAGGGACAATGTTCCAAGACTTCGATGGAATCCTTGGCAGAAGCAAGTCAGATCCATGTCAGTATCTACAATAATATAAAGCTGTGGGTCTCAGCTCCCATAGGGAAGGAGCTATGTAGCAAAGTATTTATTATTTTATTAACAGAGTATCACTTTTTGTTTATATTTTGCTACTCTGTAAACACCCTTATTGATTATCTTTTGTTATCATTCATAGTTTGTTTTTTCTTTAAATAAATTACTGTGTCAAACTGGAGTTTGTCTTTCTTAATTTTCCACGTGGCAATATCCTTATATCGTATTATACCTTTCTTAGCCTTCACCCAGCGCTAGTTCGAATGTTTTTGTTTTGAGCATTTAATAGACGTTCTTCTTCTGCTTCCTTTCTATCGCCATGGTTATCTAATCGTATTTATCTTATTCAACTTAACCTTTTAAATCGAAGAAGGAATAAAAACTAACAGCGACGAAATTCTTTATTAAAGCGATATTATGAAAATTCGAAACTATTATAGACGTGTATGATTCTTTCAAAATTAAACATTATTTACTGCCCTTACTGCAATGGAAAAATTAATGGGAGGGCCTAGCTCATCAGTGGTGAACCTTCCCAGTGATTTCGCCAGTTTAATTTAAACAGATGGCGCTGATTCATCAAAGCGATATAATCTTGGCGAGATTTCAGAATATGATGTCCGTCAACAGGCTGTTACGTAAATACAAGAAATTAGAGAAGATATATATGTTATAATGAATTTGTCGTATTGGTGTGTTATGATAAATGGTTGAGATAAGTTTTTTTATTTTGTTTCGGATACATGAATACTATGGTATTGTTTGATATAGAGACTTTGCTTAGTTTTTTTTTTCAATACTTTAAATCATAATTTGCTTTAATTGTGCTAATGAAAATTTTTTAGAAGAAATACCTGATTTGAGGCGTAAAGAATAAAATGAAAGAATAATTTTTACATATCTACAGAAAGATTTGAGCCGGCCAATGGTAAACAACAACAATGGGTTTGTATAGGGAAAAGCGGGGGCATCTGGCGAATGCCTTTACAGAGTAGTGCTCTAAAAGTTTTAATTTTAAATAAAATTATATTTTTATATAATATTGATACATGTAGATATTGACATAGTTAAAAATATTTTATAAAATGAACGATTATTATTCAATTTTTTTCGCATACAAACGTATTTGCATTTAATTTGAATGCGAAAAAAAAATCGTTATGTACTCGTATTATGTGAATATTGTTAGGAGAGAGGCGCGCTGCTGGACTCTGTTGCTCACGTGGCACTTTTATAAACCTACTTGTTTTGGCTACATCTTTTCTCATTAACTTAACTGTAGCTTTTTACAACTTATTTATTCTCACTATCTTTCATGTTTAATTATTTTTACATAACTTTGCTTTGTATAATTTTTCCCATACTTTCCTATCGTTAAATTTGCATACTCTTTGTTCTTCAAGATTATTTAAGACAATAAACATCACAGTTAAACACAAGGTAATAAGACCAAATCCAAATAAATAAATAGTGTATGACGTTTCGGTAACAGCGTTGTTACCATCTTCAGACAAAAGTACTGAATGAGAAATTTTACCACAGCATGTTTTAAATAGTTACTGTTATGTAACTGAAACGTCACACACTATTTACTTATTTGGTCTTATTACCTTGTGTTTATAATCTATGAACCAAATTGTGCATTATCATTAATATTTAGTTAGAAGGAGTTATTTTTAAAACCATTAGTTTTTAAATAAACGTCAACGTCGTTTTATCTCAGTACATCAGGTCACCAGCGCAACAATACATATTATATCTTGTCTTGTTTCTTGTATTCACGTAATAGCCTGTTAAAAGAAGTCATAGTATGAAGATTCGCCAAGATTATTACGCACAAATTATAGAATCTTGTCACCGTTAGCTTTTATTCCTTAGAAATAATATACGCGCGTCGATGTACTCATATAGTTAAAAACTATTTGTATCTATTTTTGATTCATTCTTAAATTTGGTTAAGTGAATATTGTATGTGTGTTGCACAACTTTGCGGACCCAGTGGCCTGATAAAGGGCAAACGCGTGAAAACTTGCCTCCCTTTTTATTGAAACAAATTCTGAAAATATATTTTTATATACTACTAGCGGATGTGCCCGGCTTCGCCCGGGTTTTACCCGAGTGAATGTTTGTCTAACGAACATTTGTTAAAACAATTCTCTATAAACTTATAAAACGTACTCGGCTTCGCCCGGGGTTTTACCCGAGTAAAGGTTTGTCTAGCGAACATTTGTTAAAACAATTCTCTAAAAACTTATTTTAAAAAAAAGAAGATATATTTTGATAATTTGAAACTCGTAAATTTGAATCTCTCGATAAAGTGAACATTTTTTCCCGGTTCCTGTGTGCCGTGTCATCCTGAATTTTGTCTTTCCTAATTTTCTACATTAGAAAATCATAGTTTTATCTAGTGAACATTTTTTCCCGTGTCACATTGCCGTGTCACATTGCTTTTATTCATCATTGTTGGCTTTTTATATTATATTTACTCTTCATTGTTGGCTTTTTATCTTAAATTTATTCTTCATTGTTGGCTTTTTATATTACATTTACTCTTTATTGTTGGCTTTTTATCTTACATTCATTCTTCATTGTTGGCTTTTTATATCATATTTACTCTTCATTGTTGGCTTTTTATATTATATTCTGACCAAAATCTATCTGTGAACTTCACACAGTGAACTTCACACAGACAGAATAAGGCAATTATATAAGTAGATTTACTCTTCTTTGTTGGCTTTTTATCTAACATTCATTTTTCATTGTTGGCTTTTTATATTACATTTACTATTCATTGTTGGCTTTTTATCTTACATTCACTCTTCATTGTTGGCTTTTTATCTTACATTCATTCTTCATTGTTGGCTTTTTATATTACATTCACTCTTCATTGTTGGCTTTTTATCTTACATTCATTCTTCATTGTTGGCTTTTTATTTTACATTTACTCTTCATTGTTGGCTTTTTATCTTACATTCACTCTTCATTGTTGGCTTTTTATATTATATTTTTAGATTGAGATTATTAGCTAGTATGTAAAAATATTAACTCTGTTGAAATTTAATTTTGTATTTATATATAAATAAAATTAACTCTGTTGATTTTTTTTTGTATTTAATCGATAACAGCGAAGTTACGCATGTTAATGTTAGGGGAAAATATTTTGACGTTAAGCAAAACCTGCTCCATCTCGTTTTACATAAATGTTGAAAATTTGGTCGAAATTGATGCATTGTAACGAAAGTTTTTAGTGATGTCCTCTTATGAAATTTGCATTTTATCAATATAGATTATACATTTTTGCAACTACATTTCGAATATATAAGGATTTTTTTTATCGTTACATTGTATTAGAGAGAGAAAATTAATGTATAAAAGCAATTATATATATATATTTATAAAGTTTTTTATGTAAATTAACACAAATCTTTGTGCGTCATCTTCTTATCGAAAATAAATATATAGAATAAAACTAATTGTATATAAGTCACTCTTTCAAATATAAAATATTACTTCAAAGAGAGAGAAACTAGATGCATTTATTATCCTTTTCGTATTAAAATAACTTTTGAAGATGGAATTTAATACCAGGCTTTGATACATTAGGGTGATTATTTGTTTGGCCAGCTTAATCCACCAGATTGCCTACACTGTTGTATTGAATTAGCTGTGGAGTCATAAACTCTGTGGAATACATATGGAAACCAGATACATATTACCAGAACTATGCAACTCATTTCTATCTATGTAAAATCAAAAAGGCATATCCTGACCACGACCACATGAGCTTTTAAGATGGCGCTCTGCAGGCTGCACCACGCTGACGAGCGCCAACAGCCAGAAACGCGTTCGTGGATGACCTTCTTGATTTATCAAGAAAACGGGTTAAATAATATCAGAGAACAGGCTAAATCAACGTTTAATTGATTTCTATTCCACTAGATGGCGCTCTGTCATTTAAAACGCTCATGTGCTTGTGCTCAGGATATACCTTTTTCAATTTTAATACCAACACCTGACCGTTTATTATTTTATTTTTCACATTCAATTCTATGCAAATAGAAGATTTAATTAAGTGTTGAAAATATATGTATACATATCTTGTATATTTCCCTCACGTTAAGGGATTTACAAATGCTATGTACTCAGGTGATGTGGTATAGGTTAAATGTGACAAATTTATGTATTTTTAGAAATGGTAATTGGAGTGAATAGTTTGAGGCAGCAGTTCTGCTCCATTAACGCTCCCCGTGTAATTCTTCACTTAAAATTCAATTAGACCAGAGCCGGCTGTTTAAACCTACCTCTATCTAATTACAAGGTGGTGGTCACACTGATGGCATAATTACTATTCATAGATTTTGGTTAGAAAATACAAAACACAAATATATAATATATATAACGCATAACCAGTCATCTATATAGTATAATTAATATAATTCTCAGCCCGAAAAAATGATTGTATATTGCTGCTGTATAAAGATATAAAGGTAGTGGACCTTATATAAATGCTCTCCTGATATATAGAGGAAAAATATCAGGCATCCAGGGAAAAGTATCTAAAAAAAAAAAATCAACCTCTAGCTTTCGTGCACAAATAGCCTTCTACAGGAGAAAACATGGTATAATGATTCGTCAATAGAACAAGAGTTAAAATATAATCAGATACTATTTTATATACTATATTCTATGAAAAAGTTAAAATTGTATGAGCTTATGATTTTTCTTTTTTTTTTTTTAATAAATCGATGTTGTTCCATATGCTTGAATTAAATATTACACCTTAGTTATATATATTTTATTGCATAAAAAGGAACAAAACAAAAAAGAAACTACAATTGCAAGAGAACTAGAGAAAAAAAAATTAAAAATGATGATGATAAAAATTTGAAAATATCTGCCAGAAAAATGCTTCTATGAATTAAAAATTGAGAATAATTACAAATTTCACATATAAACTTCAAACATATATTTTTATAACGGCTGTAGATATAAAATGTTTTAATCATTTTATCATCATGCTAGAGAAACGGGTCATTCCTTCGTACTTTCAGAACCAAGAACCAATTATTATAAAAAAAAACATCCCCAATAAACTACAGAGACTCATCATAGAATCCACAATATCCAGAAAGTATTATAGTATTCACAGAACAATATGACATTACATAACTTTATAATATATATTATTCCATGAGTTCACCCCAAATCATCCAAATAGATAAATCGCCTCTGAATAGCAGCAGTGAGAACAAAATAAACATCTTTATAACTACATTTTAATATGTATTCCTTGCTTCCTTAGTTATGCCCTATAAGCATATATTTATTTATTTTTCTTTTATATATTATATATATTTGATTAAAAAGGCATATATTGGATAAAAATATCATTTATTTACCAATATTCCAGTTGGTTGAACGCCAACCTTTATTAAGGTGTTATAACATTTTAAAGTGTGTCAACAACAAACTCAGCGCCACATATTATATATTTAAATATTTTATCCCATTTGTATAATGGCTAAATATTAAAAAACGTATATCTACAGCATTTTTATAAAATTATGTAAAATAGTATCTGATTATATTTTAACTCGTGTTCTGTTGGCAAATCGTTATACCATGTTTTCTCCTGTAGAAGGTCTTCATGCACGAAAGTTAGGATTAAAAAAGGTTTTTGAAAATATTATTTTCCCTGGAAGCCTGATATTTTTACGCCATATTGATACAAGGGAGTTTTTATTGAATATACTGTCCTAAGTATTTCTCTCAAATACGTATAAACTCATGGACAAAATTTAGGAATTGGAAAATCTTTGTCAATGTAAATTATTGGCCTGTAGAATCTTCTCACACACAACTCTTCCAGAGCAATAATTTTAAATGATGGTTATTTTTTGTGAGGGAAAAAGAGCATCATCAACGTATTCTGCTCGTATAACCAAAGTATATCAAAAAAGAGATATTTAGTATTAATATGATAGACAGAATTCTACAAATTATATTTCTTTACCTACAAATAATGCCAATTTTCCGTCCTTGGGACTACAAACGAGACTTTTGCATCACACATCCCTAGCAAGACCATCCGTGAATTGGCTAAAGAAAGAAATGTCAACAGAACCTCCTGTCCAAAACATTATTCTATACACCTCGACACTATGTGATTCTGAGTTTAGAGGATTCGATTTAAGCTTGTAGCACCTCGAGCACTGTCCACTGGGGGCTTAGAGAGCTGTATAAGCTTCTTACCCTCTCATATAACGAGACTGGGATTTGACTACAGGTTCTATGTATATGAACTTGACTATACACTATAATGGAGCTGTGAGATGTAAGTACTTTAATATTAGAAACTCCTTTTCACACTCATGCGACACACATCTGGAAATATATTAATTAGTTTTGAAAATAGAACAATACATACAATCTTTGAAGTCAAAAAAGGCACATCCTTACCTGGTTCACACTTGAATTAGGTGATAAAAAGACATACATATTGGATTGAATAAAATATTTGACACAGCAATATTAAACATAAATACAAAATAATAAATAAAATTTCAAGCTATATGATAATTCCTAAAATAAATCAAACAATGGTCAATACACAAATAAATACTATAACTAAATAAGAATATATTGCAACAAAGTATTTATAAATTTTATTATTTTTATTAACAGAGTGGTCATTTTTATGTTTATATTTTGCTACTCTGTAAATTTCCCTCGTGCCTTATCTTTTGTTTACAATTCATAGTTTGTCCTTGCCTGAAATAAATTGTTGTCTCCCAAACCTTGGTTCGACCGTGAGTGCTACTTAACAAAAAAAGCTCTAAAATCTCAGCTTAAAAGTTACATAAGATCAAACAGTGAAGGTGACCGCAAGGCATACGCTTTATTAAAAAAGAAATACTCATTACTTCTGACCTGCAAAAAGAAAACCTACTATATTAAAATACAAGAGAGGTTGAAGGAGATGAGGGACTCTGCGGGTTTTTGGAAAACAATATCACTGTTTAAAAATAGAAGAACAACTCTCGGAAACATTTCTATTCAAAAATGGCAACAGTTTTATACCGAACTTCTCGCGACTTCGCCACCAGTCAAGTACGATTGGCCCATAAGAGTTATACTGATGACAGACGACGAGTTAATGGCCGAAATATCCTGGTCGAAGATAACTGGAGAAATCGCTCACTTGAAGCGCAACAAGGCTTGTGGACTTAATAATATTCCTAATCAAGCCATAAAAGCCTTGCCCCCAGCTTATGTGACTGCCTTAAAAGATATTTACAATTGAGTTCTAAAAACTGGACAATTCCCAACAACTTGGTGCAAAACAATTATACATCCCATCTTTAAAAATGGTGATGCCGACAATCCTCACAATTATCGGGGAATAGCACTTCTAAGCAACCTCGCTAAGCTTTTCTCATCAATACTGAAAATACGGCTAAGCAACTGGACCGAAAATAGAGCAATTATACCGGAAAATCAAGCGGGTTTCAGAAAAGAACATTCATGCCAGGATAATATGTTTACTTTAGTCTCACTAATCCAATTAATACTTAGACGTAAAAGACGAAAGTTCTACGCTTTCTTTATCGATCTTAAAAAGGCTTTTGATACGGTGCCTCAAGCTCTCCCTATGGAAAAAAACTGTTAGACATTGGATTGAATTTTCGATTTATAAATCTAATTAAGAATTACTAAGAAAACATGACAGCTGCGGTGAGATGGAACAATTCATTCACTGAATTTATCAAAATAAAATCCGGAGTGTTACAGGGTGAGCCACTATTTCCTTACTTATTCATAATTTTTATTAACGACCTGATTAGTACTTTTGACTGCTCTGATATACCTGGTATTTATCTGCCAAAGCATGGAAATGTTCATTTGTTACTATATGCAGATGATATTGTACTGATAGGTGAATCTAAGAACAATTTGCAGTTAAAGATTAATATGATACGAAAATATTTTGAGGAAAATATGCTAACGCTGAACGAAAACAAATAAAAAATAATGGTATTTCCCAATGGTGGGAAGCGGTCAAAATCCGATAATTGGTATTGGGGACAACAAACACTGAATGTCACAGAAAGATACATTTATCTAGGATATCCACTCACCTCAACAAACTCTTTTAATCAAGCCGCATTATACTATAAGGGTAAAGCTCTCGCTTCCAGTGGTGCGGTGTGGCCTATTCTGACCAGGTCGAAGATAAACTCTTTTAAATCCTCTATGAAACTTCTTGACGCGATGGTTCTATCAACCCTGCTATACGCGGCACCTGTTTGGGCAAATGAGCATACATTAATTGTTGATCAAATTCAGGACTCATTTATGCGAAGATATCTAAATCTACCAAGATATACCCCCGGATACATGCTCAGGATAGAATTGGAAAGATTGTCACACAGCGTTACAGTCTTGAAACTTACCCTAAAGTTTTGGTTGAGAATACTGGGAATAGGTGAAACTAGATTGCCGCTGCTCTGCTTGTCCCAGCTGTGGGAAATCTCAAACGCGACGAAAAAATATATAGGTTTTACAGGAAGTGTAGTTAATATTTTAAACACCACCGGATTTCAATGGGAGGATTTCTGCACAGAAAATTACAAAGAGAAATTCCCTACATAATCAGGACTGCAATAGAACAATCTCTGCAAAAGGATCACACAAGAATACTAAATTCAAGATTATACCCCCACTATAAAAACATCTGCTCAACTCCGTTACCGGAACACTATCTGTCCAGCGATTTCCCGCTCCGGGACAAACGGTGTATTGCCGGACTGAGAATCCTCCCGGTGCTCTTTACTGATGATCGCCCCAGAATATTTAAAACAGACGGATGGACATGCGAGATTTGCGGGACAAGAATGGAGCCTGGGCTACATCACCATTTGCTCTCATGTATGAGGCTGAAAGACGAACGGGAAGTGCTCCTCAGTGAAATTAGGCCTTGAGGGAATCTCTTTGGAGCTCCTGTTGAATGAGGTGGAGAAGCAGAGCTGGAGCTTTAGCGTTGTTCAAATTTTGGAAGACGGCTGAAGTGAAAGGGAGGTTATATACATAATCTAATTGATGTAAATAATTATAAGCAAATATTCTTTGTCAGGATTAGAATGACGAATCCTGTATGGGACTTTGATTCCAGTAAAAGGCCTGTTGTTGCTGTTGTTTATAGTCACAGTGAAGAAAATACTATACTATACCTACTACTTATAGGTTTCTCTGTGTATTCTTAGTTCTCTTCTCTTACTCTGTAAACTGGCGAATCCTATATAGGACGAGAGGTCCTCAATAAAGGTTTTTTGTTGTTGTTGTTGTAAATTGTTGTCTCATCCTGAAGTTGGTCTTCCGTAATTTTCCACGTGGCATTTTGGTGGAGATGCTGGGTAAGTTAGGGAAGATAAACTGAAGACCGCCGAGAAGACCTTGAAGCCATGGGTGCTGTGATCTACATTTTCGGAGACTGACTCCAGGATTCCACCACAGTGCTAAAGCCAAGACTTCCCTCGAAGATGACGTTGTCCCCATAGACGATACGACGACAAAGCCGCTCCTCACGCCGCAATAAAAATGACGCAAAGGTACTTAGGACAAAGTTC
>CP092878.1:67545653-67755605 GCA_030710605.1 Cordylochernes scorpioides
AGGCAGTTCTTAGCTACCTGATCATGACCTATACAGGGATCAAGTAAAATTATATTTTTAAAAGGCGTCGCGTAAGGTAAGTAGAAGGAAAAACTTATTCTAAAACAATTTCATCTAAAATACGGAGATACAAGTACCTGTGGTAACACACAAGAAGATAAAAATTTATAGAACACATCTTTAATATAAATTATAAAATCCAATATGTATACGATGGTTTTATCAGAAATCCTCTATTAGGAAATTTTAGGTAACCCGTTCTTCTAGCGGGTGAATTATTGAATGGGGTAGGCACACTTCTCACTGAATAATTCGCAAAATAAAAATTATGTCGGATGCTATTAAATGGCCACAGCAATCTCAGCCTTTTTCTCAGCTCAATGACAGGGGTATTCGTCACAGGTGTCAACATATAAGGGACTTATTAATTATCGAAAAACTTGATATTGAAGTTCAATGTGTAACATAAATGAAGCCACAACATGAATATTTCTCTATTTATCAATTTTAAAAATATATATGTTTCATATATATTAAAAAAAAAAAACACACGTATATATTAAAGTTATTTTACAATTTATTTTATCATTTTCCAAAATTTATGAAATGTATTTCCCTTGGTGGTGTTTTTATTAAATATTTTCATCGAAGCATTTCTAATAACTGATATGAAAGCGTTAATAGAATTATCCACATTTTCTTAAAGATATAGATATGTGAGAAATTAATAATAAAATGGAATAAAAAGACATATCCTGACCACGAGCTAATGAGCTTTTTGGATGGCAGTGGGCCATCTAGTGGAACAGAAATCAACTAAACATTGATTTAGGTCTGTTCCCTGATATTTGGCCAACCCATTTTCTAGATAAATCAAGAAAAGCAATCCACGAACACATTTTGGGCTGTTGGCCCTCTTCAGTGTGGAGCAGGCATTATATAAATATATAATGATATTATTACCTATTTGTGTATTCATGATAATATTTACTACCTGTTTCAAATTGGGTGTATTAAGTAAAGCTTAAAAAAGAGGAATTTAGACAATAATATTCAAAGTAATGATTTAGTACATAGGAAATCCTCAAATTTACAATAATACAACATACAGTATTTTTCTAATTTACAATAATACAATTAACTTTTCGAAAATTAACCAAGGATATCTGGACTTGCGGAAATTTGCTCTCGTTTTTTGAAAATGTTTTTCTGGCCTGTTCGAATTTTAGTTATTTTTCATATATTTTCTTTCATTTATAATTTTGACCGAGTTTTGAAACATATCTATAAGCAGTAAGTTTTTTCCCCTCGTTTTGCATTTGTAGTTGCAGGCTTCTTCGGAAAATGTTTTGTCTAGGTTTTCGGATATTTCACCTGAACACTTAAACGCCTGTTTCATTATGTATTATTAATATTTTAGCAAATTATTTATTATTTTATTAACAGATTATCAATTTTGTTGTTTATATTTTGCTACTCTCTGTAAACTTATCTCATTTCGTATCTTATATTCTTATTAATCATAGTTTGTGTTCTTGCCATGAATAAATTTCTATGTCATCCTGAGGTTTATCTTCTCAAATTTTCCACGTGGCATTTTGGTGGAGATGCTGGGTAAATTAGGGAAGACAAACTGAATATCGCCGAGAAGATCTAGAGGCCATGGGTGCTGTGTTCCGAGACTGACTCCAGGATTCCACCGCCGTGTAAAAGCTAACACCTCCTCCAAGATGGCGATGTCCTTATAGGCGATACGACGACAAAGCCGCTTTTCACGCCGCAAGAAAAATGATGCAAGAGTACTAGGGACAAAATTCAAGACTTCGACGGAATCCTTGACAGAAGCACGTCAGATCCATGTCAGTAACTACAACAATTGCAAACTGTGGGGAAGAGCTCCCATAGAGAAGGAGCTATGTAGCAAAGTATTCATTATTTTATTTACAGAATATCAAATTTGTTGTTCATATTTTACCTCTCTCTATGTAAACTCATTTCTTATCTTATATTTTTATCAATCATAGGTTTTGTGTTTTTGCTTTGAATAAATTGCTGGTCATCCTGAAGTTTGTCTTCTCAAATTTTCCAAGTGGAAATAATTGTATCTTGAAATTGTTCCTGATGATCGTTTTTCGGACTAACCAAAATCCACCTGGGATTTTCCTGAGCATTTAATATTGCAACATTTCAGAATATGAGCAGCATTAATATGGTTCTTGAATTACACTCAGAAAGCCTTTATAAAGACACCAGTCTTATACAGATTCTCCTCTCTCATTGACGGCTTGTAACGATATCCTCACGATGTTCAATCTATGATTCTTAATTGATGGATTCATTGAAAAATATATGGTTGTCCCAAAAAAAGGTTCGTAAACATATTATGATTATCAAAATTCGAAACTATTACAGACGCGTATGATTCTTTTCAAAAATAAACAATTTCTACTTCCCTCATTGCAATGTAAAAATTATTGGGAGATCCTCGCTTAATTTTTTCATTGCAGTAAGGGCAGTATAAATCGTTTACAGTAGACTCTCCTATAACGCGAGTTTTTACAACGAAATTTCGTACAACGCGATAAAAAAATTGCGACAAATTTATTTATACAACGCGAATTTTCGTATAACGCGTTATAAAATAAAACAATTTACCCTAACAACATTCGCGTTATACAAGTTTTATTTCATACAACGCGAATTCCCATAACGCGATTTCATACAAAACGGAACACATTAATCGAGTTATAGGAGTCGAGTTATAGGAGAGTTTACTGTATTTTTAAAAGAATCATACGCGTCTATAATAGTTTCGAATTTTGATAACAGATGGCGCGCAAATGCATCATAATATTATGATTTATATTTTGCAATTGTTTACGAGAACTTTTGGGACAACCTTGATAATATTGGTAACCTTGGTAAATTTATAACATAATTCTTATAGAATAATAATTTAATCTCTGATGTTTTCTTTAACAAGGGTGGCCAATCACAGATGGGCTAAGTTTAAGAATTAAAAGGTTGTTCCTAAAGTTCGTAAACACTTGCAAAATTTAAATCACAATATTTTTACGAAATTTTGCGAAAACCTTATATTATATATATTCTTTAAATACATTTTCATTTGTGTGTGTGATAAACACATATCATATTTTGGATATTTTTATTTATTATTGATATATATATTGCTCAATTTTAGTTTTCTTTCTAGTGTAGCGTTAAATATTTGATGGGACTTTCTCTAAATCATTCAGCGGCCAAAGTTTAATATGGAACAAGGAGGAAGTTCTGGAAAGTAAACCACTGAATCTCAAACTCCGAGCGATTGCAGTTTTTACTTTTTCTCTCAATATTATTATTTCCTCTCTAAACAACTCGAGATTTCTCAAATTGTTTTATTGCGAATTTTAAAGCCTAGAATATAGGAACGGAGATTCGAGAAAATGGATTCCACATAAAATATGAATAGTGTACAACGGTGTTGTGTCAGATCAATATACTATTAGAATGCTCTGAATTTTGAAGAGTTCGAATCAATATATGGGTAAATACTAAAATATTTGAGATAATTTGAGTGTTTCAAAATGGCCGTTAAGAAGAAGCTCAAATACTTATCTATTGATTTAAATTTAGTAATACAGTTAAACCTGTCTATAGCGCCCCCTCTAAATAGCACCTTCCTCTCTATAGCGCCCGATTTTAAACATTAAAATGTAAACATTTTTTACTTAAAAGTGACCTGTCTTTAGTACCCCCTCTCTATAGCACCCTATTTTGGTGAGTCCCAAGAGGGGGCGCTATAGACAGGTTTAACTGTATATCGATTTTCAAAAAAAAAAAAAAAACAAAGGCTGTTAAAATTTCTAATCAATTTTTGAAATGTATTCTATTTGTATATATACAATTCAAAGAATTTGGTATACACATAATTAACCCACATAAACAAACAAATGATACTGATATTTCTAAAAATCGTTAAATAATGTGAGAAAAAATTCAAAGTTTGATATAAAGATTAATCTTTGTTTTCATATAAATAAATAATATGTTTGTTTTCAAGCATGAATAGTTTTTGCGTTTTGTTATATATTCTGTGGATTTTCAAAAAAAATATAAAGCATCTTAATTGGATATTTTTAATATAAATATGTCAAATGAATATTCTCAAATTTGTTTATTGTATGAAAAAATATATTTTGAAATTATTGAACGTTAATTTAAAAGGAAGGTTTAGTGAATGAGTGAAAATAACATTTGAAAACGAAATTAAGCTGAACTAATATATCAAACAAATTGGCTATTTTTCCTAAGATATATTTCCATTTTTCCATTACATGTACGATGTTTTATTCAATAAACATTTTTAGATATTTTGTTGTGTTTATACATTTAGAATATATATAGGTTATATAAAAGGGCGTACCTGGATCTGTAAAGAAAAAAAAATGTTCTCAAAATATTTCGAGAGATTGCTCCATCTTTATCAATTTATTACGCAGTAAATTTAATTTACAAATTCTTGTAGATCACATGGAAACAATTCAATGCGCAATAAATTGATAAAGAGGAAGCAATCTCTCGAAATATTTTGATATATATATTTTTTACAGATCCTGGTACGCCCTTTTATATAAACTTAATTGATGGATCGCCTTTTGACTCAATATATATATAGGTTAATAATATGTTTGAAATATTCAACATTCTCCAAAAAAATAGTTGAGTATAGTTAATTTTAAATCTAACGGTATATTTTAGTGTTTAAATTATGCAGAATATATATATAAATTTTAAGTGCCATATAATATTTAAATAGTGAAATGTAAAAGCTAATAAAATATAATATATGACTCTCTTATTCCCCAACTACTTTATAGCATAAATTTTATAACCCTTTTCTTGACGGGCTTATAAATAATTAAAAAGAGTTTAAAGTAGAGAAAAGCTGGCTAAATTAATGGAAGAGGGAACTTCCTCATCGTGCAAGTGAATTTAGATGATCGTTCATTGACATCTCACAGAAAAATATCAAAACTGTCCATTTATTATTTTAGAGATTTTTTTTATTTCGAAATGTTCTTTAAATGTTCATTTTTACATATTTTGGTTCAGATATACACATATACAGGCTTATACAATACAGTAGAACCTCCTTCTAGCAGACAACGGATACCTCTCTATAAAAGACAGTTTTCATTTGTCAAATTACCATTTTTACTATTTAGCAACTCTCCGGTAAGAGGACACCTCTCCCTGTAAGACACTTTGGCCCTGCAATTAGGTGTCCTTTACAGGGAGGTTCTACTGTATTTAGTAAATCTCCGGTAAGAGGACACTTCTCCCTGAAGGACACTTTGGCCTTGGAATTAGGTGTCCTTTACAGGGAGGTTCTAATGTATTTGTACTGTGTGAATATTCTCAGACTAACCAGTCATGACACTTAGCTAATTCACCAGTGCTCAATAAATGACTGTAAACTGCACTAATGGACAAAATAAGGAAGTGGGCCTGTTGTCTATTTTGTTTTGGAGAAAGAGGCAATTTTGTTCACACTTGGTTATCTTGTGTGTCTTCGAAAAGTCACTGTGTATCAAATATCTTTCAGAATTATTGTGTCTCTCAATGAATACAGAAATACACGTTAAAAGATACAACTTCCACAATATTTGTCTATGAATGTAAATAATAAGACTTTCTATTCCAGTTTTAGAAGGTTATCATTTCTCTTGATCATCAGCTCCCACCAAGATTATCAACGTGGACCTTACATTTTTGATGGCCAAACCTCTCTCTGTTAATTCAACCTGGTCCACTTGGTGAATTATTAATAAATTACATTCTTTTGGAAGGAATAATTTACGAGTAGTTCAATTGATTTATTTTGTATTCCTAAGGTATTTTTCTTAATTTGTGGAAAATGAAAATAGCTTAAAATTCTCCTCCTTCTAGCTACGATTCAATTATTTGCAAATACCCTTTGATATTCTACTAGGAATATAATATGATAGTGTAAATATTGTGGGTTATGTCTTGTGTATAAGATTCTCCTAAAAATATATTGCTACCATATATACACTTATGGACAAAACTTAAAGAAGTTGTACCTTTTAGAATGTATATCAGGATTGAGACAATAACTCTGAAAGATATTACAGTGATATTTATTGAAGACATACGAGATAAAAAACTGTGAACAAATTTGACAAAGTATTCTTCTTCTTAAAAATAAAAATAAAAACAGGTGACATCAAATACGTATGAGTATTTATTCTATGCTATGAGCCTCAAATTAGAAAAGTGATTCATAGTTTAAGCGAAGCCTCTATTATAGAGAATATATATAGAGAGGAGAATATATCACGAAGACATGAAATTTTTAAAGAAAACAACAAAAGTTTAATGTTTCATGTGTACAAGAATGAATAAACGAGAAAGATATAGACAAAAAGGAAGTTGTGAAAAAATAATAAAAATGGAAATATCGGGGAATAGGCTAAATCAACGTTTTGTTGATTTCAGTTCCACTAGATTCTGCTCTGCCATTTAAAAAGCTCATGTGCTCGTGGTCAGTATATGCCTTTTTTTATTCAAAAGGAAAGTGTGAGTAGACATGAGTATACCACTATACCTTAAAAACAAAGTTAGTGTGGAGAAAGAACGGGGAATTCACACCCAAGAGGGAAAGAGAGAGTTGTTTTACATATTAGCTGGTAAAGTTGATGCCTAGAAAAAGTTTTGAATATTTATAAAATTTATTATCCTCTCGTAGCCGAAGCCTATCTAGCAGACTTCACCGGCTGCTGTCTGAACACAATGATCCTTCTCCACCACACTAGAGAATTCCACAGGCGGCTCCCACAAACAAATAAAGTACAATTTCTATATTATTTTTATCTATGATTGTTTTCGGGTTTCACCTCTTCTTATCAGGAAATAGTTTCTCACTGATTCTGTTTGTTTCTGACTCAGGTTTTATGTCCCCCTGGAGACTTGCGCGCTTTTTCAGATATCTCCCATCTTCTGAATTTTCCAACAATATTTCCACTAATTTCCATAAAACTTTTCATAATATATATTACATAGAATGATTTAAGAATATAAACAGTAGCAATGCGTTTTATTATTCGTGCAAAGTACATTCTTTCGGATCTTTAAAATCCTTCTACAGACATAGCGCTTTAAGTTGAGAGAATGAGGATAAATATACAATATTATTTACATATATATTCCAAAAATCTTTTTAAAATATATATGTAAATATAAAATTATATATTTTTTAATTGTCGAGTTTATTTAATACAGAGAGAATGTAAAATTGCCTCTTTCTTTCCTACAATTCTTTTTTTTTTGGCAATCGTTACCACGATTAGCTTCAACAACCACAATTGGTTAAAATATTGAATCAGTGATTGAGAATATTTAGAGAATATATACATTTTATATAAAAATATTTTTTATTTTAAATTATAATATTATAGATCAAATACTCTGCTAAATCGACCGCCAGAGGTCACTCTTCCCCTATAAAAACTCGTTGTTGTTTTATCCCGATGGCCGGCTCAAAACTATTGTACATTATGTAAATAATCTTTTATTTTCCTTATTCTATTCGCCTTAAGCCAGACATTACTTTTATCAAATTATGTCTTACTTATATATTCCTTTAACTCAATTAAATTACTGATCAAAACTATTTTCATTATCATACTTTAAAGATTTCAACCACGACTGCATTTCCATACCATAATTTTTAAGATGATCAAAAATACAACAGAAATCTAATTTTTATTTATGACATACCATGTTATAAAAAAATGAGATTTCTGTTGTTATGAGATTAATTGATTACAGAGGAATTTTTGGTCATTTGTTTGATCCCGGAATCAATGAGCATGTTATATTGTTCTGCAGTCGTGGCAATAATTAAATGAAATTAGTTATCAAAAATAGCTTTAATTGAGCTAAAGGAATATATATAAAAAACCTTATTTGATACGCCTGGCTTAAGGCGTAAGAATCTGAAAAATTAAATATTTATTTGCATAATGTACAAAAGATTTGAGCCGGCCATCGAGAAACAACAACAATGAGTTTTTATAGGGGAAGCGTGACCTCTGGCGGTCGATTTAACAGAGTATTTGAATCTATGAAATATTTTCTATATATATAAAATTGAATGTCTGTCTGTCTGTTTGTCTGTCTGTCTGTACTCTATAGATTCAAAAAACATACATCCAATCGCCGTGAAATTTTGGGATATTATTAGCTATATCCCCGCGAAGGGTTTTGAAAAATAATTTCTTGAATATCTTGAATATCCTTAAAGTTATTTGCAGATTTGTAGATTTAACTCGAAAGCAGCGCCCCCATTGCGACGATGATAACAAGTTTTTTTATCTATTAATTTTCTTATCACTAAGTTTATTATCTTAAATATTATTTATCAAAAGTAAGATTTTCTACCTATTAATTGCGCAAAAGTCAAAGTTAGTTTTATCATTTATCTACAACATATATATTGGGAGAATAGTTAAATTGATGATTTTGTAATGTAGAAAATTAGGAAAGACAAAATTCAGGATGACACGGCAATTTATTTGAGACAAGAATAATGATACAATTCCAAAGCAAGATACTATTCCTTTAACTTCCAATTACCGAGGGAACCAATTAATATTGATTTTATTCAACTTATCGAGTATTTTTCAAGGGACCGGGAAAAATGTTCACTTTATCGAGAGATTCAAATTTACGAGTTTCAAATTATCAAAATATATCTATTATTTTTTTAAAAGGTTTATAGAGAATTGTTTTAACAAATGTTCATTAGACAAACCTTTACTCGGGTAAAACCCGGGCGAAGCCGGGTACATCCGCTAGTTATAAATAAAATTAATTTCAATATAACATAGATATATATGGCTAAATCTATATTTACACATAAGGATATTTTTAAAATAGCACAAAATTTAAATTTTACTGTGATCAGATGGATAAACTGGTTTGCGATTCAACAGATGGAGCAAGCCATCAGCAATCTTTAATTTCACAATCAGGAGATGTATTTTTCTTAATATTCAAGGATATCCCAAAAGTTCGTAAACACTTGCAAAAAATTAAAATAACAATATTATTCGCCGTTATGTAAAATGTCTTTGTATTATGTATAAATAATTGTATTATGTATCAAAATGCGTCAGCCATAATAATATTATGTGGCAAGTAATAAGAAAAACAACGTTTTAAGAAAACATGAACATTTGGGACAACCTTATATTAGCGGAATATTCAGGCAATGTTCTCATTTTTACTTTAAAATATTCCAAACTACAGTTACCAACCTGTTATAACTAGGCAATATAAATTGATGGTAAACAAAGGGAATAGAAATAGCAATCATAAATACGGATGTCAACACTTTATCACAAACATCTATAAATCTTTGGGGTGTGTTTCCAGAGAAAATTAATTCTTACATTTACTATACAGAATCTAACTACAGAATTACAGAATTACAAGAATTACAGAAGAGATCTCAAGACACGATATACGACTGAACTATAAGACAAATTATTTATTGCCCTGACCATAAATCTCATATTTGTAAACATTTGTTTGGAACTGCGATTTTATGAGGAACATTTTCGAGGCCTTTGCAGAAACCTCGTAAAATTTTAGAACATCAATTTTCCACAGAACTCAATAAAACTCCGTGTTCAAAATTAGTGAAGAGCTTCGAAGACACACAATTATTATATTCTAACTTTTCTCTATTCTAAAATTATTCTCTTAAAAATTATAATTTTGTACATTTTTGAAATCTCATTTATATATAGATTATATATATATTGTAGAACAAAGTATTTATTATATTTTATATAAAGTTATTAATTCTTTGATATATTTATGTTATGCTACTCTGGAAACCTCCCTCATTGCTTATCTTGTATTTTATATAAATGTTGATTTCGTTTTGCCTTAAATAAATTGCCGTGTCATCCTGAAGTTTGTCTTTCCTAATTTTCTACGTGACATTTGGTGAAGATGCTGGGAAGATTAGGGAAGACAAACTGAAGATCTCCAAAAATACCTTGTGGGGAATTCTTGACAGAAGCACGTTATATTCATGTATTGTTTCAACTACAATATTTGCGAGCTGTGGATCACAGTTCCCATAGGGAAGAAGCTATGTAGCAAAGTATTGTCGCGCGTCAAACCTCCGGTTCTTCGCGACTACGCCGCTTCCTCCTTCGTGGATCACCTACCCCGGGATCCCGTTGATTTTTATCTGTAGCTCTACCCTGCAGACCTCCGAGAACCACCACTCAAATGGATCTCCTTTCCTCTGGCAGTATCTCTCGGCCTTACCACTAGTGGGGGGACACGAGAGACTTGCCAGAAGAGTAGCGACTGTGGCGTTGACGAGAGTAACAACAGCAACCGTCACCGAGACTTCAAACCCTCCTCTTTTATTGTCATTTCTACTACACATTACATATAACTAGAATAAAAATCAACGGGTATTTACATTACGTTACCTCCTAAGGCCAATATAAACGTATATTTACAAACATTTGCCCCAGGAAACAGGACTACAGCAGTCAGCGATTCCCACACCAGTTTCAGATCGGAAACAGACGAAAGCGTCATCTATTGGCGGAGGTTGCAGGGTTTTCTTTAGGCCTTATACGCAACAGTATTTATTATATATTATATTACATATTGTTAATATTTTGATATTTATATTATTTATATTTTTCTACTTTTTGGAAACTCCCCTCATTGCTTACTTTATAAATGTTTATATTGTTCTTGCATTAAATAAATTTCTGTCTCATTCTGAAGTTTGTCTTTCCTGATTTTCTACGTGAAAATATGATGAGAAATATATTTTAGGAATAATTATATTGTAAATTGTAGAGGGGACGCATATATAGCGGTCAAATATTGCGAGATATGGAAGAAAAGGAAAAATATATTCAGAGAAATGGTTGGAATGGAGCCAAACATTTTTGCTAGAGATTAATTCAAGTGAAAGGCATTTTTCTCGTTCCACGATTTCTCGTCAATAGCGAGTGAGTTGTGTGGAAATAAAGATGGAATGATAAATGATGGTAGAAATTACCTTGCCAACAATGCAAATAGGGAAAGAAAGGACAGTTAAACCGGACGAGTGAAACATTGAGAACTTTACCATGGTGAGCGGGCCATAGAATGAACTAACCTTTCAGATGGCTTTCAATCTTGGATGGATTTCACTCTAATTTCAACTTTTCTAATCACAATCATTTTCATTGGTATTCACGCCTATTATGTAAATTTTGTTAGATTAGCTAATTATGCACATTCTAATTGTATGAAACTGCCAGTTGGACAAATAAACCAGTTTGTTTGTAGTTACTATTCGAATCGGTCTAGGTATTTGAGCCTGTGCTCCAATTAATTAGTGTTAGGAGATTCACCTAGTCGAAGAGGGTTGATGTTGGTCATGTAGTCAGAAGGATTTATAAAGGATCGAACGGTTCTAATTCAAGGGTAATATTCAGCTGGTCTGTCCTCTCTAGATAAAGTCAACCAAACCAAAACATAAAGTACTAACCAGGCTTATAGACAAAGGAAGTTGCAAGGTACCTAGCTATCGCTGCTAGGCCCTCGTCCGCTACCGCCCAATTGGAATATACATTTGATTGAATTAGTCTCTGTCTCTATCTTGACTAGTAAATAAAATCAATTCATTATTTAATTCACATTGTGAGGCAACCACGAATATATTTTAATATATCTTTGTTTTTCATATGAAGTTTGTATGCTTTAATTACACTTACTATTGTATTTAAATACTAGCGGATGTACCCGGCTTCGCCCGGGTAAATTGCCGTGTCATACTGATTTTTGTCTTTCCTAATTTTCTACATTACAAAATCATAATTTTATCTATTCTCCCAATATATATGTTGTAGATAAAGGATAAAATTAACTTTGACTTGTGCGCAATTAATAGGTAGAAAATCTTACTTTTGATAAATAATCTTTAAGATAATAAACTTATAAAAAAAAATAATAGATATATTTTGATAATTTGAAACTCGTAAATTTGAATATCTCGATAAAGTGAACATTTTTTCTCGGTCCCTTGAAAAATGATCGATAAGTTGAATAAAATTAATATTAATTGGTTCCCTCGGTAATTGGATGTTGAAGGAATAGTATCTTGCCTTGGAATTGTATCATTATTCTCGTCTCAAATAAATTGCCGTGTCATCCTGAATTTTGTCTTTCCTAATTTTCTACATTACAAAATCATCATTTTATCTAGTGAAAATATTTTCCCGGTCCCTTGAAAAATACTCGATAAGTTGAATAAAAGCAATATTAATTGGTTCCCTCGGTAATTGGAAGTTAAAGGAATAGTATCTTGCCTTGGAATTGTATCATTATTCTTGTCAAATAAATTGCCGTGTCATCCTGAATTTTGTCTTTCCTAATTTTCTACATTACAAAATCATCATTTTATCTATTCTCCCAATATATATGTTGTAGATAAATGATAAAACTAACTTTGACTTGTGCGCAATTAATAGGTAGAAGATCTTACTTTTGATAAATAATCTTTAAGATAATAAACTTAGTGATAATAAAACTTATAGATAAAAAAAAACTTGTTATCATCGTCGCAATGGGGGCGCTGCTTGCGAGTTAAATCTACAAATATGCAAGTAACTCTAAGGATATTTAAGATATTCAAGAAATTATTTTTCAAAAACCTTCCTGGGCGATTCCACGGCGATTGGATGTATGGTTTTTGAAACTATTGAGTACAAACATACAGACAGACATTCAATTATATATATAGATTGTGTACATATGTATTGTCACATATAGAGAAATATAAAAAGACAAAGTTCATATGTCCCGTCAAAATATACGTCATATCTAGACGCCATCTATTGACCGTCGCATCAAACTAGCGGCCTCGGGTCGGTGACAAAGCCACAACACCAGTTATGGCAAACTGAAAAGCGTCTACCTAGACACCAAGGTTTCAGGATAATGGCCCTTGTCAGCCTAGGGCGGATTTCATTATATATATAGCTGGTGTTGTGGCTTTGTCACCGACCCGAGGCCGCTAGTTTGCGGCGACGGTCAATAGATGGCGTCTAGTTTTGACGGGAGAGGCGACCTTTAACTTTCAAGATCTATATCCTCTTGGAAAATGTCCATCTATAGAGAAATATGTAAATCATCACGTAGACATATTTCTCAGATGCAAATATATTAATAATGTCAGCTCTACAAAATATTTATAATATCAGTAACATATATTTATAATGTTGGTTATAGATATATGTATATTGTCAGTTATATAAATATATTCATAAGTTTAGATATATATAGAACAACTCTCCCGTAGACGCTTCTAAGTCTGTTGTGGTTTTCTAACCAACATGAGGTAGCTAGTTTGCGGCGACAGTCAATAAATGGTGTCTAGCTTTGACGTCTATTTTAACGGGGGATGTCCTTTATATTTAAAGATCAATATAAATCCCCCTCTCCCGGTAAAATTTCCATTTATATATAATGTGAGAGGTATACATATATATTTATGATATCAGTTATATATATAGTGTCAGTTTTAAATATATTATGATGAGAAATATTCATAATATAATATATATAAGACCTGGGAAACAGTCACCAATATTCTTGAGCTGGATCGCCGCGCGCCGACTCTGCCCAGCTCCTCGACCTCCCTGTCATCGCGAACTGCAGCCTCCTGTGACCTAACGACCTTCTTTGAGAGATCTGGTGGCTCCTGCCTCTCAAAATCCATCGTTATTTGTCCTGGAGGACGCAGCTTCCTTTTCCAGATTCTGCCTGTGTCTAGCGGACGAGAACCTGCGCCGGGACTTTCCGCGTCGACACCATCGGGGAGGCTATGGTGCTTCTTGTGACGAGGACTCCATTCTCGTGTGTCACCACCCGCCTCATGCTAGCGTGCCCGCGTCTGGCTGCCCTGCTCATCAGCCAGTTCCCAAGAAAGTGGAAGAAACATCTGAACATCCCCATCGGCATCGATTAGTCGACGCCTCAGCGCTGAGCCTTCTCCAAGCACAACGTGCTGTGTCAGTAGACCTAGCCCTGAACGCCTTGTCCCAATCCCTCCCACCCAGCCTCGGTCCAACATCCCTGCGTCGTCTGTGAGTCCAGCGAAACTGGTCCACAGGTACTGATTCTGCAGCTAAGTCAAGCTTCTCATTCTTGAGGCCTTCACAATCATCCAGCGGCCCTCTGACCTCCAGAGCTGGGTCTTCGGGTAGGGCTGGATGACGGCCATCCTAGCTTCTGCCAAGACGTGCATCTATGGGGTCTATCCCAATTCTGAACTAAGAAGGATTCAGATATATCCTGTCCTTGTCTGTAGTAGAACTCTTTCAAGTTAGAGAAGTCTCCCTCGTTAAGAACAGCTGTAAATATTTCATCACCTATACATATATTTATACGGTCATATACACATTGATTAATGATGTCCCAGATTTTACAAATGAGAAACCATCATTAGCATGAAACCGCGCTTTATTTTAATCAAAACAACTTTTTCATCAAAGAGCATATTGCGACATAAACTATTTGATTGATGAGATTGGTACCCTGATATAATATATTCTATTATGAAGGATTTTTTATTTCAACAGAGTTTAGTAAAAGGTGCGGCAACTCGAATCTTACAAATAATGCCATACATAAATCTATATATGGTGTGACTAGGTAATCATTTATATTTTATCTTGGTGGATATACACAAATATAGTATAAAAACCACTGCATGTTTTCTTTATAATCATCTTCTTAGAAATTTAACTATATAATTAGCTTTTGATCTGAACTGCAGAACTATTATTACACGTAGATGAATCTCTCATCAGCTAAAGAATCAGAAGATCTTTGATATATTACTTCGATATAATAAGGAGAAACTCTGTTTTTGTCTTTACCCCTGATGCCGGAAACAATAAGAAAAGTATTTACTCTCTCTCTCTCTCTTAATTCGATCTCTGCATAGTACACTTGCATTTTAAGCAACAGTCTTTCTTCGGTTATCTTCTGGGTAAAAAGAAATGATTTCTTTGCTTCGCCAAAAATATTTTCATTTGAAATGGTGAGTTAGAGAGAAAGAAGTCTTCAGTGATTAATAAGTATTTATAGTGGCTATAGTGGGAAACATTCATTAATATTATATAAAAGGGCGTACCTGTATCTGTAAAGAAAAGAAAAAACATTTTTTTTCTCAAAATATTTCGAGAGATTTCTCCCTCTTTATCAATTTATTGCACAGTGAACTTAATTTACAAATTATTGTAGATCATATGAAAACAAATTTTTCATTGGTCAAAAACAATTATTGATAATAATACTTAAAAAAAAATAATAATACAATAAAAATATTATGAAAATTAAAGGCTTTTTAGAATACAGTATTTTATAAAATGTTTTTGAAACAAAATATAAGGAAACAAAAATAAGAAACAAATGAAGTTGACTGCGATTATTATAAAAAAAATTAAGTTAAAAGAGACACATACGGTTCGGGGATCTCTTCATATCTGTTTACACTAGCAGGGTCCTTCATTGATGCTATGGCCTCCAGGAACTTCCTCTGGTGTGAGTTCTGGATGCCCCTGTAAATAGTGGAAGCATTTTCCCAATCTGGCTGATGTCCCGATCGGAGACCATGCTCCACCATTGCAAACCCTTCCTTTGCATACTTCCAAGAATATTTGTGTTCTTGGAGTCTGGTCCCAAGGAAACGGCCTGTCTCTCCAATGTAGGACACATTACAGCTTTTACATGGGATCCTATACACAACGTCCTTTGTGTTCCCTATCTCCAAAAATAGCTCATATTTAAAAAAATTCCGGAATAACCACTATTTTCAAAAAATGCACCATCTTTAAAGACTATAGTTCGAAATACAATTACAAAGCAGAAAGTGGAGATAGGGAACACAAAGGACGTTGTGTATAGGATCCCATGTAAAAGCTGCAATGTGTCCTACATTGGAGAGACAGGCCGTTTCCTTGGGACCAGTCTCCAAGAACACAAATCTTCTTGGAAGTATGCAAAGGAAAAGTTTGCCATGGTGGAGCATGGTCTCCGATCGGGACAGTAGCCAGATTGAAAAAATACTTCCACTATTTACAGGGGCATCCAGAACTCACACCAGAGGAAGTTCCAGGAGGCCATAGCATCAATGAAGGACCTGCAAGTGTAAACAGATATGAAGAGATCCCCGAACCGTATGTGTCTCTTTTAACTTAATTTTTTATAATAATCGTAATCAACTTCATTTGTTTATTATTTTTGTTTCCTTATATTTTGTTTCAAAAACATTTTATAAAATACTGCATTCTAAAAAGCCTTTAATTTTCATAATAATATTATTGTATTATTATTATTATTATTAATTTTTATGCATTATTATCAATAATTGTTTTTTGACCAATGAAAAATTTGTTTTCATGTGATCTACAATAATTTGTAAATTAAATTCACTGTGCAATAAATTGATAAAGAGGGAGCAATCTCTCGAAATATTTTGAGAAAAAAAATGTTTTTTTTTTCTTTACAGATCCAGGTACGCCCTTTTATATAATCTTAATTAATGGATCGTCTTTTGACTCAAATTCATTAATATATTGTGTGAATTTACGACAATGTGTGTGACAATATTTTATTTTATATATATTTTTTGCTTATCCCTAATACTCGTGGTACAGGCCATGATAATCATGGTGAGTAAAGGTAGGTGACTGTTTTTACTGTAAATGCACCACATGTCTACACATGTGAAAAGCAGTTCGACTTTGCACCTAGAAATATGCCAGAGCCTAGTTTGGTTACTTGCACTCGCTGGTGCGGTTGGGCCTTTGCAAGAATCGGGGATCATTAGAGCATTTTTTTTATAATAAAAAATTGTCAAATGCGGGATTCGATCCCGGGTCGTAGCGGTCGAAAACCAACGGTTTAGACCATCCTTCCACCAACCGCCTATTTTATAATATAATTTTGATAATAGTTCAAGTTAAACTCCGAATTCTTCAAATTATTGTTGATTTTAATGTTTCTATATGATTACATCACCAATGATTCCGTTTAAATTGTCTCAAAATTTATGTTGATCCACAATTGGGTTTCAATTTTTAAGAATTCATTGAAACTCTTTAATCGCCCGTGTTTGGATTGCATTTTAGTATTTTACCAACTTTTATACACACAGATAGATTGTAAGAGAGAATGTATATTGGGTCATATTTAGCGATAAAACCGAGTTATTTGCATATTCAAATCTACTCAGAATATAAAAAATGAGGTAGAATATAAAATAAACTTTTCTCTAAAAACCTTCTTAAGAAAAAACAGGCTTACATTTGGAATGTCGAAACTGAGGGACAAAATATTGGGGAATTGTTTTCTTTGAAAGATTCTATTGATTGGGATGAAGAAAAGATGGATCTCCACTCAAAGAAAACAAATGATCATTTCTCCATTCAATATTTCGATGTTTATCTCAGGATGAAGTGGTCCTATAGGCACAGTTATAATACCTGTCTATATAATCGTGAAGATAGAGGCTGCTTGGCCGGAATTCATAGTTTTTCAAATTAAAGATACTTCGGCCAGTGAATCTTTTTTATTGTCTAGACGTTTATAAAAATATTTTGTTCGCTCCTGACAAGGACAAAAGATTTTTGTCGAAAGGTCGAGACAATATAAATGATTTACTGGCCGAAGTATCTTTAATTTGAAAAAATTCTATGACATCTTTCTGTCGAATGAAGAAAAGGTACGATTGAAGAAAAAGCCTTGAAATCGTCTGTTTTAGACATTTTAGCTAAATGTATACATCATGTCAGTAGATGTCAGTATCTACAATAATTTCAAGCTGTGGGTCACAGCTTCCATAGGGAAGGAGCTATGTAGCAAAGTATTTATTATTTTAATAACACATTATCATTTTTATGTTTATATTTTGCTATTCTGTAAACTTCCCTAATTGCTTATATTTTGTTTATCATTCATAGTTTGTTCTTGCCTTAAATAATTGCTGTGTCATCCTGTAGTTTGTCTTTCCTAATTTTCCACGTGAAATTATAATAATAATGCGATGATCGCATATTGAGGTTGAAGGTAAATTGGTTGAATTTTATTAAATCACATTAAATCCAAAATTCTTGATGATCTTCCACCGCCGCTTTTACATTTGTCTCATATAAATCTGATTGTTTATTGACGAAAATATTGAAAATATTAATTATTTCACTTTTCAGTAAATATTAATAAAAGATAAAAAAAAACCTCCTTCAATCAATTAAAACATTTATTTAATTTCTAGTCACACAATTATTCATTAAAATTTGCAAATCCACACTTATTTAAAATTCTAGATATTTTTATATTAGTGAATTAATCTTGATTCTATTCACGTTATGTGGCTCTGAGTTTGTTGTTGACACACATTAATATGTTATAACACCTTGAAAAAGATTGGCTTTCAGCCAACTGAAATATTGGTAAAATAAATGATATTTTGATCCAATATATGCCTTTTTAATTAAATATTTATATGGATATATTATAATGCTATATATAGATTTCTAAATTGTGTGTGTGTTTATATATTTATATTCTAATAATATAAGTATTCTAAAAATATTCTCAAAGTTATTTAGAGCTCTACTTAATAATACCGATTCATTTTTATGGAATACTGACCACTCAATACGTCACAAACGGCTGCTCCTATTTCCTCCTTTGGATACACGTTATTTATTTTATAAACACAAATTAAGCATATCCTGACGACTAACAAGACCGCTTTTTAAATGGCAGAGCGCCATCTAGTAGAACAGAAATTAACTATACGTCGATTTAATCTGTTACCTGACATTTGGCCAACCCATTTTCTTGAAAAATCAAGAAAGGCCAACCAACATTTATCACGAATTTTGATCTATCAAGAAAATGGGTTGGCCAAATATCAAGGAACAGGTGAAATTAACGTTCAGCCACGGAAGAGCAATCAAGAGGACGCGTCACGTAATACCATTGGAACCTCTTCGCTTTACCTTACCGATCAAATCTTAGAAGGCTATTCCTGGGGCAGATACATGTTCTGTTTCAGGTATTATATTGCCACTAAACTTAAACTGTTTAACGTATTGCCAGAAATTACTGTTTATAACAGCTATAAAATATTTCCAACATGTAGGCAATTTATATATATTACTATTCTGGGGGGGTCGGTGGAAGGGTGGTTTAAACCGTTGATTTTTGAACACTTCGACCCGGGATCGATTCTTGCATTGGGCACTTTTTTCTGATAAAAAAAAAAAGATCAAAATGCCCCTAATTCTTGCAAAGGTCCAACCCCAGGAGCGAATTTAAGTAACCAACAGGGCTCTGGCACATTTTTAAGTGCAAAGTCGAACTGCTTTCACGTGTGTAGACATGTGGTACACTTACAGTAAAAGCAGTCGCCTACTTGTACATACCATGATTAACATGGCCTGTGCCACGTATTCTAGGGATAATAAAAAAACGAAACTTACAATTGATCTAATGCAATTATTTCCTACTACCCGATATTGTATTTTATACATAACGAGGGTAAAAGAAAGATTTAGTTATAAACTAAATTATCATTACCTGTGAAATATTACAAAATATATGAACAAGATGCATTCAAATTATATTAACTAGCACCAAGAAATTTTGAATTTCGAATTTTGATCATTAAATATTACACACACCCCTATAATATTTTCAAAATAATAATAACACATTGGAATTGATATTCAAAACGATCTTCAGCCCAAATTATGCCTAAACCACTTCTTCTCACAATTTCATTTTGAATTCAAGAAGAAAAAAAGATTCCACACAAGCCATAACCAATTATCAACAAAATAAGAAAATAAATCGTTGAGGTGAGAAGAAATTCATTAAGAAATTATTAACAATGGGCTTATTATCAAATTTATACCAAAATAAAATGAGTATTTTTATTCAGACGATGATGGCGCGGAAAGATTCAACTTAAAGGAATTCAGCGCAGACTACCTAGCGGATCAATAAAAGTCTCGACCCATTGATCCTAGACAAGCTTCGTCTGTCGATATTTCAAAATATTTTAGGAAAACTAATCATTTTTATTTTCGACATTTTTCATTTCTATCTCCAATAGTGAGCACATTCTATAAGTTTGCTATTAAAATTGTGTATTGTTTGACTTAATCAATGGTGGATTATACGTACAAATTGCTAACGCAAGCAATCTTTTGGCCGTTGGGTATAGCATTAAATATATTCATATAAAATTCAAGAAAAATATATCTTTATATCAGGGAATAGACAAAATCAACGTTTGTTGATTTCTGTTCCACTAGATGGCGCTCTGCCATCTAAAGGCTCATGTGTTCGTGGTCAAGATATGCCTTTTTTATTTTTAATACAAACACCTGACCTTTTTTATTTCAATTTATTTTTTTTTCATATCTTTATATATGAGGAAGGCTAAAGCTCCCGAAAACATGATAGGCAAGTTGGCCAATATCTAGTATTTTTTTTAATAGGGTGATGCATAATTAAAATAAGACATTTCTTTTTGGGACATCTTTGTATGTGTGTATATAACATGGAGTCCTGGAAGATAATATTGTCGCGGAGATAAATAAAGCAAGGGCAAATTTGGGGATAATTGATTCTTAATAAAGCGTATTTACCTTTTAGTTCTCCAATAAAATTATGTACAAGAGATATTTATAGAGAGAGAGTCAGATTATATAACAACTTATCCCAAGGTAAGGATAATAATAATGAGCGTCGTCAGCCACCGAGGCGTCCCATTCTCCTTATTTGCCGATAGGAATCCGAGAACCCCTCACACCTGTCCCCCCCGGAGTCCAGTACAGGTGTCCCATGGAGCTTCTTGTGACCGGAGTTGCAGAGCTACTTTACAATATGCATGCAACAAAGAGGTACATCTTTCTTTAATTATGCATCAAAACGATGGAACCTTTGAATCACCCTAGTAAGAAACTCCACTAGTGATAATAAAGAATGAGCCGCTACACCAGTTCTAGCAAAATATGACACAATTGAGTTTTTATATGATCTTGCCAAAACTGGTGTTATCGTGCAACCTTTGGCATCACTAATAAAGTGTTTATTAGATGGTTCACTGGTCTGTCGTTCTGATAAATAATCAAAAGGAGACGTGCCTCTTTGGAACATCTTTATATATGTTTATATGTGAAATCTATATATGTATATTATATAATCTAAAATACAAATATTTTATTTTTAAAACATATATTTTATGTGACCAAGAAGATCACAACCCTGAGCATATTTAAATCCGGTGCCCACTTGTTGCTGATTTGAGAGTACAATGTCAAATGAACAGTTATAGTTTAAGCCAAATGGTTTCCAGTAAAGAAGAATATAGAAAATTTAACAAGTTTTGTAGACTCTATCTCAAATGCCGTGGACTTGAATTACATTAAGAATTGAAATTTCTAATTTTAATTAGTATATTTGTGCCACTGGTTAACTGGTTGTAATTCTAAATATATATTGGACTTTTGATGATATGTATGTAAATAATCTTTGTTTCTTGTAAAATTTATTGTTCTAAAATGTAAATTTGAATAACCTTCACTCTCTCTCTCTCTCTAAAACTATAAATAATTTGTATATATATATATTTAAAAACTATGTACATAAAATAGTTTAAACATTTACATGCAAATATCCACATAGGATATAGCGTGTGTTTTGTAATAAATAAATAAATAAATAAATTCATTGATTGTTCTACATTTTTTACAATAGTTTTAGAACATAACACTTTGAAAATTGTTGTAAATATGTATAGTTGACCTACCTACCTATTTTTTATTCACGAATATGTTTTGATTAATTTAATAAATTCTATATTACTGTGAAAAATAATTACTGTGTAATTCACTTTTCGGGTAATTGGAGATGGAAACTACTTAAAAAGTAAATAATTATATTTTCTTTTTCGCGACTGCGCCTCCAATTCTTTATCATTCCAACATCAAACCAAAATATTCATAACATGCATATATGCAAATCAATATAAAGAATTGTTTTTATTAAGTAACTGTCAAATCTTACGATAGAGAATATCGCTATGTTACCTTCTATGCCATTGAAGTTAGTTGGAGATAAAGGGTCATCAAACTTCAAAAAATGTGTTTTTTTTTTTACGATGGGTGTCTAATAAAATAAATGATGCTTCCAGCGCTAAGTTTCTTGTGGATCCTTTTATATTCAAGGTTTTGGACTTATCAGCACTTCAACAGGAGTATAAAATCACTAGTGTTGTGGCTTATTCTTCGTCATCAACATAACGTTCTATACTGTGACAATGAACCAAATGCATTGTTTTAAATCATTTCTAAAGGATAGGTGCCATCATTGGTACATGAATACCATCCTACCGAAACCTCAAGTTGTATATATATAACACAACAACAACAACAGCTTTATTAAGACATTTCCGTCCTGTAAGGACTCGCCATACATCATTTTCATGGATAAAAGTAAAAAAAGAAACATAAACAAAGGAGAAAGGGGAAAATGAAAAGGAAAGCAAAGTATTCAACATAACTATACAAATTAACTATGGAAATAATTTTTTCTTCAATTTTAGTTCTTAGAGATAACCTTGTTTTCTAACGCTTTATGAAAGTTAAACAACTCTATCGCTATATATATTTTCTCGGATATTATTCTGATTAGCTGAACTGGATATATAAAATCAATAACAATTATAAATTTGAATAGAATATATCATATAAAAATTTATTGAATATATATAATAGAACCTCCCTGTAAAGGACACCTAATTTCAGAGCTATAGTGTCCTTTAGAGATAGGTGTCTTCCTATCGGAGATTTTCTAAATCGTAAAAATGGAAATTTTAAAAATAAAATTGTCTTTTATAGAGAGGTGTCCTCTAGCCTGGTTGTCCTCTCATGGAGGTTCTACTGTAATTACAAATATAAAATAAATCGTTAAAAAATAGTTATAACACACACACAAAAAACGCATTCTCTAAATTTCTACTGTATATAAGCGACATAAAAAGACGCCAGGCTCAATTTATTTCAGACGAAGTCAATTTTTAGAATTAATTTAATCTCAGAAAAAAATTCCTTCTTTTTAAGTTAGTTATTTTTATCTAGAGCATGTTCAGTTAAAAATAAGTTAATATAAGAAATTGTTTAAATTTACACATAACAACCAGAATTTCTAAAATAAAGTTAGTGACGGCGTTTTCCATTTATTATCTAAAGTGGCCATTTAATAGAGTGAGTTATTTAAGGATGAATACTTTTTCATTTTTTAAATTAATATTTCAAAATTTATTCAGAAATCATATATACTAAATGTTTGATCGATTTTTTATTAAGATATGTCAGATAGTGTATCGTATGTGAATGATTTGTTAATTCAATCGAATATTTATTTGAAAATAATTATCTGAACATTTTTATTAATATATATAGTATATATAAAAAGGGCGTACCAGTATCTGTAAAGAAAAAAAAAACATTTTTTTCCCAAAATATTTCGAGAGATTGCTACCTCTTTATCAATTTATTGCACAATAAACTTAATTTACAAATTCTTGTAGATCACATGGAAACGACTTTATCATTGGTCAAAAAATATTAATGACAATAATCCATTAAAAATTAAAATTTAAAATAATAATATTAATTCAAAAATAAAATATTATATGAAAATTAAAGGCTTTTATAAAATAATAAAAAGGTTTTTTTTTCTTTACAGATCTAGGTACGCCATTTTTATAAAAACTTATTCGATGGATCGCCTTTTAACTCAAATATTATATCTAAGTAATAATTTACACTCTCTGATTACTTTGAAATCGTTCCACACTTATGTTAATAGGTTTGAAGTTTTAACGTTCTTCCATTTTTGATATATATCCTATTGATATATAATACACTGTGCGGCCTGTAATTGTAAAACGATACTTGAAGTTACACCGCATGAGTTTCTTTTCAACGACAAATCCTTTCATACCTCATCCCTTAAGTTAGAAATTATCATTATTTCTCTTTAAAATAAATTTTGATTTTTCGTTCAAAAGAAATGCATGCGGGATAATTTTGGAATGTCGTTTTACAACCACAAGCCGCATTATATTGTATTACAATAGTTGAGTGTTCTGATGATTAAACTGGCCTAATAACTGGGAGATTTGACCACAGAACACATCGTACCTTTTCATTACAATTTCTAACGTTGTAATATAAGGCGAGAGTAAGGTATCATTTTAGAATCTAAAAAAAAAAAAACGTTAGAGATTCGTGAACTTCACTGTGTTGTATGTTGTCGAATATTTATTTTAAAATACATTTTATTTTTATATAAAATATATATGCACACAACACTATAAAATAGTTTATATAAATATTTTTCGGAGAAATCTATGATATTGAACATATATCTTCTACAAAGTTTGCTATAAACACAGAGTGAATGTCTCAGCTAAGAATTCATTAGAAAGATTTAAATCTACCAAAAGGCTTTCCTGAACCAATTATATTAACTGCAAATAAGAGTAGTTTCAATTTAAGTTGAAGACAGAAAAAAAGAAAGAAAAGTGAGGCAATTTGGGCTCCGAACCTAATGGTTGGCATCAAGAGGAGTCCGTGAATCACAGCCGCTACCTATTGATTGGCTGGATTCTCCTCTTGGCTTGGTCAGCCAACTACAACCATCTCTTGGAAACTGGAAAATTTTCTCTTTTCGATAATTATTAAATATATATTATGGTTGTATTAGAGGATAAGCTCATGTGTTTATACAAGTGTACATAGGTGTATGAGGCAGAGTGAAATAGTATCGATAGAGGATATTTTTCTCCATGGTTTCAGCTATTTTCCTGTATATCGCAGAAGAAATCTGGTTTCTATAAATATATTGTGTCATTTTTTTCGCGATCGAACGTTGTGGCCCACAGTACATATTGAATCGCCAAACAGGATACGACGCCAGCCATCTCTGTCTTGAGCTCGATGTACCATCTTGAGGACCGTCAAACCAGTGAGTTCCTTTAATTGGTCCACGAAGCGTGTCGGCGGGCGTCCAGGTATGTGTCGCCCAGACGTCTTTCCGGTCAGTATGGTGTACTCCATTCCCCTGTATCACGCGATGTGACAGAAAAATATCAAACAATTCCGTTGTACACGCCTAAGAAGTCGGTCATCTTCCCAAATTTCTATAAATGGATATACTGCTTACAGAGAAGTTTTGATGAAATTAGTAGGATACTATTTGTATTTCGCTACAGTATTGATAGATATAAGATAATTATTGTATATAATGGGAGAGACTGTGGAATTAAAAAAAGAACGCAATTATAGGGAATTCATTGCTTAGATGGAAGGCTAATTGTTTCAATTGGTATTCCGTTATGGTGCCTTTCATTTGTTGTGAGTTTTTTGTGAGTTGTGGGTTCAGTTGTGAGTTTTTTTATTAGTTATTCTCTGCTCTGTCTATTAACGTTAAAATGTATTTACCGCAATACGTCTTTATTTGTCAGCCTTGGAAATTAGCTTATTAATCTCAAAGATATTATACAGAGTTGATTAGTTTAGTTGTTATATCAAGTTTCTTATATCAGATTTTGTTTGATTCAGAGAGATACGATGTATGACTCAATAGCGCTTGATATTCTACATTGATCCTCTAGGAAGACAATCCAGAAATCCCCTACTTAGTAACTTATTCTGATTTTTTCGAAATGCCTTTTCTCGATTGATTGAATACTTGAATACGTATTAGGTTGTGTAAGAATGGTTATTCAAAGTTACCTTAAAATCTGATCAGATTCTAAATCCTTATTTTTCTTGGTAAGTAGTACCATTAGAGTTGTCCTGTTGCTTCTCGACACTCTATACCTATATCCTTTATCCACCATGTTTTCCTGATCTTCGGCTTCTACCGTTCTAATGGCAATTTATATAACTCACATTTACCAAGAATGTAAATTCTTTTATGTTGTCTATAGCACCACTCAATAATGTTTGATATTCTCGTAAATTCTTCCATATTACTTTTCAAAGGTATCTCGCTTACAGAAAAATTACCAATTTTGAATCAGTTTATTCATTCTCTTACAAACAAAGCCTTTTTAATTTCCTTTTACCTCAATTACTCTAAGTCTAAAAGTTTCACCCTAGAAATCCACTCTAACAGCGATTTACCCTAGAATTGGTACTCTGGTGCCATCATAGGTTTTGACAATAATACCTACAGGTTCCACTTCCACATGTGGTTAAAAACTTTCTAAAGTCAATCTCTGAGATCAGGGTTGAACAACTACCTTTATCCATTCAAACTTCAATAATATTTTTCTCAACTTTAATTTTTATCATATAGGTAGGGTCTCTTGTGGCATATTTTATATTATATTGAAGCATCTTTATACTGGTAAAATTCTGCATCAATTTTTCTTTTTGATCTCCCTTGTTGTGTTTATTTTTGATGATTACCCTGATTTTGACTTGAATCTTTGTTTTGAATCCTTCAGATTGGCGAAATGTGCCTCTTTTTTTCTGCATCTGAGGCAGATAGCCTCTCTAAATCTGTATAATTCTCTGTGCGGATTACCGCAATGTTCGCCTTTATTTTCTCGACAATTTCCTTGTTATGTTGTTCCATTCTTATTCTATAAACACAGTTTTCTCTTTGATATAGATGAAATAATATCGAATAACGTTCTGCTACTTAATTGGTCAGCACCACGGAACTACAAAAAGAACATCTGGTTTCCCCCCAAGGTCGAAGCTACACGCTCGAGAGAATTAGTACGGGACACTAATGAGTGGAGAACATCAGACGGCACGCCATTTTGCTTCCACTCTGGACGGCCCGGCAACGTTGTCCGCTATTGACCTGGCAGAGGAAGGCTGTTTGATAGAGAATAAATGAAAGGTACCAGAATGAGGGCAGGACTATGACGAACTCCGGACGCAACCATGGATCAAAAGACGCTACTCATAGGGACAACATAGGAAGTTATCGCAGTCTCTCACCTTTTCCTAGACGGGGAAGGTCTCCTTGTCGCAGTACTATTAGATAAGCCAGTCTCCTCGCCGTCTTTAATTAACAAAGCAATGCCTCCCTTAGACATAATTATTTTGAAATCCTTTCATCTATTAGACCACAAACATTCTTTTCTCGTAGGCAATCTTCCAGAATGCCTCCAAAAGCAAACGTCAACGCCACCTTTTAGTTTCATTCTAAAATCTGAAACGCCTTCTTTCTTTAATTGAATTCTCATATAACGAAAAACAGAAAGAGAACCATTTAACTATTATCGCAGGTTTCAGAAAAATATTTTTATTAGAATCTCGAAAAAATATTCAAAAGTTTTATTTTTAGGTTGAATTGGTCTAGCCAAATTTTTCAGAGCTACATCATTTTAGAGCCAATTAGGGTTAAATGCTATGTCCTTTTCTTCCGCTGAATTTTCCAAAATAATAAATTGTTAAAGTTTTTCCATAAATGATTAGAAAATTGCTCTTCCCTTCTTGAAATTCTTTAAAATAACACTAATTAATCTTTATATAAAAATATCAAAGTATATGCAATTATTGAATTCGCGCCTCTTTTTGAAACACTAGGGAAATATTTCAAATAATTATCTGACACTTTAACAATCATCAAAAACTTCGTTGGGAATTTAATCTCAAATATTCGTTTTAAAATTGCAATATCTTGAAGTCAAAATACAAAGAACTTTTATTTAGCCCGAAAATGTTACACAAAAATTACCAAGATTTGCATCATATCCACAATGACAATCAAGATTAATCTTTGCCCAAATACTAAACAAGAATTGTGATTGAGGGTTTATGAATTACATTGAATAAAAGGCATCTTACTATATTACAGTTACCTATTGTTGCTTCATGGCTAATGCACCTGTATTATTTTAATTTGTAATATTATCTTTCATATATTTCAAATTCGAATAGATATTTTATATTTATTCATTCAATTATAAATAGAATTTTTATTATAAACAGATTATGTATTATAAAATCAGCATTTGTATTTTCGTACACTTAGTGACTTCACAACTCTCTAAACTTTGATGTGAGAAATAAATAAATTATTCTGGAGGCTACTTAAAGTAGAGTCTTCTCATTATTATATTACCTAACCTTGTAGGGTGGTTGAAACATGTTCTGACATGTCCGAGGAAAGAATCAAGGCTGAAGATTCTGCCAAACGGCAATTTGGTGCAACAATATATGTATGCGGTATATATAATTCATATATATCGTTAAATAAGGGAAATTCGACGTCAAAAACTTGTATTAATAGGCCTTTTAGATTTAACACATTAATATAGATACGGTTGGAAGTGCTTTCTATACTTTCCTATATATATACAAATAGCAAGAGTTGAGGACATTCCCAAAAGTTAATTGAGCCGATCTCATGTTACATCCATAATCTTCATCATTAAGTTCTAAACCAAGGACTTTTGACGAGATTGCTAATCTTATATCCCAGTTTCTCTATATATTTCTCAAGGTTGATTTATCAAATATTATCGTATGCCCCTAAAATAACTAATTTATACACATCTAATCATTTTTATGTAACATATTTCTCTTTGATTGTATTTGTATTGAAGTAAACTTTACTACATTCGAAAATACAAGGTTCTCCCAAAAGTTCGTAAACACTCGCAAAAAATTTAAATACCAATATTATTCGCCGTTATGTATAATGTCTTTGTATTATGTAAAAGGTAATTGTATGTATTCGCCATGAAAATATAATTCGACATGTAATAAGAAAATTGAGGTTTAAAAAAACCACGAACTTTTGGGACAACCTTATATTTTTGAAGGTAGCCAAAATTTTCACTCACATGAATATAATAGATTATTAACATTTTTTACTACCTCTCCATTTACAAAATAAATTTGCCTATCAATTATATTTGAGAATGAGATCTTCAAAAAAATGATTTATTTGCGAAAGAATATAACTTTAGTTATAATATTTATTGTAATTTCTTTTTATACCTAATTATATATGAGCGTATTGAAGAAAAATAATTTTAAAAATAGTTCACTTGGATGGATTTAGGAAACAAGAAGCTCCCAAACCAAAATATGAAAATAAGGTGGTTCTTGAATCATGGGTGAGTTCAGGTGTACACAAGGTTTGACGGGAAGTTGTCGGAAAGTCATGAAGAAGATGTGAGACTCGCCAGCGTGAAGTGACTGTGTGCCCTGCCGATCTCTGCTCTGTCAACTGTGTACTCTCTGACCGTGAACAGTGTATCATCTAGACAGGACCAAAGGCTCGTTTTTAGGGAGAGGTGACATGAGGACTTTCTCCGGACCTCGACCAATCAGATACGTCATAGCAAAATGGCTAGCACGAAGATTAGATGGGGAAGTGGCATCTATTTTGGGTGTACACCCTCCTTTTTCTCACCCAGGTTATTTAAACCGACTCACTTCCTGTCTTTGTCAAAGAGCTAAATTCAATTTAATTTTTGTTCATTCATTTTTTTACAAATTGGAATGGTTAGATTATTTGCAATACTTTGAAGGTATGTTTGAATATTTTATATGGTAGGGAAACATTTAATTTATTTATAAACAGGAAAAAGTGGTTGAAGCGGGATGTTTAGCAGGTTAGGGCTGAGTGATGCATATGATAACGTTTATAAATTGCGATTATATGCGGTGATATGTGAAGAAAACGTGGGTGTGTGGAAAGTGGTAAGGAAGCACACAAGAGTCGGGATCCAGGAGCAAAGTAGATCGAAGAGGAGAGTGAATGAGGTTCGAGGACCACCCTGGGAACATTTCTTTTAAAATATTCTCCGTTGGCTAATATAGTGTCCGCAGGGTGAGGGGTGAGACAGGGAGTTCCTCCGAAATGTCCATATTTAGAAAGCTGGAAATGTGGTCTCCTAGGATTATTCTAACTAGTTAACTTTCTCTTTCCTCTCTTTATACTATCTCTTCAACACAAATTACCTTTATATAAATATTTTAATAAGAAGAATTTCTACATTTGATATTATAACATATATATCACAGTAAATTTAAGGGGGCTCTATAGTCCGTGTTTAGAGGTGACACAATAATTGCGGGGAGCAGTTGACACGACGTTAATTACCTCTCAAATCCCGGTGCGCCGACAAACCAATACAGCCCTGCAGGTAAACCATCAGACTTGTATATATTCATTTTTAGCAAAATCATAATGAGAACTGTCTAACGATTTTATTTCGCTTTGATTATCTTACCTTAACTTCTGTGAATATTTGGTTAAACCGCTTGAAGTACTTTCAATCAAAAGAAATATGGTATCATTTCTAAAAGAAACCTAGTCTGACAAGTCCAGATGAAGTATGTAACTTACAAATTTAATCCTTACCGTAATAAGTTTGAGAAAATAGGAGAGAATATATAATCACTGACATTGTAAATACAACACAGGCATGGACGAAATGTGGCATACAGAGGCAGAACAAGGTAACAAGTGATCCTTGTTTCAAAATTAAAGGCGGAAAACAGACTCTCAGAAAGAAATAAGTAGGACCACCGCCATATAACACGTAGAGGAGTCAAGGAGGGTGGCTTCTGAACGAGCTGTACAAGCAGTGTCCAATCACGTCTCAGATTATTCGATTTGTGTATTAAAGAATATGAGAGTATTATGACCAGGAAAGCATTTTCACATCTCGAAGACAATGTTGGATGATGCAAGCTGTAAGTAAGGTGGACGTTATTTTGCACCCCTCTCCCCCCTCATTCGCCACTGCACATCATCCAGATATCGTTGGAATGTCAGACTATCTCCTGAATGTAAGACGATCCAAGATGATCTGTTATCGTTAGCGAATCTGAAAAATTGCCTTTAACCTTTGACTCCATCTAAGAGGGACCTTCGAATATATATTGCCTGATGGATTAAATTTGACAGTCTGTGGCTAATTCCTTATAATAATGATCTTTCTTATTTTTGTTGTATTCTCTATATAAAGTTTATATAAGTAATAAAAAAGTTTCGGTCACTTAAATAGAACATTTGCCCCCAACAAAAATAAGGAAGCTCACTATCAAGCAAAAAAAAAAATCCATCAAGAAAATTTTCGAAGGTCCCTTAGATGGAGTCTACGGTAAATAGCAATTTCGCGGAATGATGGAAGTGTATTTTACTCTCCAACAAAATGCAGAAATCAAAGAATTCCTTTGGTCATCTCATCCTACATTACGGGAATTACATCTTCATTAATATCAAAACAGGCTGTTTAAATTAATTATACAAGTATTGAAAATTTAATATGAATTGAGAGAGAAAGATACTTTAAAAACAAAATTATATATTGAAATAATCATTTTAAAATGCTATCCATGTCTTTTAATTTAGAATATATATAGAGAGACACGGGGGAGAATATATATTATATTGTAGCAAAGTATTTACTATTTTATTAACAGAGTATCATTTTGTTGTTTATATTTTGCTACTCTGTAAACTTACCTCATTGATTATCTTTCTTTATTATTCATAGTTTGTTCTTGACTTAAATTGCTGTGTCATTCCGAAGTTTGTCTTTATTAATTTTCCAAGTGGCATTTTGGTGGAGATGCTGGGTAAGTTAGGGAAGACAAACTGAAGATCGCCGAGAAAACCTTGAGGCCATGAGTGCTGTGATCTACATTTTCGTAGACTGGCTCCAGGATTCCACCGCCAAGTCAAAGCCAAGACTTCCTTCTAAGATGAATTTATCCCTATAGACGATACTACCGACAAAGCCGCTCTTCACGCCGCAAGAAAAATGACGCAAAGGTACTAGGGACAAAGTTCCAAGACTTTCGATGGAATTCTTGGCAGAAGCACGTCAGATCCATGTCAGTAACCACAATAATTGCAAGCTGTGGGTCACAGCTCCCATAGGGAAGGAGCTATGTAGCAAAGTATTCATAATTTTTTTAACAGAGTATCATTTTTGTTGTTTATATTTTACTACTCTGTAAAATTCCCTCATTGCTTATCTTTTTTATTATCCATAGTTTGTTCTTGTCATCCTGAAGTTTGTATTTCCTAATTTTCACGTGGCAATATTAATATATTTTCATTTTTGTTATTCTTCTCCAAATAAAAACTACTGAATCATTCATTAAAAGGTTTATCATATAGGAAACACTGAAGATGTTATATATATTTAAAAATCTCAAAAATATAGAATTAAATCTATTTTTAAATGGAGAACGTAGAGGTTTTCTTTCAGCCTCATTTATTGCTAGGGGCAGCACAGAAAAAGAGAGCTAATAAATATATTTAATTGGATAAAATATTTTGCTGTTTTTTCAAATCGTTCGTTTATTTAATTCCTTCTGAATAACTCGATCAATATTTATACAAATATATATATATATTGGAAATAAAAATATAGGATCTTTTCTTAAATGGTTCGTTTTATTTATCAATTGAAACTAATGATAGGTACTATCGCTTTACCATTATAAAACAAAAAGCTGAATAACGATGAACATAATATTGTCACGGTAGTGATGACGAGTATTACAAACGTTTGAGTAAGAATAATTTTTTTTGATTTGGATGCAAACTATTATCAAACCTCCCTTTGAAAATTAAACGATTTATAGCCCGTCAAAGGATTCTATGGCTATTTTTCCCCGAGGATATCACGGGATTTTGGAACAGCGACCCTTTAAATTGCTACTTCTGCAATGCTGTCATCCAAGACAATTTGGCCGATTATTTATTCCATTGCCCATTTCTACTGGAAAAGAGACTGGAAATTCGCGAAATTTCGGGGCCAACTCACTATAATGAACAACATGTATATAAAATCTTCACTACTCTCCTGCAGGATAATTTTTTTTAAAATAATTTTTTAAAAGTTTTCAAGGCGATTGATAAAATGAGGGAATAAGTGCTCAACTCCACAGACAACGGCTGATTGCTCCCCCTCCCCTCTAAATTGCTTTTCCTCCTCACTCATGTACATATATAACCTTTTAGGGGAATCCCCTTGTAAGACAATAGTGTCTTGATAAATGTATTTTTGTTGCTGTTGAATGCAAACAATTTTTTTAATTTACAAGTGATAATATACAAGCATGGTAAGGGGTGATGACTTGGCAAATATTTATGATGATAAACAACAGAGTATTCAAAATTAATTATTCTGTGGCAATATTCTTCGATATTATTTTTCCAAACGTATTAATATATTCTTTAATAAGTTATATACAACTGGTTTTGGACAAAAAATAAGTGACAAAAAGAAAAATATCAACTATGAACAAACGGAGATCAATCATGATTGAAGGCAGGGTATTTTTCCTCTTGTCTGATAGATCTATTTTTTTGGTAAATGCTGTTTATTTTTTTATGATATAAGGCTTCCAGAACCAAACGTGGTGCTTATTTCTAATGTTGCTGCCATATTCTATCGATTGATAAAGTTGAAGGAGGGTCTGTCTTATGATTGGTTGTAATCTTAGAGATCGGCTGCCATAGTTTCTGTCGCATCCCATATGTTCGGCCAAAAAGGCCTATGCTTCAACTCACCGTATGTTACCACCACGCTGCGCAGTGAACAAAAAACGGTGTAGACGGCACTGGATTTATTCATTGTGTTTTACATTTAGTTTCTTGTGATGTGAATTTGAAGCTAGTTGAAAAGATAAGGAGAAGAACTGATAGATGCCAAATTCACGTGTTTTATGACATAGATTAAGAAGGAATTTTTTATTATTAATTAACCAGGCGCGATATTGAAATATTTGCGCCTAATATAGAGAAAACAAAACAGTAAACAAATTAGAACTTAGATTTAAATATTTACAAATTTACATGTTTTATTCGAGTTCATAAAATTTATATAGAAAAGGCGACTGAATCAACTAGATCAGGGAACAAACGATGTCTCACTTCTGTAAAGTTCGGACAGTCGTAGATAAGGTGAAGAGCAATTTGTTCAGTTTTTCCGTAAGAACAATTTTGTAATAGATTTCTTGTAATAGAACAATGTTTATAATAGATTTCTTTTATGTAAATATTTCTGGAAATTTCCGTGTGATGTGACAAATTGAGTGACTATAAATTCGTATGGAACTGTGTAGGAATTCCATTTGGGAAATAGTGTTATTTGTATAATCAGAATTATAAATTGATTGATTCATAATAATGAGTGTTAGAAGAATTTGGAAAGTATGCAATTGGATCTAGAGTTGGGTGGTAAAGAATAGGCTTTGAAAATACTAGAGAGAATAAAGAATAGCCTGATGCAGTGAGATGTCGAATGGTATTTAAATTTTCCTCAGATTTGAATGAAGATAAAGAACAGTGATTAACGATGCACTTGGAGAGAGTATTTTGCTTTAAAATATCCTATAACTGTTCGAGCAATGGTAAGTAAGGTAAAGGGGATAAGTTTCTTTCTTATAGAAAAGTGTCTTTTAAAATCAAAAATTGGTTCTCATAATGTTATTCAGTAGAACCTCCCTTTAGCGGACATCCCGCTAGCAGACACCTCTCCACAAAGGACAGTTTTCATGTGCAAAATTACCATTTCTACTATTTAGAAACTCTCCGGTAAGAGGACATCTCTCCTTAAAGGACAGTTTGACTCTGCAATTAGGTGTCCTTTACAGGGAGGTTCTACTGTATCTCTAACGGAAAGAGGAAATGTCTTTATATGTGGCGTATATAAGAATTTAAAGGATCCGTAGAATCAATTATTAATCAATTTCGGGCACAGAACGTTGTCTATGTAACGCCACTAAAGGCAGAAATGGATTGATATGGCCGGAGATTATATCCACCTTATGTTATATTCGCTCCAGTTCAGTAAATTGTATCTCTCCCTGTGCCAACATTTAAGCCTTTCATTCCAATATGAGTCATATATTTCGCACTCCGTTTCACACAATAAACACACCCAGCAGTATTTTCATACTATATTCCCCCCCTCACCAAATTCGAAAAACAATTTCTAACAGTTAGTAAAAAGAATTTATGACTATTACCTCAAATTAAGAGTACTATAAATGAGAATAAAAATATCAAATGGATTTTTACCCAATAAATATAATAATATTTTATAAAATACAATATGTACATGCATAGTTTGCGCTGTGGTTTGACACATATATTCTGAACAAAATGTTTAAAGTTTAACTACCCAATTAACTACAAATCTTTTTTCTCAATTTCTCTTAGAATTGTGTTAGCGACTCTTTTATCCACTGAGAGAATTTCGTTTCAAGTTAACAAGGAATAAATTCTATTTTCCTCACCAGGAATAGGAAGAGAATTTAGGCAGAGTTGAAAATAAATAGAGGTTCCAAGAATTAATTCCTTTAGTTATATATATATCTAAATATATTCTACTCTTTTATCATCTAATATATTGTATTTGAAAGTATGTAATATTCCCTTTCTCATTACAATAATATTGTAGCGAAGTATTTATTATTTTTTTTACAAGCATTTATAATTTTACACTAGTATTGACTGTGTATCATTTTTTTATGTTTATGTTTGCTACTCTGTAAACTTCCCTCATTGCTTATGAATTCAGTCTCATCCTGAAGTGTTTGTCTTTCCTAATCTTTCACGTGGCAATATACATAAGGATCTAGACAACTTGAATAGGTGGAAATATATGCAAATGCGTGTTTTATTTAAGTTTCTTGTGATCAATGGAAGAGTGAAAATAATGAGTCCATAAAGATAATCCTGAATTTTTTATCATGGATATATATTTATTTATAGGTTTCTTAGAAATTGTGCTTTTATTTTATAATAATAGAGTGTATTTATAGTTTAAATTCAACATGAAATCTTAATATAAACGTAAGATCTTATAAATTCAAGCAGATGTTCCGCATTGTTAATACCTTCAGTTAAGTAATAGTTAATATTAAAATGTTTTAAAACAAAGTTTCAAAGATTCTGTTCGGGTTTCAGATAAATTCAAAATTTATTTCTAATATATAGACAGTATTTTAGATTAAAAAAGACACAATAACGCCTAATCTACATATAAGAAATGAATCCACAAAATACGGATATTTCTTTTAAAACTAATTGAAACAAACTTTATACTGTTCTTACTACAATGAAATATATTGGGAGGGCTTGGCTTATCAATTGAGAACTTTAGTATTTTATAGATATTCTATTATTTTCCTTAAAATATACACAATTTGAAAAAAAAAAGATTGAGTAAGTGCTCGTATTTAGAATGTTTTGTAGTCGAAATAACTGCTAAATATATTCGAACCCCCTTAAAGAAAAATATTATAAATAACACTTTTTTCATTACATTATTAAAATGCCCGTAGAAAGCACTAGAGTAAATGTAACACAAATTGATTATCAAATTTAAAACAATAAAAATCATTCTTTCATTAAAATGTAAATTTCTATCCTATACATAAATTTGTCAGGTGAGAATTGTGGTTTTATTTCCCGTTAAACATAGTAATTAAAGAGAAAGAATTGGAATGATAGATATAAATTTTGAAATTCGCTTTAAAGCTAGTGCCGATTAATCTAAGATTGTTTAGGTTAAACTCTTTATTTTGAACTCACACACAAGAGGTAACTAAGGATAACTCTTTTTTGAAAGAAATATTTGGAATAAATATGTCATTTCCAATAGCCAAACACAACTTCAAAGAAAAATGAAAATATCTGGTTTATCAGTTTACGGTTGTAATGTTAATTTGATGTGTACAAGGTATATTCAACGTAGGTCGAGAGACTGCAAGAAAGAAATGATTTTGAAATGCAATAGCAGCTTGGCATTGTATATTCTAGATGAAATTTCAATAGATGGCGTCTAGTTTTGACGTTTAATTTGAAGGGAGAGGAGTCTTATGCTCTTTTAGATTCTAGTTTTGTCATAATCCCTCTATCGCACACACTGGAGAACAAAACTTGAGGAAGTTTTAACATCTAGCATTAATAACAGAATCTAGAAAATAACTCTGAAGGATATTTGATACACAGTGATCTTTATTAAAGAAACACAAGATAACCAATTGTGAACAAAATTGCCTCTGTCTCTTTAAAGAATAAACAGAGAACCGCGGAGATTAAAAACTTTCTGCTATTTCAAATTTTCTCCATGAATGTATATCACCAAACAAAATTGCTAACACCCACATTTTACCCCAATCCTAATTCGATGCAGAAGTTCGCAAGGATTTATTCAAAGTGAACGTACAGGCAAATCAGAACCCCCGAAGAATGTTTTACAGGAGTATCATTGCTCTGAAAAGAATTCGAATTTTTACAACTCCACACCTATTCCTTCGAAGGCGTTTTATAACACATATATGTAGTAACCCCGAATAAGCCGACGTGGAATGTACTGGGCAGTCGTGGTCGTGGGTGCGTGATGGGATTCCCGCACGGGGACAGCAAGAGTCTAGATGGCAGGTCTAGATGGTAGCTCCAAGAGGTAGAGGTAGACCACGGACGAAGGCAGTCGAACCACGGGCGCCGCGGAAGCCCTAAGCCTACTCACGGATAGAAGGGGGGGTGAGAGATCCGACCGACCGTATAACGGCGTCACTCTGAAAACAACTACCTTAGTCTCTTTTCTGGGCCTTTTTATATTGGACTCCCGCATATGGCGGCGAGTCCTGATTGGCTCTTGTAATCACGCCACTTTCTTGGCGCCGGGTCATTGTCGCCGTCTGGTTTATGGCGTCGTCTGGTCTACCTCCTGCCTCTTTGTTTATTTGTGACATCCATTTTTACAAGGTCGATACATATTTTTATATAGAAATGGGGTTATAATAAATATCAGAAGAAGGTTGTGAACTATCTAACTCAAAATATACTACATATATTATATATATATGATAATTTAAACCAACAACCCTATATATTATAATCTTTATAACAAGATTGTCATGTTGTATATAGAACTAATTGCAGATTTATAACTAATTATATGCATAATTGACATGTCTCCTTGTATCTCCAGATGTAATGTACTGAGGATGAATAAATAAAAATATATAATAGATTAAAAACTGAGTTAAGAGCAAGATAGAGCGAATCACAATGTAACTTCTAAAGTTAGATGGAAGCCCAGACAGGCGCCAGTGTGGACACGTGCAGAAAGGCAATACTTCCTGGTCCACTTCCTAGTCCAAAAAAGTTGTTTAAATAGGACCCCACGTAGCAACAGCCATTTTCAGCTCTAGTCAGTCCCGGTCAGCGTCACCCCTTGTCGCCGGTTGTCACCAACTCATCGACGATGTAAAACAGTAAGAAATCTCCTATCTCCATCTTTGCTCTTGGCTCGCTTTTTATCTATTCAAGAAACTTTCTTTCAACGTGTCGCTTCGTTTTTTGTGTGTGTGGACATTCCCAGCTTTTTCCACTCTGCCTCGACCACGACTGCCTGTACTTTGTGAGAACTGTTAAAGGTCCTACAAGGTGCAGAGAGGCACTGGAAAACTCTCCACCCCTGACTGTCCCTCGCGGTTACTACAGGTTTGACCCTCGGTTGCCACAACTTATAGCGAGAGTCGACGAGGTTCTACAACAGGCTTACCAAACCTCAACACAATATTACAGCTAGTCCACCAAACCCCAACCTATTATTACAGAGAGTCGTCAGGATCCCAACGCAATATTACAGATAGTCGACAGGATCCCTAATCACAGATAAGATCCAACCCAATATTACAGTTAGTCGACAGGATCTCAACACATTATTACAGATAGTCGACAGGATTACCACAACGAAGGAGACCACAACGAAGAAGGTAAAGACTGTCCAGATAGATAGAAGAGCCAAGAAGCAAGATGGAGGAACAAGCACGCCCTTTCAACGAAACGACCAAGCAATCTTCCCCCCAACGACACAGCCGAACATCCCGCAAAATAAACCGGTGAGAAGTTACCCACCTTCGACCTTACAACGCAACCATCCAGACGACATGCCACCATCGCCAAACAGAAGTCACAAGCTTCTACAAGCTCTACATGGGACGCCTTCCACGTCATCAGGACAACAACCAAAGACCAAGTCTCCTGACTGAACAATCATAAAAACTGTGAGTTTTTAAAAAAATCTACTTAACTCTCTCTTCATGCTAACAACTTGATTTTCCATAAATATAATGTTTATTTTTACTGTAATTATTTTTAAATCAAATTTTACCATTTTTATAGCATTTCAATTCAAATTTTAAATATTGTACACCCTCATTTATCATTTTTTACTTTATTTTAAGCAACTTTTAAATTTTAATTCATTACTTGCAATCTTACAGTTTTAAAAAAATCATATTATATTTAAATTACTCGAATCATAATTCTAAACTTATTTGTGTGTTTCTCTTAATACCTTATTTTTATACCAAAAAACACCAATGTCTTAATTAAATACACAAAACTTTGCAAAAAATCATTGTAATGTTCACTATTTTATGTACACGCCCCATTCAAATTAAGTCACTATCTTGCCATTGCCCTTTTACAAGTATAATTTTCGCACTAACATAAGCAACGATTTAAAAAATATATTCAAATTTTAATAAACATAGGTGAAACGCATTTTTTAAAAATACAAAAATCGAAAGATACAATATCTTCAAAAGCACAACTAGAAATGTAACTGTCCTTCCCCAAAACAAGTTAAAAATTTCAGCATAGCTACACTCCCTCGTCCTTTTCTTTTGACATGCATAATTATTAATAATTCACACATCTCTCGGAACGAACTTCAACACATTCCCACATCACTTTTTCCAATTGGCAGCAAATTTTAACGCGCGATTTAACAACACGTCCAATTTCGAGCCACACGAGCTCCATATCGTCGCGAACACAAAGACTTCACGATAAACATACCACCTCTATAACAATCTGAAAATTCTCGATGTGTTTCGTACAACCACCACCCATGACTAATAAATTTGTTATTCCTTCGGAAACTGGTTAGATGCTGTACCAAAAACGAAGATTTCACGTGACACCTTTCCATACAATTCACCGACTAGTGTTACACAGCGCACCACAACAATTTTCTCACTTAACAGGCCCAAGACGCCTTCATGCCTGTGACACCTCACCAAAAGCGTGTCTACGTTGAAGTCGCACTTTTACGCACATCTAACCTGACATCATTGAATAACATTTTTTTTAATAAGTCCGCAACATCGTCGAAACACAACACTTGCGAACACCGAGAAGACTATATTTTCAAACAGACAAGAGGAGACAACTCAACTCGGGACGTAGGCCAGACATGACATCAGATGCCAGTCGGTAACAAAGGGTCGGCAACAAAGGACCGCCTACGTAAATAAACAACCCAGCTATGTCGGTAGGCATCAAAGGGCATGACACATGTTGATATGGACACCAATTGCAGCCGCGATGTTAACATGACACCTCTAATTCCAGTACGCCTGTACCTGACACGTCATCCAACTCGCGGGACGGATAGATTGCAGCACCTAAAAACTAATTGACTTACCAATAATTACCCAATTCACTTATTAATTTGAACTTTAATATTGAAATATTATAACACTTTATATCTTTAATTATCATTATGTGTTTTACAACTTTTACATTATTTTCACGCCCAGTATGGAATATTTTTTCTAAACTAGAACGCCATCTTTTATAATGTTAACCCTTTATTGTTATATATTACAATCATCTTCGTCAATACCATCCAATTTTAAGAATCAAGATCGCTCCCCGTCTGGTCTCACATAATATAATCGGGAAGATCTGGCAAAGACCAACTTCTCAGACCGGACCAAAGCGACATAGAGCCACATTGCCTCCCCATAGGTCAAACTAAAGACACCAATAATCTTGGACCTACACCTAGACATTGTGTGAATATGTTCCTTTCTTTTTTTTCAGGAACGAATATTTTTTGTTTTCTTTTAACTTTTCTTCCAAAGAGACAATTTTTGTTCCATTTTTTACTACTTAACATTTATATAATCATTAATAACTTTTAATTATATAATATTTTTTGTATAAAATCTTGAATAATTATTTTTATTTTTATTTTTTTTTTACTTTTCAATTATAATCAAATTTTTATTCCAACATTATTTTAACAACTTTATTTTAACAATGGCAAAACATTTAATTATTTCAATAATCATTTTTAATTCTCATAATTATATCTTTTATATTTTACTAATTCATTATTATATCTATCATATAGTACATGTTTGATCTTATCCACTTATACTGTTTTTATCCACAATCACATTTTTATCTTTTTATTCACTATATTTTTGTTTAATTACTTTATTATATGACAATGTTTGCTTATCATCAACTATCGGGCATATACAACAATCGTTTACAACAATCTATTTCTCTAACCACTTCAGTGTACTTTACACTACTATCTTTCTCTCCGCCATTGCTTCACATCAACGTAGAGAAACGACAGTTCTGCTTGACAATTTTTCTTTTGATTTCGTAATTCAACAAACTCTTTGAAAACACCGTTCCCCAGAAGTACAAGTCTCGACTTTTTGGTCTGAACACGTTTCAAAAGTTTATTTCAATCATCCGCAGAGCACATCACCAACGCATGCACAAAGCGTTCACATTTTTCAATTTTCAATTATTTTTTTTCAGCTCTAGCGGACCACAATCAACCTTTGATTTCAAGTCAAGTCAGACAACTTACTGTCGCTACAACAATTCTACTTATCGCATGGCTCTACCACCCCTTTCAATCATATTAATTCTTTTCTTCAACATCTTTTCAACCAATAACCTTACAATTGTGACAAAGCACTGTAACCTTATACAGGATCACAGGTGAAACATTGCCAAGGAAGACGCACAAGTCTATATCCTCGCTTTGCACCTGGATCTCAGTATTTGATTGTCTGTGCAACACTTACAATTGCATATTCTTCAACCCCTAACCCTTTCCAACGCCCGCCAACAATCTCTTAGAACATCATCATTATTTTTTTTAGCAAACAAAGGTTTTACCTACAGTTCTCTTTTATAATGAATATCATAACTTTTAAATTAAACATAAGTTTTATTTTTATAATTTTCAGATATAGCCAAATAAACATCTTGTTATATAGCCCTTTACCCTCACAGTTTTAATTAATTAAAAGAAATTTTAATTACTTACCTGTGTTAGAGAGGCTTTACCCGCTTAAACCCGGATAAACCCTTTCACTCACGGGGCCCATCTATGATAATTTAAACCAACAACCCTATATATTATAATCTTTATAACAAGATTGTCATGTTGTATATAGAACTAATTGCAGATTTATAACTAATTATATGCATAATTGACATGTCTCCTTGTATCTCCAGATGTAATGTACTGAGGATGAATAAATAAAAATATATAATAGATTAAAAACTGAGTTAAGAGCAAGATAGAGCGAATCACAATGTAACTTCTAAAGTTAGATGGAAGCCCAGACAGGCGCCAGTGTGGACACGTGCAGAAAGGCAATACTTCCTGGTCCACTTCCTAGTCCAAAAAAGTTGTTTAAATAGGACCCCACGTAGCAACAGCCATTTTCAGCTCTAGTCAGTCCCGGTCAGCGTCACCCCTTGTCGCCGGTTGTCACCAACTCATCGACGATGTAAAACAGTAAGAAATCTCCTATCTCCATCTTTGCTCTTGGCTCGCTTTTTATCTATTCAAGAAACTTTCTTTCAACGTGTCGCTTCGTTTTTTGTGTGTGTGGACATTCCCAGCTTTTTCCACTCTGCCTCGACCACGACTGCCTGTACTTTGTGAGAACTGTTAAAGGTCCTACAAGGTGCAGAGAGGCACTGGAAAACTCTCCACCCCTGACTGTCCCTCGCGGTTACTACAGGTTTGACCCTCGGTTGCCACAACTTATAGCGAGAGTCGACGAGGTTCTACAACAGGCTTACCAAACCTCAACACAATATTACAGCTAGTCCACCAAACCCCAACCTATTATTACAGAGAGTCGTCAGGATCCCAACGCAATATTACAGATAGTCGACAGGATCCCTAATCACAGATAAGATCCAACCCAATATTACAGTTAGTCGACAGGATCTCAACACATTATTACATATATATATTTTAAATAATGAATAAGATTTTATTTATTGTAAACTATTGAGGGGGGTTACTCTTTCTTCTCAATATAGATGCTGTCTCTCTTTACCTTGAGACCTAGTGTCTAGCTACTTGACCAGCTCGGTGACTCCAAGGAAGAGGCTTTAAGGACGACTATCAATTATCCAAAACTTATACAAAACCTTTTTTATTGAACAGCACGGCCAAATTATACATTCAAAGAGATTTACATACTTTTTTTCTCTTTTTAAATTGCAAAAATATTTACATCAACAGAGTTGACTACTTTAGTAGTCGTAACAATAACAATGTGCATTATTCTCTCTATATATATTGAAAATAGAGAAATCCATATTTAATTCATCAGATAATAAAAATGCATATATTAATATACAAAGATGTAATGCCTCGATTAAGGTTGGCGTTAAGCCAGCTGAAATATTGGCAAAATAAATATTTTATTAAATCTAATATATGCATTTTTATTATCTAATATATATATATATATTAATATTGGTAATCAGCTATCTATCACATTTCTTTTGTTGATACCGAGTTCTTTTATTTAACTAAGTTGTGTTTGGGATATAATCAAAATAAATTGACTGACCATCTTGACATTTCTCTTCTTTATTCAAGAATATAATCTGAAATAAAAATATTCATCTATTTGCATAACCTATAAATTGTCGCCTGTTAGGTCTTATTATAATTTTATTCATAATAATTTTAAAATTTTTATATTCCCAACGCATTCTTTAAAGTTCGGATAAACAGTACTCAGCTTGATTTAAATTTGAATATGCAAATAGGTAAATATATTTTATATTTCTTTCCAATTTTGTTTGTTAGGGATATCAGTTGAGTCTTGTTAGTGAAATAAGTCAGTCGAGTTATTGCACATTATCTGGTACAAAATATTTATAACACACATATAATAGTATAATGACGTTCGACAAATTGTATTATATATTAGTATTATATTATATTATTTTGAAAATAGAGCAAACCATTAATAAATATTTAATTAAAAAGGTATATATTGGATCAAAATATAATTTATTTTATCAATATATGTTGACACATATTAATATGTTATAATACCTTGAAAAAGGTTGGCGTTCATCCAACTGAAATATTGGTAAAATTAAGGATATTTTAATCCTAATATACGAGGTGTGTTCAAAAAGTATCGCTACTTTTGAATTTTCGAGGGTTACGTATATTCGAATTTTGATCTTTTTGTGGCTTTATGTTGGTACTCATGTCTCTCACTTATGCCGACAAGCTCGGCCATTTTGAATGTTCACTTAATTGTTGACAGCTGCTTTGCTTTCAGGTGTTTTGTATCGTCTTCGATTTTTACCTATTAAAAAATGGATCAAAGAACCTGTATCAAATTTTGTGTGAAAAACGAAATTAAGTGCGCGGATGCATTCCGAATGTTGACTGTGGCATACGGAGAAGCTACCTTAGACCGAAGCAACGTTTATCGGTGGTACAAAATGTTCTCAGAAGGCCGAGAAGATGTGAACGACGAAGAGCGTGCCGGACGCCCGAGCACTTCAACAACAGACGAAAAATAATGAAGTGGAGAAAATGATATTGGCCAATCGTCGAATCACCGTTAGAGAAGTTGTTGAGGACCTAAACATATCGATTGGCTCGTGCCATTCGATTTTTATCAATTATTTGGGCATGAGACGGGTCGCCGCGAAATTCCTACCAAAATTGCTCAATTGCGGCCAAAAACAGCATCGCATGAACATTGCTAATGAGATGTTGGACTCTGTCCGCGACGACCCAAATTTGCTCCAGAGGGTCATAACTGGTGACGAAGCGTGGGTTTATGGTTATGACGTAGAAACCAAAGCTCAATCATCTAAATGGAAGCTGCCGCACGAACCAAGACCGAAAAAAGCGCGTCAAGTTCGGTCGAATGTGAAAGTTTTGCTGACAGTTTTCTCCGATTGCAGGGGCGTGGTGCATCATGAGTTCTTGCCACAGGGTAGAACGATCAATAAGGAATATTACCTGAAGTTATGCGCAATTTGCGCGAAGCAATCCGCCAGAAACGCCCGGATTTGTGGAAGAAAAAAAAAATGGCTTTTGCACCACGATAACGCCCCTGCTCACACATCGTTGCTTGTGCGCGACCTTTTAGCCAAAACCAACACATTAATGATGCCGCAGCCACCGTATTCCCCAGATCTGGCCCCCTGTGATTTTTTCTTGTTCCCTAAACGGAAGAGGCCCATGAAAGGACGACGTTACGCTACGCTTGACGAGATAAAGACGGCATCGAAGGAGGAGCTGAAAAATATTTTTAAAAATGAGTTTTTGAAGTGCTTCGAAGATTGGAAAAACTGTTGGCACAAGTGTATAATATCTCATGGGGATTACTTTGAAGGGGACAAAATAGTTATTCATGAATAAATAAATAAATTTTGAGAAAACACAAAAGTCGCGATACTTTTTAATTAAATATTGTATTATATAATAGATAATAAAACAATATATAAATTCATATGCGATTTATAAAATTTAATATTTTCAAAAATGTTAATCATCCCAAAATGATTTACATATAATTTGAAGGAACACAAAAGAATATTGTGTTTGAATAATTTGAATTTATTTCAAATCTATCATTCACATAAGTAGGAAGGTGATAAAGAAAGAAACTATGGCAAAAGTGTAGAGTGGTAATTATATGGTTGTTCCTAAAGTTCGTCTTTTTCTTTAAACGTTGTTTTATTACTTGGCGAATAATATTATATTACGGCGAATACATAATACACAATTACTTTATACATAATACAAAAAGATTAAACGTACATAACGGCGAATAATATTATGGCCAATAATATTGGTATTTCAAATTTTTGCAAGTGTTTATGAACTTTTGTGACAACCTTGTATTTGAGAGAGGGATTATTAATTTATAATATATTATTTAATTTTATCATGATATGAATTAATATAAAGAGAAAATGTTATATTGAATACTTTATTGAGAGTTATTAAAATCACCTGAATATACGTTTTAAAAAGCATGCAATACTATGAATATTGAATAATTATTTTCAATATTATTTGCATATAAACTTAAATTATTTTATTGATATTTTGATAAATAAATCTCTAGAGCACAAATTTTATTGATACGTAGATTTATATTCCTTTCAGTAACTAAATTTAGATTTCTTAATTTATTTTTATATAATTGGAAAAAAAATGAATGTAAAAACTGAAAATATTTTGCATATTTTATATAATCTAAAATTAGTCAGTTCTCTGCTGGAATCTAAATGGTGTCGTCTGACAGCAATTAAATTTTTCTTCTGATCGATGATGATATTCCAGGCGTGCCGAATCGTTTCCTGTTTGGAATGGTAGCCATGGTTTCCTGGATTAATTCCCTCTAAGAATTTGCTGAAGGATTCCATAAGATGAGCAATTCTAAGAATGAATATATAGTTATGGTGTATGGAATACATTTTTGAATATAAATAGTTAGAAATTATCAAAGTAATGCTCGCAGATAACGAAGAGAATAGTTAAAAATATTGTAGCAAAGTATTTATCAATTTATTAACAGAGTATCATATTTTATGCTTATATTTTTCTACTCTGTAAAATTACCTCATTGCCTATATTTTGTTTATCATTCATAGTTTGTTCTTGCCTTAAATAAATTGCTGTGTCATCCAAAAGTTTGTCTTTCCTAATTTTCCACGTGGCAATATAATGTTTAGTGTTAATAAGGAAATTAATATGTTCGAATGATGATTAATTGATACAGGTACACTGCAGAAGATTTTATACTAAAGATTGTCGCTCTGTGTAATATTCAAACAATCCCCCCCTTCTCAATGGCTGTAGGTGATGAGTCCAATTCCTTGTCTCAACTCTTGAAATTTATTCTTAGGAAGTGTCTTGGTCAATATGTCTGAATTAGTGTGCCATCTGTTATAAAAAAAATTAAACTATTTTTGACGCATATAATTATTTTAAAAATAAACAAGTGAGTCATTAGAAAATTGTTTTATTCTGTTATTAATAATAACGATTTGAAGAATCTCTTGACAATAGGTCACTTCTTTATTCAAGATTTAAAATAATTGTAGAAAGTAATATCTAACTTTGTGTGCATAGAAAAAAAAATAAAATAAAAAAATTAATCACATATTTGCATATTTACAAAAGGTTTTGTTCCGGCCAAAAAACAACAACAACAATGGCTTTATACAGCGTAAAGCCGCGTCATCTGGCGGTTGAATTTACAGAGTTGTTTGTTCTAGAAAATATTTTAAACATGAAATAAAAAAAGGAATAGTATTTTATAATATATATATATATAATATCCCGATCCATAATATTCAAACTTCAAATAAACAGTGCATTAGACTATTCTTAGAGAGAGAGAGAAGTAGAGTACATGAAAGTACATTAAATTCATTAACTTGTATATACAACATATATATATGTAGTATATTTTGAAGTAGATAGAGCACAACCTTCTTATAATATTTATCATAACCCCATATCTATATAAAATGTGTATCAAACTTGTAACAATAGAAATGACAAATAAAACAAAAGGAGTAGAGGTAGTCCAGACGACACCATGGACCAGACGACAAAGGCCAGACGTGATAAACAACCCAGGCGAACAGGTGTTTATGTTAATGAGTTCAATTACCCCGTCAACAGGTGGCCAGACGTGATAAATAACCCAGCGCTTGACAGGTGGCGTGATTACGGGAGCCAATCAGAAATCGTCAACATATGCCAGAGTCCAGTATATAAGGTCCCCCAAGATGGGACAAAGTTAGTAGTTGGTTAGTTGTTTTCAGAGCGACGCCGTTATACGGTCGGGTTTCTCACCCCTATCCGCGATGTAGGGCATCCGTGACGCCCGTGGTCCGACTGTCTTCGTCCGTGGTCTACCTCTACCTTCTTGGAGTTACCATCTAGACCTGCCTCTGTCTCTTGCTGTCCCAGTGCGGGAATCCCATCACGCACCCACTACCACGACTGCCCAGTACATTCCACCTCGGGTTTACTACAGAACCCGTTAAAGTCGACAGGATGACTGAGGACAGCAGCATGCAGAGGATGACGGAGGTCAGGGACGACTACTTCGCGGATGCCCTCACCAACATGCAACCCCACTACGAAGACCTAGTAAGCCGCCTAACAGACGCCATTCGGGGACTAGCCGTGCCTCGTGCGGAGGAAGCCCTCATCTCTCCTTTCGATGGATCCCACGCAACAAGCAGCCTTCTTCCCTACAACCATCCCCAGAGATCAACTCCAGCCAGCATCAGCCATTTCAAGGTACTTTAAACTTTGTTTCTGCCATTTACCCCCATAAATTTTATACTTATATTTTCACTTTAAGCATTTTAAAATCAATTATAACCTTTTTTATATCATTTTTATTCAAATTTTAAAACTTTCACACTCTCATTTATCATTTTTACTTTTATTTTAATCAAATTATAAATTTTAATTCATCATTTTCAATTTTATTATTAAAAATATTCAATCACGCATTTTTGCCAATTTATTAATCTTACATTCCTTTCTTAAATTCACTTAAAATGGCATTATCCAAATATGCAACTTTCAATTTTACATAAAAAATCATATTATATTTTAATTGCTCGAATCATATTTTCTAACCTTATTTGTGTGTGCTTTTTTTAATACCTTATTTATGGCCATAGTATTAATAATTAAATTTATTACACTCTTTATTTTACTTGAACTATTACTATTCAAATTGATATTTCTCAATATTTAAAAGTTTTAAAAACTAGTCCTAGTTTTGTATTTTTATAAATATCAATTTTAAATTATCTCATCTCATAATGTGCCTCCCATTTTTCCTCACAATTACAAATACAACTATAAATGTAATATGCGAAAACTAAATAACATACCATAAAATTTCCATATCCCATTGCATTTCATTCCTGCCTGTGTTAAATTGTTATTTACGTATTAAATACATTTTTATTTCGCACTTCTACATTGTTCACATCAATTTTAATTCCTCTCGCATATCCCATATCCCATTAACACATTTCGCATAATCATAACACATTTATTTATACAATAGTTAATTAATTAATTCTTTTTTAGCCTACCTTTTCCCAATTATTCATACCCACGATTTCAATGTTACAGATTAAATTTAATATCCTTCTAACAGAGGAACCTGCCAGATTAAAACGGATAGGAAAATTATATAAAATCCCTTTTATAGCAAATCTTATTTTTATAATGTTATAGGATAGTTTATCGTTTTGTCAACCCGTTTAAAAATTAGGTCCCCATCATCTCTAAAATCGATCCTGTACATGACACCATGTGAGACGCCATCTTGGCCTCCATAAAAGGACAATTAATTCCAATCTTCATCCCAACGACAGCTCAAGGACGCAATGAACTCCCCCCTTACTTTTTTTTCAACTTCGTCTTTCCTTCCATACTTCTAAAGGGGTGGAATGACCTTTGTATCCATCATTAGCATCCATCATTAGCAGAGATATTCCCTCCTACTTCAACACTCTTACCTGTCAATCATTCAATTATAGGCCTTCCATACTTCTCTCGTTTCTTGATCATTTTCCATTGGCCTTCTATGCCTTCATTCTAACCTCCCCATGTTAACTCCACACGGAGAGCTTGGGTAACCAGCGATATTTTTTTTTCTCTAACGCTCGACTCAGGCCACCATCAGCACGATGCGCCCACTCAATTTTCGTTTAATTTTATTTTTCATCTGGTCGAGCTCAATCACCGACAGCAGCGCAGCTCTTGAGCCCCATCTCTTTTTAACCTCTCTCAGAAAAGTTTTCTTTCCCATATTCTCCCATTACCTACCTCTCCTTCGATCTTCACGCCTTTTGCTCATCTGATCTAATGCTACTTACAGAACATCTTGAGATTGCTGAACCCTGAAAACAATACTTCGCTTCTAAGCTCGTATTGCAGGGCAGGACTCCTGAGATGTCCTTTGCAGAAACCAATTCAGATCTTCCTTTATTCCTCACTGCGTCACTACCTATCGTAAACCCTTTGCTTAAGTCAATTTTCTTTTATATTTTACTTTACTTTTATTATCTCTACTTCTCCTCCTTCCTGTATTACATCCCTGAAACTATGTTGTAAATATTCAAGGCACCTTAAGTAACAAAAAACTGTAACTAGTATACCAACTTTCCCAATTATTTACTTTCGCTATTGTGTGTGTTTACTTTAAATTTATCCTTCCTATGTACTCCTCTTATATATAATTTTTGTAATTTTATAATATTATATCAGTGTGTCACCACTACTCCCCTTTATCTTTATTTTTATTCTAGTAACTAATTTGTGCCCCAAATTATTTACCATTTAATGGGTTTGCTAGCTTTTCTCTCATTTATTTGTAAATAGACTTACAGTTTTACTAGTTTTGTGGTGTTGGACTTTGTTTTTAACTTACAGATGTAGATAAAGCATTTCAATATTAATCGATAATATCATTTTGTTTATTAACCATCAACATTAATGCCATCAAATACCAATCAACCCTTTATATATTATTACCTTTAATATTTTTATTTTCTTTTTTTTCATCATGTTTAGACTTAGAATTTTACAACTTCAGCTATTTTAGGCACCATTTTAAAAAACCTACACCCAACAATATTTATAATATTTCTTAAATAGATAAAACATTTATCATTTTATTTTTCTTATAGATTTTCAAAATGTTATTTTTGACGCTTCCCTTACAACCTCTAACTCTATCCCATGAACCTTTCCTCCCAACTTTTTACATCCATCAAGAGATTATTGTTCGTCAGCCATTTACTTTTTTTTTTTATTGATTAAACTAACTAGAAGACCCTTCCTCGCTGTACATTTCCCAACAGTGAGCTCAGGAGACTCAGGTTTTTTTTTTTCTCTCATCGTCCGGCTCATCATTTTTTCATCTTTCAACTTTTTTTCACCACACAAGCCGGACACAATAAAAAATGACAGCAATAAATCTCTTCCTCCCACCTCTCCTTTTCCGCATCCTTCAAACCTCCAACCTTCCAAGGGATTCCAGTTCGCCGAACATTTTTGTTTTTTTTTCATTGATTAATCCGACTGGAACAATCCTTCCTCGCTATACCATTCCCGATAATGAGTTCAGGATATCCAGCGCGATCTTTTTATTTTTTTTTCTCATCGCCCGACTCATCATTTCAATTCACCATTTTTTCAAACTTTCACTTTTTTTTTGTCATCATTCAACCGGGCATAATCATTATGGACAACAGGGATCCTTCTTACCTCTACCTCTCCCTTTTACCTCAATCAATCTTCCCACCTCTTTTCACTGTCTGAGCTAATGATGCAGACGGAATATCTTGAGCCTTCTGTTAATGAAAACAATGCCTCACTTAAACAAGTTCGCATTGCATTGCAGAATGCTTGGGATACTACTTTGCAGAAACATGCTCAGATACCCCTATCCCCTTTTTTCAAACTTAGCGTCACATTATACGTTCAGTCAATAAACTAACTTCATTTTTTTTCTCCTCTTATCTTTAATGCCATAAGATATTATTTTCCTTGTACGATTCATTTTACAATATTTACCATTTTGTATTATATACTTTCTCTTAATCTTTTATCATTCATTTTGTGCGTCTTTATTTTATAACCTTGATTTTTATTTCATTGATACACCACCATTACAACATCTTTCTCTTTTTAACTTGTAGCTTAATAATAATTTTAACTAATTTGTATACAAATTATTTCTTTTATTTTTTATAATAGGTTTGTTAGGTCACCATTCATTACATGTCATTCCCCCAACCAAACCTTCATCACCGGGGACACATTCTGTAGTATATTTTGATATAGATAAATCACAACCTTCCTCTAATATTTATTATAACCCCATATCTATATAAAAATGTATCGATCTTGTAAAAATAGTGACAAATAAAATAAAGGGGTAAAGGTAGACCAAGACGACACCATGGACCAGACGACAAAGGCCAGATGTGATAAACAACCCAGGCGAACAGGTGTTTATGTTAATGATTTCAATTACCCCGTCAACAGGTGGCCAGACGTGATAAATAACCCAGCGCTTGACAGGTGGCGTGATTACGGGAGCCAATCAGAACTCGTCAACAAATGCCACAGTCCAGTATATAAAGCCCCCAAGTTAGTAGTTGGTTAGTTCTTTTCAGAGCGACGCCGTTATACGGTCGGGTTTCTCACCCCTATCCGCGATGTAGGGCATCCGTGACGCCCGTGGTCCGACTGTCTTCGTCCGTGGTCTACCTCTACCTTCTTGGAGTTACCATATAGACCTGCCTCTGTCTCTTGCTGTCCCAGTGCGGGAATCCCATCACGCACCCACTACCACGACTGCCCAGTACATTCCACATCGGGTTTACTACATATATATATATATGTGAAAAAATAGTACAAATGTAACATTGTACTCGGATAAGGTGCATAAATTAAGAAAAATGCATCTCCTTATCGTGCAACTGAAAGTTGCTGATGGATTGAGCCATCTATCGGAATAAATATCAACTATTCTCGTTGATTTTTAATTATTCCAGAATTGTCCAAATACCCATTCTTGATTAATCAAGAAAAGCTAACCACGGACGCGTTTCGGGCTGTTGGCCCTCATCAGCGTGGTGCAAGCTGTACCTCAACGACCAAAAAATTGGCCATTAAGGCATCCTGAAAAATCATGAAACGGGTAGTTAAGGCCAGAATTGCGTGAGGACGCTACACAATGTGAAAAAATAGTACAAATGTGACCTTGTACTGGGATAAGGTGCATAAATTAAGAAAAAGGTATCTCCTTATCGTGCAACTGAATATTTGGCCAATTCTGGAATAATTAAAAATCAACGAGAATAGTTGATATTTATTCCGATAGATGGCGCAAGCCATCAGCAACTTTCAGTTGCACGATAAGGAGATGCCTTTTTCTTAATTTATGCACCTTATCCGAGTACAATGTTACATTTGTACTATTTTTTCACATTGTGTAGCGTCCTCACGCAATTCTGGCCTTAACTACCCGTTTCATGATTTTTCAGGATGCCTTAATGGCCAATTTTTTGGTCGTTGAGGTACAGCTTGCACCACGCTGATGAGGGCCAACAGCCCGAAACGCGTCCGTGGTTAGCTTTTCTTGATTAATCAAGAATGGGTATTTGGCCAATTCTGGAATAATTAAAAATCAACGAGAATAGTTGATATTTATTCCGATAGATGGCGCAAGCCATCAGTAACTTTCAGTTGCACGATAAGGAGATGCCTTTTTCTTAATATATATATATATATTGTTTTGAAAATATACCAATCCATACTTAATTCATTAGATAATAAAAGGCATATATTGGCCTTTTATTATCTAATATATATATATATTTATTAAAAATAAAGAAGGCATCTCCTGACCACGAGCACATGTGCTTTTTAGATGGCAGAGCGCCATCTAGTGGAGCAAGAATAAACTAAACGTTTATTTAGTTTGCTCCGTGATATTTGGCCAACCCAATTTCTTGATAAATTAAGAAAAGCCATCCACGAACGCGTTTCGCGCTGTTGGCGCTCGTCAACAAATTTGGCCTTAAATACCCATTTCTTGATTTCTCGGGAAGCCATTGGGACCAAAAAATATTTTTGGTCGCAGTGGTTACAGCCTACTCCACGCTGACGAGCGCCAACAGCGCGAAACGCGTTCGTGGATGGCTTTTCTTGATTTATTAAGAAATTGGGTTGGCCAAATATCACGAAGCAAGCTAAATAAACGTTTAGTTTATTCTTGCTCCACTAGATGGCGCTCTGCCATCTAAAAAGCACATGTGCTCGTGGTCAGGAGATGCCTTCTTTATTTTTAATATCAACACCTGACCCACTTATCTTTTATTTTTTCTATTGTTTTTTCATATATATTTATATAATGGGGAATACCAAATAATTATTTTTGTGATTTTGAATCAAATATTAATATATACACACACTTGTATATATTCTTGCAAAGGTCCAACCCCACCAGCGAGTGCAAGTAAGGGGCTCTGGCAAATTTGTAAGTGCAAAGTCTAACATCTTTTCACATGTGTAGACATGTGGTGCACTTACAGTAAAAGCAGTCGTCTACTTCTACCCACCATCATGGTCTGTACCGCGTGTACTAGGAATATGCAAAAAAAAAACTCGTATATATATATATTTGAGAGATATCAAAACTTTCAATGCATTGCTTTCAAAATCAGGTGATATATTCTCACTTTAGGAAAATCAATTTTCACAGAGCAAAAGTTGCGATTCTTGGTGAAAGGTTTCTTCAGCGTTGCTAACAATTTGATAGGAAATATTTGGTTAAAGTTTTAGGCCAGGCTCAGTGAGTAATCCTTTCAGAATGTTGGACGGAAATCTTGAACAACCTAATTTGCCAATATTGAATACTTATCGATTGATCGATTGATGCAGCTTCTTGACGACAAGTGTGGAGATGGATTTCCAATAATCATAGAATTTATTTCTTGTCTGGACGTGATAATTGTAAGGTCGCCTTGAGAGAGAAATTGGGGTCATAAATCACGCCATTGCAGTCAAACTGAAGTGAACAATTTGGAAGATTTTTCTATTAAATAACATACAATATTTTATGTAATTCTACTGTCTTAAAAGCTTATGTCCATTGTTTGATTAAATATTATTTTTAAGATTCTACCCTTCAGTATAGCATATATAAGCAGAATGATCCAATATAGTATTAGAGCTCTGAAGAAGCCGTCTGGTAGATTAAATTGGCAGAGCCGCTGGGAGGGTTTACCACGGATGAGCCAAGCCTTACCAATATATCTTTCATCGCAGTGAGGATAGTAGGGTTGTGATTTATTTGTGAAAAGAAAATTTCGCGTCTTTATGTCTTCATTCGTTTTAAAATATTATACAACTTCTTTTATATATCCATTACCTTATTGATATGTTTCATATTTTCCTAAAATATAAACAATTTTCGAATAAATGAAAGGCGTATTTAGTACCTTTAGACAAAATCATTGCTTAGTGTCACACGAAGGTTTGAATTAAACTTATAAAAATTAAAAACATATGAAAGAATTGCCATCGCCTATGTACAAATTCCATTGCACAAGGATATGTAAATTTGACTACTTTGTAGGAAACTCTTAAAGTTGCTAAGGATTGTTTTATAATTGCTGCCATTTAGGATTACCAATAAATATCTATTATATATAGTGGCACATTAGTTCAGTCTCCGAGAATGGAAATTCCTTCCTTTACAAGTGAATAAAATGAAGGACTTCTAGATATGTAAGCATCAAGTGTTTCCTAAGATATGGGCAGCAGAGTTATTTTGAAAGAGACTTTAAAATTATGAAAATTCTGAGAATTTAAAGCAGGTTTCAGTTAAAATAGTATTTATTTTCTTTTCACCTAATATTTATTATTCATATCTCTTGACTAAACTATCTACCAAAAAGATATTAGAGAACCAAAGAGGCGTGTATCTTTACTCCTAAAATTGAAATAAAACGCGATCATAAAAAAAAAGTTTCAACACAAATTTGGATTGTTATATTTGATGCACATCTGTCATTATCAATTGGGTAGACAGCCTTTAGCTGATATAAAAAGAATTAGTGATATTTTTCTTTGTGGAAGGATCTCAAATCTTCAATATTGCGACAACTTCAGCTAGTACCACTCTCATGCTCAATTAGAACAGTCCGGGGAAGTGTCCGAGCATCAGGGAACCTTTGCCGTACGTGGCCTGCCATTATCCATCTATAGAGGTTCTTCAGGAATATCCTTGGCGGAAAGAATACGTATAATGGCATAAACATAGTGCTGATCCGTTTAACGTTAGGCAATAAGGGAAGTTCAGATGGCGTTAATGATGGCACCATGATGTTCGTAAAGTTCAACAACTAAACAGGAATTGTGCCAATTACCTGGCTAGTCCCTAAATCCGGATATTATGATCATCTGCCACCAATATTTGCAGATCTCTATATTCTATCACATCCACACACATTATATAGGTACGATCACAAAGAGCTAACGTCACATATATCATGGTTGCAAACAATTACGCCCATTTTGCCAAAGGGGGCATACAGAGAGAAGTTCATCAGGGGGGGGGGGGTCGGTGGAAGGATGGTCTAAACCGTTGTTTTCAACAGTTACGACCCGCCTTCGATTCTCGCATTTGACACTTTTTTTCTTATTTAAAAAAATCCTCCAATGGCCCCCCGATTCTTGGAAAACTCTAACCCCACCAGCGAGTGCAAGAAACCAAACGGGGCTATGGCACATTTTAAAGTGCAAAGTCGAACTGATTTTCGCATGTGCAGACATGTGGTGCACTTACAGTAAAAGGAGTCGTCTACTTCTACCCACCATGATTATCATGGACTGTACCACGTGTATTAGAGATAAGCAAAAAAGAAAGTTCTGGCAGTGCACACAGTAATGTGACTCGAGGAACCTCAGTGAGGAGAAATTGTTTTATCTCCTTCTCTCTGAGTAAACAAGGGATTTTCTCTAATAGGATTTTGTCTGGTGAAATTGGATTGTTTGGAGGACAGGGTGTATGGGAGACCATCCTCTCAGTTGGTGGATTCATGGCGTTTACTAACAACCGTTTAATTATTTTGATACTATGTTCGATTGGATTTTATTTTAAATGGACAGATCTTTCTCTCTTTCAGATATATACGAGTATATATATTATATATTTCTGTTGTATTTTGATTGTTATTCATATAGAATTATTAGCTGTTGCTTGATTTTGGTATACATGAGTATATTACGCTCTTGTTATAAAGAAAAAATGAGATTTTCTGCTGATTTTGAGATATCTTGAGTATTATGCTATGTTAATGTAGTGTCACAATCGTGGTTACAATCTTGAACTACAATAATAAAAATGATGAATATTATAAATAGCTTTAATTGAGCTTATAGGATATATAAAAACATAATTTGATTAAAGTAATGCCTGGCTTAAGGCGTAAGAATAGAAAAACGAAAACCTTATTTACATAATGTACAAAAGATTTGAGCCGGCCATCGGTAAACAACCACAATTAGTTTTTACAGGGGAAGCATGACCTCTGGCGGTCGATTTAACAGAATATTTAAATCTATGAAATATAATTTCAAATAAAATAACATTTTTATATAACATATACATATACAGTTGAACCTGTCTATAGCACCCCCTCTAAATAGCTCCTTCCTCTCTATAGCGCCCGATTTTGAACATTAAAATGTGAAAAATTTACCTTAAAAGTGACCTGTTTATAGCACCCCCTCTTTATAGCATCCTATTTTGGTGAGTCCCAAGAGGGGGCGCTATAGAAAGGTTTAACTGTAAATATATTTATAATTTAAAGTTTATTCCTTTTTTATTAATATCGAATTACACCCGATATCCCTACCAAGGGATAATTGCGCCACAGAACACCGTTATTCACAATATCTCAAGTTTATACATTTTTAATTTAGAAATTATGAAAAAGTTTGAAAAAAGAAAACAATTTAATAAAATACTTACTGCTCAGAGAGTTAGAAAAAAACAAGAAAGAAGAACGCAAGAAAAATAATTGAGAGTGAAATAAAGAATATACAAGAATGTAAATTCCACAGTAATAAAAAAACAAACAAAAAAATCCAGTTTGAATCTCTAACTAAGAATTGGAAAAGTAAATAATAAAAACCGAAATACTAATTAATTTTATCAGGTTTCTCACCAGGTAGTTTCTTCACTTGGAGGGTTCACCACTGATGAGCCAGACCCTCCCATTAATTTCTCCATTGCAGTAAGGGCAGTAGAAATTGTTTTATTTTCAAAAAGAATCATACGCGTCTATAATAGGTTCGAATTTTCATAACAGATGGCACGCTAATGCATAATAATATCTATAAAATGTCTAGAATTTTTCAAATGTGTCCCTATTATTCTCATGAACATACATAGTTCCTTGAATTCAATATTTTCCCTTTTCCTGTAGTCCTGGAAGATAGGGCATTCTGTAAATAGGTGACTGGAATCTTGTTTTCACACCTTGGATAGTTGACTGCCCCTATACCGAACAATAATTCTTCAAATTTTCTGAAGTTTCAACAAATTGATAATTGAAAAATTCAAAGCGAAAATAATTAGGAATTCCCTTAGGAAATAACTGTAGAAAATATATATTAGTATTTATAAACATATCGTTTATTCTTGCCCTTTTTGATACCATTTAGAATTGTTGGGGAATGAGGTCTGAATGCTTGTGTTTATCTTCCTCAGATAATTAATTCAAAATATATGATTAATCTTGTTTCGATGTAATCAGATAAGAGAACATGCTCCGTCAGACAATTTGAACACTCTAATAGCCCATAGAATGATTTGATATTGCATGGAATTTTATCTTTGTTTGCATCTATTATTAATATGGTTGAACCTGCTATCAACTCTATAGGTTAGTATATGCATAAAAATAGTTTTATAAATCGTTTTAAATATATGCCTTTTTATTATATAAGTTTCATAAATAAAAAAGGCATATCCTGACCAGGAGCACATGTGCTTTTTAGATGTCAGAGCGCCATCTAGTGGAACAGAAATCAACTAAACATTGATTTAGCCTGTTCCCTGATATTTGGCCAACATATTTTCTTGATAAATCAACATAATATAAACACCTGGACTTTTTTCCTATTATTTTTCTCACATTCTTATAGATAATTATTCTTTTTTTTAAGCCAAGATAACTCTTTAATTGAGGTGGAAGCTGTTATCTTACTTCGCCACGACGAGAAGCTGCGGGTTTGGATAGAGTGCCCTCTAGCTCTTTAGGGGTTTTGGAAGACTTCTTAGGGAGAGGAAGTTCTTTTTGAGAGTTAATTCCCTAAATTTTATCACTGAGGGTAAATAAAAAGTTTTTCATACGTTGTGTTTTATGTGAACTCTATTAAAGTAGCTAAATATTGACGTAATAAGCGAAATTTCTGGATGCAAACATGTTGGAATATAGAAATATTTTATCCCTATTCAAAATATATAAAAATATAAGTGCCAACTGAAAGACATTCTTTCATCTCTATGAGAGAATGAAATAACTTAAAATTTTACGTCGTACCCAATCGCTTTTCGTGTTCTTTGTCTAATCAGGATGCAACAAAGATGCACACGTGAGTTCAAAGGGATGCAGCAAAGGTTAATGCTTTATTATACGTGGCAATAAACAGAAGGAGTACAATAAGTGGGACTTGCCTTCAACCTCCCCGTAAGAAGTATCCTTGGGTCCGTGGATGTTACCCTTGTGATTCGTCTCGTTTCACACTACACATGTCCAGCCTGAACTACACCGGCTTGTAGACCACTCCGATATCAGTCTCTCATGACACCGTCTTGCAGGATTATTCACACGGCCGGAGGCAAGTCGCCACGTCTTCTCCTTGCGACAGATGTAACCAGACTCTGTCCTCCCCCACACAAGAATGCTGTTTTTGGCGACTGCCTCCCTGACAACACATGGCCATCCTCCCACTCATCTTCCCCCAACCATACTCTGTAACCTTGGCCTTGTCATCCATTTTACAATGTTATTTTGTGAGATAGGGGGAATGGCTACTAAACCTTTGTGTGTGTGTGTGACAATTGACAATTGAAAAATATTTATTGTCATCTAGACACTTTTACAATTCAGCGAGAGAGAACAAGAGAAATATATACAGGAGAATGAAAAATAAAATACAAATTTTTTACAAAGTGATGATGGAGGATGAAGGAAGGCATCCCCTGCGCACGAGGGTCCTCGTCCAGGCGATGAGCGGGTCCTCCACCCCACCGAGCCCAACCTGGACAAAGTGGCGATAGACGCGCAGCTTTGCCGACGCCAGGATGGTCAGGGCGTCGTCCTCAAAGCCGGACCCGCCGAAGATCCAGGCCTGCAGGTCAGGGGGCCGCCCGATGATGTTGAAGGCCTCTCTGATGAGGGGCCTGATGGAAGAGCAGCTCCAGTAGCGGTGGCCGAGGGAGCGGTCGACGGACCCACAGGCAGGACACGAGGGGACGGCCGAGGCAGGATGGGCCGGATGGGGTAGAGCGTGGAGGGCCAATTTGAAGGCGGCATCGGCCTCATGCCCCGAAAAGGCGCAGCGCCGGAGCGAGGCCCAGTCGATCCTGGATGGTGGGCTGATGGTGGGTGCCCATCTCGCCAGGAATCGGGAGTTCGGCGTGGCCGCGAGGCGTGGACGATCCAAGGCCCGTCGGGCCGAGCGCGTCGTGAGGCCGTTGAGGAACGGCGTGGCCGTCCCGCGCAGCACCACAGCCGCAGCTAATGAAGATGAGGAAGAAGATGGAGACTCCCCCCCGAAGCCCACGGCGTTCTCGGAGGTCAGCCTCCGACAGAAGGCGCCCAGGGTCGCGGCGTCAGCCAGGGCCGAGCGCGTAGGGCGGGCGATGAGGTGTTCCTCCTCGATGAGGTCCCGGACTCGGGCTCCGCTCCAGCGGGCGGGGGCCAGGAGGTTGGGAGGGCGGAGAAACCGGCAGCCGCCGATGATGGGGAGGTCCAGCAGCTGAGCAGTGGGGGACCGCCCGGTGGTTGAGGCCCAGGATGTTGGAGGCCTCCTCCCAGAGCTTCAGCAGCCGGAGGCGCCGGGGCTGGAGTGTGGTGCCGTCCGGTGGAGGTCTGAGCCAGGCCTCGCTAGTCACCAGCCAGGAGAAGCCGTTCCTGCCCCCGCGTAGCGCGACCTGCACACCCTTGAGGCAGGCGAGCTGGAGTTGGGTTGCCAGGTCGAGGAGGCCGAGGCCTCCGATGGCTACGGGCCTCGCCATGACGGCGGCGGGAAGCCACGCCGTGTGCTCGGGCCCCCAGACGAACCTCGCTAGTCTGGCCTGCAGCTTGGCGATGGTCGGGGGTGATGGCAGGTACCCGTGCAGGTGTGCTGGATGGTGGAGCCCACCAGCGAGTTCGCCGCTCTAGCTCGTCCGACGAGGGATAGGCCGCGGGTGAAGGGCGTCCATCTGCGACAGGCGGACTCCAGGAGGGCGAGAAGATGCTGCTCCTGATGGGCTACGGAGCTTCTGGGGGCGATGTCGAGCCCGAGGACCCTGATGGAGGTGGTCGACCAGGAGGCGCCGAGAGGGGAGTCGCCGCGGTTGCTAAGGCTCCGCACCAAAGGCCCGCGCTCTTCCTGAGATTGACGGCGATACCAGAGGCCCGCTTGAAGTCCCCGAGGACGGTCGCCACCCGCTCGAATTCTTCGTCGCGATGGAACAGGAGGACGATGTCGTCGGCGTAGGCGATGACGTTGCCCACGCCGAGGATCGTCTCCAGGCGACGCAGCAGCGGTCCCGTCGCGATGCTGAAGAGCGCCGTGCTCAGAGCGCAGCCCTGTCTCACGCCGTTGAGTAGTTTGAAGGCGACGGTCTGGAAGCCCCCGACCTTTATTGTGGCGTCCGCCCCGGCGTAGAGTAGAAGAGTCCATCCCACGAAGGCCGGTGGGAGGCGCAGGTGGGACACCAGGAGGGACGTTAGATACCCGCGGTCCAGGGAGTCGAAGGCGGACTGCAGATCCACGGAAACCGCGGCCAGCGGCGTGCCTCGGGCAGTAGCCTCCTCGACGGCGTCTGTGACCCGCGCGATGTTCCAGGAGGGGGACCTTCCGGGGACGGCGTACGTCTGGCACTCCGGCACCAGAGTTGACAGGTGTGGCCTGAGGCGGCCGAGCAGGATCGATCCGATTACCCTGTAGTCGGCCGAGGGCAGGGAGATCGGTCTGTAGCTGTCCAGACCGCGACCGCCGCCGCGGGCCTTGGGGACCAGGCAGATCTCGCTCCGGCGCATCGATGGAGGCAGGGCACCTCGGAGCTGAGACTCGGCGAGCACACGTCGCAGGGCGACCGCGAAGAATTCCTCGAAGGTGCTGAGGACCTCGCAGGGCAGACCGTCCCAGCCGGGGGCTCTTCCGCGAGGGAGGCGGCGGATGGCAGCGGCTACCTCAGCCTCGGAGACCTCAGCCCGGTGGAGTGGATCCTCTTCTCCTAGTTCGATAGGAGTGGTGGTCGTAGCTCCGATGAAGGCCGCGTACTCCGCCGGGTCGCAGCTCGGGCGGGCGAAGCGAAGCCGGAAGATGTCCAGGGCCTTTCGCCGCAAAACGGGGCCCTCGATGACCTCGCCGTTCTCGTCCCTGATGGTGGTGACAGCTGGGCGGCGGTGGCGCGTGAGGCGCGCGAGGTCCGGGAGAGATGGGTAATCCGCGTTCGTCGACGAGGCCTCAACCTGAACCCTGATGTAGCGTTGGGCCCTGCCGATGTAGCCGTCGTCGCGATCGTGGTGGCGAGGATCGTGGAGCGAGCGGGCCTCCGCGAGGATGCCGGCCTTGATTAGTGTCCAGCGGTCCCACAGTTGAGGCGCATCGAGCAGGGATATTTCCTCCGCGATGTCCACCAGGTAGTTGTTCATGTGCTCCTGGGCCATTCCGGAGCGGAGCGTAGCAGCCACGCGAGGTTGGGAGGGGGCGGCTGGAGGGCCCACTCGGAGCAGCACCATGCGATGATCGGAGAGGTGGAAAGGAGCAATCGCATATGATGTTGAGACCTCCAGAAAGCGCGCCGGAGCGAGGATTCTGTCGAGGCGACTGCTCTCGATCAGGTCGCCATGTGCAGCGACTCTGGTGGGAAGGTGGGCGGCGTCAAACTCGGGGGCGGCATCCAGGAGCGCGGCGGACTCGCAAAGAGCTCCGAGGGCCGCCATGGAGATAGAGTCGCGGTTCCTGTCGTCCCTGATATTAAAGTCCCCGAGGACCCAGGCTTCCTCCTCTTCTTCAACGGCGGCTGCCTCGATGACTCGGAGTTGCTCGATGCGCTCGCGCTGGTCGTGCGAGAGGTGGACATTTATGACGGTCATCTCCTGGCCGTGGACATTGAAGGTGGTCAAGACGATGTGGCCCGGCCACAGGATGCGGTGTCGCGAGACGGTGACGCCCGGCGCGTAGATGCAGGCGAGGCCCGAACCCGATATTGCGTCGGGTGGGGCAGTAATAGCATCGTAGCCGAGGCAGAGGTCTTGGGCGCCGTCGAGGTGGTGGGTGTTAGTTTCTTGCACAAGCGCAATGTCCACGCGGTGTTGTCTCAGGAGATGGCAAAGGCTTAGGCTCTTGTTCCTAATAGCGAGCCCGCGCGCGTTAATGGAGGCGATGGTGAAGCCTATGATGAAGTCCCTTGATGGAGCAGGGGCAGGGCCTGGCGAAGGCGTTTGTAGATGGAGCCGCTGGAGTCGAGCCTCCTACGTAAGAGGGCCTGGACCAGCTCGTACAAGGCAGTCCTCTGGGCGGGTGTAAGGTCAGGGAGTTGCTTTTTGAGGTGCGGTGTGGAGACGAGGAGGCTACAAACCCTCTCCTTTTCGAGACCCGCTTGGTTGGTTTTGTCAAAGATTGTGGAGGGGGCCGGCCGCAGGCAGGCATCTAGCTCTTTCCTGATTTTATTCTTTCCTTCCTGGGTGGAGCCTGTGCCTTCCTCCTAAAGCTGAGCCACCTCCATTGGCTCGGCGGGCACCGGTGGAGGCAGGGCTGGTGTGGTGGGCGGGTCGGAGGCTGAGCAGGTGGAGCTCGGCGCCTCTCCAGGCGGCAGGGGAGGACGCGCAGGATGGAGCGCTGGGGCACCCGGAGCAGCAGCAGCGGGCGTCACTGGGGCATTATTAGGTGCCTCCTCCGATGGAGCTAGGGGCGCTGGTGGAGAGGGAACGGGTGATGGTGGACCAGTTCGCTGAGGCACGGTGGGAGAAGGAGAAGAGGCCTGGATCTGGGCGGGGGAGTCCACGCGCTTTGGGGCGTCGAAGTTCCGCCTGGCGAGCGATGGGCAGCTAGCTCTGCGGTGGCCCTGCCTTCCGCATTTGGAACATTTGATTCCGAAGGAGAGGTAGGCAGATAGGGTGTCTCCCTTGGACTGTATGGTCAGTCGGGTGGGCAGGGTCTCCAGCCTGACTCCCTCGTGGAGCAGGATGAACGCCTCCCGGCGGCCGTCGTTGAAGGCGAACTCCCCCAGCTTGATCAGGATGGGGGCAATGGAGGTGACCCTCCCGTATTGGCCCAGGGCGTTCACGATGGTGAAGTCGTCCACGAAGCCTGGCAGGCCGGCGACGACGATCCGTTCGGCCCTTTTTCGGTAGGGGAAGACCCTAAGGGTCGTTCCCCCGATCTCTAAGTCGCTCTCCACCAGAAGGCGCGCAAGATCTTTGGTTGCCAAGCCCACGAGGAAATGGCCGTTCATTTTGCTGAAATGTGTGATTTTATCCGGCCCCCCGACCAGCCTGGACATTGCCTTGAGGTAGGTGTAGTCCGGGATCTCTGGGCACCGCTCCACGAAGATGTAGTGCTCGTGGTTGGTTGTGGCCTGCCTCTTCTTGGCGTCAGCGATGTTGGCGCGTGTCGCCTTGATCTCCCTAGGCGGCACTGTTTTCGGCCCTGTCGGCCGCCTCAGCTGCTGGGAGCTGGGCTTCTCAGCAGGCCTGCTAGGCTGCTTGGCGGCGCGCTCCGGCGTTGTTGAAGTGCGGCGCCGCTTCTTGTTCTTCACAACGGTAAAACCCTCGTTGTCGTCCACGTCAACCATCTCGCTGTCGGCCCAGTTGAGCGAGGCCGGGCTGGGTGTTGCAGCGCTGGAAGAGGCAGCAGTCGGCGGCGCGGTGACGTCACGCGCGGCGGCCGGATTTACATGCACGTCGCCCGCCGGCGGATTTGCATGCTTTGTTTTTTCTTGATTTTCTTCAGAAGAATTCTTCTGAAAAGCGATTTTCGCTGACATCTCAGCACTGGTTGAAGATTTCGAGCTGAGCCTTTCAGGCTCATGAGCAGCTCGTTCAGGGCTTTCAGCCAATGTCACATTCGACACACCTTTCGGCATTTTTACACCTGCCAAAGGTGAAAAACGGCGGAGCTAAAAATTGCGTGGCCGCTCGATAGGTGTGTGTGTGTGTTTCAACAAATCTCAAATAAAGATTTGAAGGTCATTTTTAACTTACGCGATAATAAACATAGATTTCGTATATATATTGTTAGGCGATTATGGCAGAAGTCTAATTAGGGATTTAGAAGAGCGTAAAAAAGAGAGTAATCAAGTTTAAACGTATTGAAAAGAATGAGGATATGATTAAGCATTTTACTCAGGTTCTCTGGATACCTGGGACAAACTTAATAATCTATTTCAACATTCAATCATAGAATTATTCACAATTTTATTTATTTATTTCAATTTTAAGTGCTATGTTCCCCTAAGGACACTTGGAATGTCATACATGTATGCTTCTACAGTTGTCCATACAAATATATTTAGAAAAATTTTAGGCCGTAAAAATAGTCATATGATATTAACAAGGAGAAAAATAGAGAGAAAATCGAGATCAGAGAACTGTGTACAGAAGAAAGAAATGCCTGGCTATATATATATATCTACAATAAAAACATAATATAATCAGTTTCCTAAAAGAGAGAGAAGAGAGAGAGATATACAGAATTATTTACACTGACTTCACGACCTGCAGTGTAGAACTATAAACAATCCGTTCTGCGGCCACAGTGAAGTAATCAACGCCTGGCTATGGAAATTTATAGACATGTCACATTGAATAGGCTTGTTACTTGTATGGCGGTATGATATATCTCTAAATCCTGTTATATTACCTTACACCTAATTCATAAATTGACAAAACTAAAATGTCATAAAAGAGAATTGCTATCACCTATGATATCTTCTGAGAGAGAGGTTGGGATAATAAATATCAATAATTATTAAAAAAGAGGCATCTTCTTGTGCCAATAAAGTTGCTGATGGCTGGCGCCATCTATCGGAATTAATAACAACTATTCGTTGATTTTTAATTATTATAGAATTGGCCAGATACCCATTCTTGATTAATCAAGAAAAGCTGACTACGTACGCGTTTCGGGCTGTTGGCCTTAATCAGCATCTATTGTACTATTTTTCACAAATTTCATTATTGTAAGTCTTTTATGCCAAATTTACGTCCCCAATATGAAATGCTTTGAGGGAAAATACTTCACTTGTGGATATTTTCATAATTATATCAATCAATCCTGCAATTTTCAAAATTAATAAGCATATAATATTCGTATTAATTAAAATATACTATTGAGGTATATATACATATTTACTTTCAAATACCATCCAGTTTATATATCTGTCGATAGGGCAGATAGAAGATGACTTCAAGATGGCTAGAGACTGACACCATTGTAAGCTCGCCCACTTGAATAAAACTTGAATAAAAGTGTGTCAGGTGTTGATATTAAAAATAAAGAAGGCATTTCCTGACCACGAGCACATGTGCTTTTTAGATGGCGCTCTGCATGTGCTCATGGTCAGGAAATGCCTTCTTTATTTTTAATAGCTACTTATATGTTAACAATCTCAAATATCTACGTTGCTGTTAACTAACCACATATATGCAAGCAGTAGTTGCTCAGAAATATTTATATTTGGCTTTAATATACAGGGTGATCCAAAAGTCCCGCACAACTTTAAAAATTAATAACTACGCGAATATTTGCGCTAGAGCAATGCGGTAAACACCATTGTGTTCAGGATGCAATGGGATTTTTTATGGCAAATAATGAAAAATTCGAAATTGATTTTAGTTGCAACTTTATTCGCTAGAGATGGCGCTCTACCAGAATCAGAGATTCAGCGGCCAAATTGTTTGATAAATTGAAAAATATAACTGAACGACACGTATTTTTCCTTTTTGAATACCAGGAAAGAACCCTAATAATATCAAATGATGAATTAATAAAACACCATTTCGCCAAAAGTTAGAAGAATTGGTTGACGATTTTTAAATACAATCTGAGATATGTAAAATAGGTATATTCAAATTAAAACATGTAGCAAAAAATGTTTATATTTTAGATGGAGTTTTGTGAAATAAATTGAATGTTTGAAAATAACTACTGATATCAATACACGATTTTTGAAATGTTAATATAGTACCAAAAATTATGATGGCACTACTAATAGGATTTCGTGCTATAAGGAATGTATAGTTTCTTGACTAATTGTCGACACTTGACTATTTAACTGGATATTTGTCATGATCCAAAAATGAAATATAGAGGGAAGTGACAAAATATATTTGTCGTACTTTATTCCAAATATCCTATGGGTTTGTCAAATGTTATCATTGTTTATTATACTGTACATAATTTTGAAAATGTATCCCCCAAAAAAAATCATTTTTAAATCGACCTTTTGCGTTGAAAAACGTGGTAGTAAAATCAATTTTTATTATTTTTTTGCGAAAAATATCTAAAGTTGGGGGGGATACAGAGATTATTCCTTATGCTATTTCTTCTAATGAGCGAAAAGCGATAAACTAAACATAAGGGGTAAAATTGTGTATACCAGTGTTATTCGAGAAGTTATAACACTTTGGCCTGCACGACATAATATAAAATGTGGGCAAATGACAAACAAAAAAAAAAAACTGTTAACAGAAAAAAAGAGTCAAGATGTGAGGACAGCATTTATTATTCCCATAACCCAAAACAAAGAGCTGCAAAATATAACACATGAGGTAACTGCCTTCTCTCTTGTATTAGGTCACAATCCTTGCTCAATGTGGCGCCCTTCATTCTCAAACACCGCTTGCAGACGATAGATGACAGAATGGTCACAATTAAATAGTTGAAATTTATAAAACGTGCCATCTGATAGAAGCCTTCAACATGGCCAATGTGGTAGGCGGGCATCGATAAAAACGCGACTTAATGTACCCCCATAACCGAAATTGTAAGGCGTCAAGTCTGGTGATATTGGAGGTCACTGGTATATAAAGTGGCGACTTATATCAACGAATTCCACTGAACGTATCCTTCAGCAATTGTTTGGCACCGCGGGAGATATGAGGAGGTCCTCCATCTTGCATGAATGTTATTTCGCTTAGTGCTTGTCTGTCCTGCAATATGGGAATAACCTTTTCTCTCAAAAGTTGAACATAACGTTCACCAGTTACAAAAACGGTTTTTAAAAGTTCTTCCATTGATTTTTTCAAAGAAAAATGGCCCAATAATAAAAGAAGAAGTGAACCCACACAAAACTGTAACTCTGTGCTGATGAAGTGGTATTTCTGTAAATATCCTAGGGTTTTCTGTTGCCAAAATGAGGCAGTTTTGAATGTTAAATTCTCCCTTTAGATAAAAGTGAGCATCATCTGTTATTAGAACATTTGACAGCCAGTTTTCATCAATATCAATTTGCCGGAAAACCCATGCAGCGAATTCTTGACGCTTCTCAAAATCGCTGACTTTCAACTCGTGAAAATTTTGAATTTTGCAAGGATATTTTTATAGAAAATTTCTAAATGTGTGTTCTCTCCAAACTGTTCCATACGAAATCCCCGTTTGTCGAGAAACTTGTCTAGCACTTACTTCTCCATACGTGGATAACGTTTCAATAGCTTCAGCATTCTGCAAAACCGTAACAGCCACTGACTTGCATGTCGATGGTCTTCCACTCCGAGGTTTTATTTCCAGAGATCCAGTCTCCTCAAAACTTTTAATCAATCGCTTTAGAGAGTAGCAACTCATTGGTCCTTTACAGCTTCGAATATCTTTAAAGGAACGAAACGCTCGTAAAGCTTCAGTGGCAGATTCTGAATCACAAATAAAAAAATTCACCAAGAGTGCTTTATCCTGTAGTGACGGCATTCCAGGGGAAAGGGGAGAAGTTCGACCACACCTCCTTGCGGTCCCCCCTGGACCCTTGGTATATTTGACTAAATTCTGGTTCGTTTCCAAGATGACTAACGTTGAAACGGCACCCATTTTCAAATGAAGAGCAAAACTGATATCTCCAGTAATGCTACCGCGTCCGGGGTAACCGCCGCGTCAGGAGCTGCAGCTCGAGCTCATGATGAGAAATCTACTACGAGGACACAATTCAATCTACTACAACTCAATTTAAATGGTACCCAGAGGAAAATAAAGAGCTGACTTGTCTTCTCTGTGACAACAATGTACATATTAATTGTCCTCAGGAGAAAAAAATTGAATCAGAATCTGAGATTCAATATCAAAGATTATACAACACTACGAATGGACAGATCGGGAAAATTCGGAGGAGGACTTGCCGTTTTGATTAAAACTCTAGAAACCAAATTTAAGGAAATCGCCTATAATTAGAGTAAGCCTAGAGAAATCACGACAGAAGCTCAGGCAATATAAATCTATCTTACAGACAAAACAATTCCAATCATAAACGTTTGTCACCACGATAATACTAGCATCAATACAGGCCTGATAGAGACATTAAGTGAAGCGTCTTCGGATATCGCAATCATACTTGGTGATTTTAACGCCGAAAGACCAACTTGGGGATCACCTGTCCAGGATAACAAAGGTCAGCAGGTTGAGGACATGCTAACCGACCTCGACCTTACGCCGTTAAATAACGAAAAGAACACCTATCTATCCAAGTCCACAGGCACAGAATCCGCAATCGACATCACAGCGATAAATTACAACATCGCACCCACAACACAATGGAAAATTCTGAAAAGTGCAATCAGTGACCACAGACAAATTTTAACAACCCTAAAATTCAAAATTGAGAATTTCCAACAGAATAAAAGAACACTGGAAAAAAAATACAGAAAAGCTTGAAGAACTGTGCAACGAAGAATTAAATCACAGAACGATTTACAAAAAATTGGAAAAATTCTCTTTGAACATATCCAAAGCTGCAAAAGTATCGATACCTAGAGGTAGACGTAAAGACCTGTGAATACTTTACTGGAAGGACCACAATATCGAGGCAATGATTGCAGAGAGAGACAATAAAAATGAACTTCTTAAAACAAATAAAACAGAAGAAATCATGAAGGAACTCATTGAAATTAGTCACAAAATAGAACAATAAATTTGGATATTCAAACAAGAAAAATGGGCAGAATTCGGCGAAAATAATGGATCCAAAAAAGGAAAGCCATCACTGGAATATAATTAGTGTTATAAAACAATCAAAACCAACACTAATCCTCCAATACTCTAACCGATATGAACAGCGAGAACGAACAAACAGATGGCTGACATAATTGCTGAATATCTTTCAAGCACTTCCAGACTCAGCTATACGAATGAAGGCAGGACTCTAAAAATTAATATAAACAAGTTAGTTAAACAAGCAAGAAATTACCATCAACAAGATATTTACTCGAGAGACTTCACACTGAATGAGCTAAATTCATCAATAGGAAAGTTAAATCCAAGATGTCACCTGGAGATGCTCTAATCTTTGGTCAAATGATTAAACACTTTGGAGAAGCGAAGCTAAAAATCAACTCCTACGAATACTGAAGATTTTATGGCAAACTGGTACACTACCAAAGAATTTGAAGATATCAATTATAGTGCCAATACTGAAACCAAACAAAGATGCTATGGAATGCAAGAACTATCGACCAATTGCTCTTACCAGCATACTTTGAATTTTTTTTTTTTGCTTATCCCTAGTACACGTGGTACAGGCCATGATAATCATGGTGGGTAGTTAGCGACTGCTTTTTACTGTAAGCGCACCACATGTCTACACATGTGAAAGCAGTTCGACTTTGTACTTACAAATGTGCCAGAGCCCCGTTTGGTTACTTGCACTCGCTGGTGGGGTTGGACATTTTCAAGAATCGGGGGGCCATTGAAAAATAACGGAATGAATTATCCACTCTAGGCTCATAGTCTGGCTCACTAACAATAATAAAATAAACTTCTACCAAACTGCCTAAAGATCCAGACACTGTACAACTGATAAACTGTTCTACTTCTGTCAATCAATAATAGATTTCTAGGAAAAACCGCCAAAGAAGACAACGGCCGTATTCCTGGATATGACCTCAGCTTTTTATCGAGTGTAGAAATTATTTGAAAGGCTGCACAACATCGGAGTAAGAGGAAAAACCAAAATCTGGATTGCAGACTTCTTATGGGGAAGAAGGATAAAGGTTCGGGTCAATGGAACATTTTCCAAAGACCGAAGAACATGGGCTGGTGTACCTCAGGGATCTGTGCTCAGTCCTCTACTCTTCTCGCTATATATTAACCGTTGTTTATGTAAATAGATGAATAGTATTTGTATTATTTGAAGCCTCATTATGTAAAAATATATGTATATATAAATTGGACATTTGTTGTTGGCCATGGTCAAGTTTGAGCTTTTGTACGTCTAATTACGACACAACAAAAGTGGCGACGAGGATGCGCGATCTACAGAGCCAGTAAAAAACTGAGGAAAACGGCGTCTATGCAAGTATAACAACTACATCTTTTAAACAAATCTGACTCTCGGATTATGGAGAGGAAAAATAGGAAAATGGGTTAAGATTACATCTTTTAAACTATCTGGATCGAGAAAACAAAGAAGTAGAAAAGATCAGCATGACAAGTTCAAAGTTAATAATACCTTTTAGATGCTATAGCCCAGTGGAGGACACTTCGATCTTTTTGTACAAAAAGTTGAGGCTTTCATTTTGGCATCTGAAGGAGGAGATTAAAGTGCTGATTTTTACCTCGCTACCAGATTCTAAAACTTTGAAGCAGGGAAACGACATTTTCTTCCTTGTCTAATGAAAGATCAACCTTATGATACTATCATTCAAAGAATTAAGCTGCATTTGGATCCAAAGAAGAAAGTGATACCACAGCGATGCAGATTTTTAAAGAGAATTCAACAGGAAAGAGAATCAATTTCGGAATATCTTAGAGAATTGAAACATTTGGCAATAAATTGTAATTTCGTCGATATGTTGGGAACCATGATGCGAGACCGTTTTGTGGCTGGAATCAAGTAGGAAAGCCTGCAAAAGAAGCTACTACAAGAGGACGACGATGTCACCCTGGATAAAGTTTTTGCAGTGGCGATCTCGTTCGAACTGGCGGAGATAAATACAAGAGAATTACAAGATAAATTAGCGTTTTTACTATCCACGCCCGTTGAAGAACGTTCTGTTCGAAAGCTTGCGGTAATAAAGAAATCTACACAAGAAGCTCCTCTTATTGTTTATTATTGTTTTAATAAATTAGTGGCCAAGATATCCCCCTGTGAATTGAAAGGATAAAAAGGGTGAGTACAATAATAGTACGGCGCAGTATAGGCCTTTCAGGCAAAGTGGCAAAGGTAAAATAGTGTGTTATAGATGTGGTGAAAGACATTCACACGTGGCATCTGTTTTACCTCATAGAACAAAGACTTGTTTTAAAATGTAATAAACTGGGTCATTTAAGTAGGGTCTGCAAAGCTAGTAAAAGAATGTGGGGATGTAAATTTGTACAAGAGGACTCTATATATTCTGTACAGGGCGAAACTGATGCCACAATAAATTTAACAGTAGATGATTATTCTTTGTTCTTTACAATAGATACACAAAGTCAAGTTACGTTAATACCTAAAGATATTTATAAGAATTATTGGCAAGGTAAAATATTATTTCCAACAAATTTAAGATTAATATCCTTTTGTGGTAAATCAATAGAGATTATAGATCAAAGAAATGTTTTTGTAAAAGAAGCCAACCAATATTTACGATTAATAGTTGTAAATGAAAGAATCCAGGTAATTTTATTAGGAAGAGAATGGCTTAAACAGTTGAAACTTGATTATTCTATATTGTTTAGCATTAAAATTTTAAATAATGAATATAATAGAAATATATTTAAATATATAAAAATTTGATGGATAGGTATGCAGATTTGTTTTACAAAGATTTGGGCTGTCTAAAGGGCGTTAGAATAAATTTTAATTTAAAAAAGGATGTGACTCCTGTGTTTTGTAAGGCCAGAAGTTTACCTTTCTCTCTAAAAAACAAAGTAGAGAATGAAATTGATCGTTTAGTGAATTCTTGCATTTTATAACCTATAGTTCATGCATATTGGACCGCTCCAATAGTACCGGCATCAAAAAAGGATGGTAGTGTAAGGATATGTGGTGATTTTAGATGTACAGCTAATAAAGCAATAGAATTAAATAGGTATCCCATTCCATCGATCGATGAGATCTTTTCAAAATTATCTACAAGCACCGTACTTTCGACTCTAGACCTATCACAGGCTTACTTACAAGTAATGTTAGCTGAAGAAGCCAAAGCTGTTGTTGATATAAACACAACAAAGAGGTTGTTTTCTTATAAAAGACTACCATATGACGTAGCGGTAGCACCAAATAAATTTCAGAGGATTATGGAAGGCCTATTTTCTGATTTGCCAGGTGTGGCCTGCTACATAGATGATATTTTGGTTGCAGAAAAAGACTTTGAAGATCATGAACAAAAGTTGTTTAGATGATTGCTAGAAAAAGGTTTAAAGTTAAACAGATATAAATATAAATTTGAAAAGAAATCGGTGGAATATTTAGGGGTCAAAATGGATAAATATGGACTGCATCCCTTTGAAAATAAAATTAAAGCAGTGATAGAGGCGCCTGAACCTAAATAATGTTTCGCAATTGAGATCTTTCATAGGACTCTTAATTTATTATTATAGATTCATAAAGAATATAGCAAACAATTTAGCGCTATTCTATCAACTTTTGAATAAAAATTGTAGATGGAATTGGGCGAAAAATATCGAATGTTATTTTAAAAATGCAAATCATTATTAATGGACTATGGACTAGGCGTAATTCTGAGTCATAGAAATGATAGAAATGAAGAATGCCCTATAGCTTTTGCTTCTAGAACATTAACTGAAGCGGAAAAACGTTTCTCTCAACTAGAAAAGAAAGCGTTGAGCATAACTTTTGGCGTTGAGAAATTCAGACAATACTTACTGGGACGAAAATTTGTATTGGTCACAGACAACCGACCCTTAATTCATATATATATTTTTCACCTCATAAACCAATTCCCATATGTGCATCATCCAGAATTAAAAGATGGTCCTTAAAATTAGCTGCATTAAATTATACTGTGGAATTTCGAAAAACTAGTGATAATTCCAATGTTGACGCATTGTCACGTCTTCCTTTAGAATCGAGTGTCAGGGAGTCTCTTGATGAAGACCAGGTACATCTTCTTAGGAAGTCGAATGAGGTACCGTTCTCTTTTATGGAGGTGGCTAATGAGACGCCCCAAGATAAAATACTGTCTATAGTATTAAGGAATGTTAGAGAAGGCAACTGTGTGTGTGTGGAAATTCACAACGGTGTGTACCGAGAGAAAACCCACTAGCTCCTCATTATAAGATCAATGAAGAATTAAGTTTGGAGTTTGGTTGTCTTCAATGGCGTGAAAGAGTGGTAATTCCCCAAAAATTAAGATCTTTAATTTTAAATGACTTGCATGAAATACACATGGGGATTGTTAAAATGAAGATGATTGCCAGACGGTATTTTCTGGTGGCCAGGCATAGACAGTAACATCGAGGAGTTAACTAGAGAATGTAGAGTATGCCAAGAATCGGCAAGAATGCCCCCGGCTACCATCTCGGAATGGACTTGGCCCGAAAAACCGTGGCAACGACTTCATCTTGATCTAGCGGGTCCGTTCATGGGAAGAATGTTTTTGGTTCTCGTGGACGCATACTCAAAGTGGATAGAAATTTTTATCATCAAAGATATTACCAGAAAAACGAATATAAGTCATCTTAGAGAAATTCTCGCCAGAATTGGATTGCCCTAATATTTTGTTACAGATAACGGAAAACAGTTTGTCTCCGGTGAATTCGAGCAATTTACCAAAATGAATGATATACGGCACACTAAGACCAGTCTGTATAATCCTAGTACAAATGGTTTAGCTGAGAGATATGTAAGAGAGTTTAAAAACCTTTTGAGAAAGAATAATGGGAAGGATGATTTAGAGACGAATCTACAAAGTTTCCTATTTGCTCATAGAGCATTCCCCCAAACTGTAATAAAGGAATTCCCCGGCGGAACTGCTAATGAAGAGAAGTTTAAGATCAAGATTCTCGAATTTAATACCAAGATGGGAAATCCGCGAGAGGTATTTCATGAGACCGTAAAAAGGCAGGAGCAGTTTACTACAGGTTGCGAGGTTTATTTCCGCAACTATGCAACTGGACCTAAACGGTAAAAAGGTACCATTTTGGAATTATTGAGCTACCGTCACTACCTTATAAGTTGCGAGGGCGTCGTGTATAAGAGGCATATCAATCAATTGCGACCTGTGAGAAAGAAACAAGTGGAGACAAGAAATTTGATACTTCCTCGAACATCAGGAGAGAAGCCTGTAGGTGGAAGTCAGAAAAAAAGTGAAGAGGAGGTTCCAGAGGTTACATCAGGAAACAAGGAGGAGACTGCTTCTGTGCACGTACCCTCTTGCACTCCTATACCAGGGCCTGTTGCTGTGCACGTGCCCTCTTGCACTCCTAAACCGGAGGCTGCCGCTGTGCAAGTGTCCGTCCGCAGTCCTAGACCTCAGAGAGCCAGGAAACCCCTAGACCGACTGGAGTATTATAAAGGGGGGAGATGTGTTGTGTATGTGAATAGATGAAGATTATTTGCATTCTTTAAAGTCTCATTATGTAAGAATATATGTCTATATAAATTGGACATTTTTTGTTGGCCAAACGAAAAGAATCTGAGGCTCTTTATTGGACAAGACAAAAACAACAACGGCATTCCAGAGTAAAATAAATCATCAGAGATAGATAAATATTTTTCAAATGAATTAAAATAAATATAATCGATACTGAGAGAGAGTTGTATTTGAAAAAATAGAAAATTATTATTTTCGAAATATAAATAGCTGAGAGGATTCCAGCAAACCGCATCTAAAATATCAGGTTTTTTTTTTTTTTTTTTGCTACATGTTTTAATTTGCATATACCTATTTTACATATCTCAGATTGTATTTAAAAATCGTTAACCATTTCTTCTAACTTTTGGCGAAATGGTGTTTTATTAATTTATCATTTGATATTATTAGGGTTCTTTCCTGGTATTCAAAAAGTAAAAATACGTGTCGTTCAGTTACATTTTTCAATTTATCAAACAATTTGGCCGCTGAATCGCTGATACTGGTAGGGCGCCATCTAGCAAATATAGTTGTAACTAAAATCAATTTCGAATTTTTCATTATTTGCCATAAAAAATCCCATCGCATCCTGAACACAATGGTGTTTACCGCATTGCTCTAGCGCAAATATTCGCGGAGTTATTAATTTTTAAAGTTGTGCGGGACTTTTGGATCACCCTGTAGTTTAAAACGACACTTGAAGTTACACCGCATGAGTTTCTTTTAAACGAAAAATCAAATTTTTATTTCAAGGTAAAATATCGACAATTTTTAACCTTTTTGGATGAGGTATGAAAGTGGGAATTATGAAGAGTAATGACGAACGGAAAAATAAAAGTGTCCAGGGATGGGAATCGAACCCACAATGTTCCGCCTACGGGGCAAATGCCATGTCCACTAGACTACCCTGGACGTATTGAAATAAAAATTTGATTTTTCGTTTAAAAGAAACTCATGCGGTGTAACTTCAAGTGTCGTTTTACAATCACAGGCCGCAGTGTATTATATTTTAATATAGTCTGTACCACTCTCTTCTCTTTTGCCTTTGAATTTGCCCGTTGAAGAGAAGAAATTTATAGGGAGTTTGCAACACCTCAAAATGAAGAAACTCTTCGCCCAGAAGCTAGTTAAATACAGGTATCTCTTCACATTTATGTTTCCAATATGAACGTGGTGATGTTAGTTGTGGTAGAAAAGGCTGACATAGACACAGGCACACAGACAAATGGTTCTAAATGCGGCTAAAATGCTGACTTTGACAAATCGTCTGCTGTTTTTCTCCACACAATTCTCCTCTTCATTATTCTCAAGACCCTAATTATCCTAAACAGTTTTATGACTCAATTTTAACTTTAAAAACGTCGTTTTCAGATTCTCATTTTTACCATTTTACCCTTTTAACTAACAGAACTATTTTTGCAGAGATGGGAATTTTGGAACCTTATGAAACAACTGTTTATTTCTAACGTTGAGTTATTTGAATAATATTATCCACTTTGCACAATATATAGTATTTACATATTTATATATTTTAAATAATTTAGGGCCATAATATTACTCTAAATATATGTTTATATTATAAAAGGATGTGTTAATATAAAGGTTTAATTATTGCATATTCCAATATTTTTGAACTTTAATAGACTCAATTCTTATTAACAGGTTTTTGTTTTAGTTTCGAAGTAATTATATCTTTTTGCAGATATGAATACCTATTTTCATATCCTAAAGGCTAGAAACTACAAATATAGGAAATTGAAAAAATAAATTTCGTAAAAGGGAAAAGGTTAATTTGATCACTTTCCTATTATTGTAGCTGTAAGGTAAAAGAAGGGAGTCGGTTGAAGGATGGTCTAAACTGTTGGTTTTCGACCGCTACAACCCAGGATTGAATCCCGCATTGGGCACTTTTTTTCTAATTAATAATAAAATGCTCCAATGGCCCTTGATTCTTGCAAAGGTCCAACCCCACCAGCGAGTGCAAGTACCCAAACGGGGCTCTGGCACATTTGCAAATGCAAAGTCTAACTGCTTTTCACATGTGTAAACATGTGGTGCACTTACAGTAAAAGCAGTCGCCTACTTCTATCCACCATGATTATAATGCCCTGTACCACGTGTACTAGGGATAAGCAAAAAAATAAACAATTTATATTGATCTAATTAGAGAATTAAACCTTCTCTCATTTTATATAGAAAATCATATATAATAATATTTTAAATATAATCTTTTGAATATATGTATATATAAAAAAAAAATAAAAAAAGGCATATCCTGACTACGCTCACATGAGTTTTTAGATGGTAGATCACCATCTAATGAAACAGAAATGGCCATCTGAAAGCTCATGTGAGCGAGGTCAAAATATTCATTTATTTTATTTTATTACCAACACCTGCCCTTTATTATTTAAATTTTTCATCATATTTACTTATTCTAAATAATTTAGCGGCATAATATTCCTCGAAATTTCTGTTTATATTATGAATAGATATGTTGAAATATAAAAGTATAATACTTTTATAATCCAATATTTTCAACTTTAATAGACTTAATCTTTTTTGATGGTTTTTGTTTCAGATTTGAAGCCATTCTATACTTATGCCGCTAGAAAACCTAATTTTGTATCCTAAAGGCTTGAAACTACAATTATAGGAAATTGTGAAAATAAATTTCGTAAAAGTTGAAAGTTGAGTTGATCACTTTGCTCTTTTGTAGTTGTCTGGTAAAAGAAGGGAGTCGGTGAAAGGGTGGTCTACACTGTTGGTTTTCGACCGCTACGACCCGGGTTCGAATCCCGCATTGAGCACTCTTTTCATATTAAAAATAAAATACTCTAATGCCCCCGATTCTTGAAAAGGTTCAACCCCACCAGCGAGTATAAGTAACCAAAGGGGCTCTGGCACATTTGTAAGTGCAAAAGTCGAACTGCTTTTCACTTGTGTAGACATGTGATGCACTTACAGTTAAAATCAGTCGCCAACTTCTACCCACCATGATTATCATGGCCTGTACCATGTGTACTAGGGATAATGCAAAATACTAGAAATCGGTGTATTTCTCTCAGCACAAAGATAGAATACATTATAATCTAAAGCGTAAGCCATTAGTGAAGTTTGTTTGAATGAGTTAAAAATATTGAACGGTATATATATTTATATTAAAAATGGCATATCCTGACCAGGAGCACATGTGCTTTACAGAAGGCAGAACGCCATCTGGTGGAACAGAAATCACCTAACATTGATTTAGCCTGTTCCATGATATTTGGTCAACCCAATATATATATTTATGCGTGGAAACAATTTTTTTTTATATATTGTGGAGACAATATAGATATACGCTCATGGACAAAATTTAAGGAAGTGGAAAATATTCATTTTTTCCGATCCAGAGTTTTTTTATTTAAGAAGACAGAGGAATTTTTGTTCACACTTAGTTATCTTGTGTGTCTTCTTTAAAGGTCACCTGTATAAACTATTTTTCAGAGTTACTATCTGAATCCCGATATACAAGCTAAAAGGTACAACTTCCTTAGCTATTTTCCATGAGTGGATAGGTGTCAGTAAATTTTATAATAGTATTATATAACATAATGAAGATTCTTCCCTCATTTTACAATTTGATTTAATCAATAAGATATCAAGGGTTTATTTTCTTATTTATTTTATTTCTCGAGCTTCCGGAGTAACAGGTCCTTCAACACGGAGATCCAGAAATACAACCTCTATCCGAATATAACACGCCTTGTCATAATTTGCTAGAAGTTGTACTTTAGAATCTCCGTGTTGAAGGCCATGTTAGCCCAAAATCTCGAGAAAAATAAAAAGATATAAAAACCAAACCCTTGATTCTTTATTGAATAAATCAAAAATTATAAAATATGCATATATAGATATATACAATGAGGCGTATTTCGGTTATAACCAAAAAGGCTTATTCATCTAAAGAGCGTCTTTTTATGCAAAAAATAAACTTTTTCAGTTAAACTAAAATATAATTTATTAATTATCGCATGCAACCCATGCATTTCACTATATTCCGTAACATATATATCATGCTAAAACATAATTTGGCCTTTTTGATTTTGTCTAAATTGATTTTCTCTTGGCAAAAATGAAGGTTTCCTCCCTATATATAATATATTCCTAATTTGAAAATATGTTTCATAGGAATATCAACTGTGATTTACATCTATATATATTGTCTCTGTTTCACCTGAACATAACTGGCATAAAATTCGCCAAGGAAAGGTTTCATTAAAGTAGAATTATTTTCTTGAGATACACTTCCACCACAGGCGATATAAAATATCTCAAGAGAATAAAGAAAAAAATAAAAATTGTAATTAAAAGTTTTATTAAAGATTCCTTGTTTATTTTTTATTAACTATTCATTTTTGTTGAAGGGAAAAAAAGGAAGCGCCCCTGTAATCAATGCGGTCAATTAAACGATTTTCCCCCTGTGGCTAAGAAAAATTGTTTTAATTATATAATCTTTTTTGTTCTAGACACAAGGCTCTCTCTTCTTTCTCTCTCTCTCTCGGTATATTTTTAATAGCTAGAGAGTATAGAGAGATAAGAAGAAAGAATTGCTTAAATAGATAAATATGATAAAATAATTTTCAAAGTAGGATAAGGATTTTTTTCTCCTCGTATTTTTTCTATATTGGTGTGGAAAATTAAGTAAATAAACATAGACTGCAGATTATTTAAGAAAAATATTATTTAAAAATTATTATATTTTGCACACAAATAGTTTATTCTATAGAAAATCACAAATTAGCCTTTTGTATAAAAAATATCTCTAACCATTATCTCTATCATAGCAGTTGCAATGTCCTCTATCTTGGACACTTCGGTAAAGTGGATGAATTAAATTCACCAATTCAATCGTTTATCTGTAGTAACTATATTTTAGTTTAGTTACTTGAACATCTCCATAACCTGTGTAGAGATATTAAGTAGAGACATTTGGTTCTAGGAGTCTTTAGTGTCTTCTAGCGATGGCTGTACAAGAAAGGATCACAAGAACCAGAGGAGAATGGAAGCGCGACACCATCGATTCCAAACCAAATTAAATGCAGTCACTTCTAAAAATAAATGTTTGTCTGAGATTGGGCGGAATAATCTAATATAGAGGACCATCGATGGAACTCAAATAATTGTTTGTATTCTTTCTTCTTGGCAACCTTCTATTGGTTTAAAACATTGCACTTACCACAGGGACTGTCTTTATTTCAGAAACATTTCTTATTTTTACGTCAAATATCTTATTATAGATATGTCGATATGGAATTGAAATTCTGTGAAGTTTTAATCTTGTTTATTCCCGCTCCATATATGATATCATAAGAACTAAATAATTCAAGTCGGTGGCATGGCCTTTTTCTTTACTTTCATTTATAATATACTTGAGCCGGGATTCGCGACTCAGCCTAAGTCGGGAGATTGAGAGATTTAATGGAATAAACTCTCTAACAAACCTTTGTTTAACCACCCAATGCATTTCCTTGTGAGTGAAAACTATCAAGGTCTATTTTAAAATAGCATATAATCCCTTTCGGCAAAGGAAGAAGCAGATGACTAAATCAAAGTTTTGCTCATCTCTAAATGAAAACAAACAAAAAAAAAGAATTAGTTATTTAGAGACATCAAGAGTTAATTCATCATTGTATCTTGTAGCATACCTTATCGTATCACTAACATATTAATTATTCCTAATTGTTAGAGATTATTGCTCTTTAGGTACTATAATAAATACACAAAACAATAAAGCGCCATCTATATATACAAAATGAAGGATTAAAAAGCACGAATGTTTCTTTTATACACAATACAAACTTCTACTGTCCTTACTGCGATGAAAAAAATATATTAGGAGGGCTTGACTCATCAGTGGTGAACCCTCCCAGCGGTTTCGCCAATTTAATCCACCAGACCGCTTCTCAGAGCTCTAATACTGTATTGGACGATTCTGCTTATATACGCAGCACTAAAGGGTGGAAATCTCAGAAATTGTTTTCAGGAAAACTATGGACATAAGCTTATAGGACAGTAAATATACATTTAAATATTTGCATCGAGCAATGCTCTTCCGCAAACAATAAAGACAAGGTCAGTTAGGCATAAATTAACACAAATTTATTTATTTTTTAACACAAAATTATAACTATTCAATCAGTTACATTTATAAATATGTATTTATGGTCGGAAAGTGTCTTGAATGAGCTCGGGTGTGGAGACTGAACTGTGTCCAGGCGGGCCATGACGCTGGGCATGGACCAGCTCGACACGGGAGAAGACGCCGCCTTCAAAGACCCCGTCTTCGCTAAGGTAAGACATTTTAAAAATATTTATCCAGATATTTTATATTTAAAATACTTCATAATATATTTGAATACACACACATCACGGAAATAAATCAGTGGAGCGCCTTTGTTGGTGGATAGCTCAACCTGTATTTAAAGGACAAGATAAATGAAGGAAGTAAAAAGACAATATTCTCCATTCACTAATAAAATACATTCATAGACAAAACTTAAGGAAGTTGTACCTTTAAACATGCATATCAGGATTCAGACAATAACTTTGTTAGATATTTTAACACAGTAACCTTTATTGAATTTACGCGAGATAACCAAGTGTAAACAAAATACCCTTGTTTCCTTTAGAAAACTAGTCGTCCGCTGATTTCGAAGACTTTTCACTTCTTAGGTTTTGTCCATGAGAGCGTATTTAGAATTTCAAAAGAATATATGGGCTTTTACACTCTGACTGAAGGTTTGTGATGGCAATCATACTCTGAATTAAGAGTTTAAAAATTGCAGATTTCAGAATAATTTAGATTTATAAAAATCAGTGTCTGAACGAAGTTGAGAAAATAGGTATATGGAAGAAATAGGCTAACTTCATTATATAATTTTGTACATCAAACTCCAAGTAAAGTTAACAGAGTACATTCTCGACTTTGAGGCGAAATCTACAGGGTGATCCAAAAGTCCCGCACAACTTTAAAAATTAATAACTCCCCGAATATTTGCGCTAGAGCAATGCGGTAAACACCATTGTATTCAGGATGCAATGGGATTTTTTATGGCAAATAATGAAAAATTCGAAATTGATTTTAGTTACAATTTTATTCGCCAGATGGCGCTCTACCAGAATCAGAGATTCAGCGGCCAAATTGTTTGATAAATTGAAAAATATAACTGATCGACACGTATTTTTCCTTTTTGAATACCAGGAAAGAACCCTAATAATATCAAATAACAAATTAATAAAACACCACTTCGCCAAAAGTATGAAGAATTGGTTAACGATTTTTAAATACAATCTGAGATATGTAAAATAGGTATATGCAAATTAAAACATGTAGCAAAAAGAAAATTGATATTTTAGATACGGTTTGTTTCCGAAGATAATAAATTTCTAATATTTTTAATTCAACTCTCACTCAGTATCGATTATGTTTATTTTAATTCATTTGAAAAATATGTATCTATCTCTGATAATTTATTTTACTCTGGAATACCGTTGTTGTTTTTGTCGTGTCCAATAAATAGCCTCAGATGTCTCCATGCATTTCTATCACAGCAGCAGCAGCAATGTCCACTATCTTGGATGTATAAAGCTGCTGCTCTGGGTCTATGTCAATTTTCTGCAAGGCTGCGGGAATGAGAATATGTGGGTAGGTGTTAGTTCCACACCAGGACAGTTGTTGCATGTTCTATAGGTTCTTGTGCCATCTGGATGTATTTTCATTCCTTTATAATGTTTTGTCCTAAGTCTTGTTATAGTTTTTGTCAGTTTTCTCTCAGAGTTTATTTCGCATATTTGATCTTTTCTAATTTTTTGTTTAATTATCTTGTATTTTGCCAAAGCATCAGCGTCAATTACTGACATTTGTTCTTTATTTTGGCTCGGCTTTCTGGCTTCCTTTGCCAATTCATCTGCCATTTCATTACCCCGATCTCAACACGGGCAGGAATCCATTGTAGAATGCAGTTATTCTCCAATGATTCCAGTTGGGTAAGTAACGAGTGTATTTTCTGTGTGATTCTAGTATTGCCCTTCTGAATTGCTTCTAGAGCGGATATGGAGTCGCTGTATATTAAAATTCCTTCTGCTTGATGCAGGGATGGTTGGTTAAGGCATAAATCAAGAGCTTTCCAGATAGCTGTCAGTTCACAAGTGAAGTTTGACGAAATCTGTCCTGCTCCTTCTTTGATTTTGATGTTTGTTCCATCTTGCAGTATTATGTTAATTCCGGCCTCTCCATTACTCAGGGTAAGGTCTGAAGATCCATCTGTATATGCTGTTAAAGGGCGTGGCCTAGCATTTTTAATCAATAATTTGTACTATGAGGACATAGCCGTTAATATTACAAACACATTAGACCTCGAAGCCCAAGGTATCAAAGTCTACCTCAATCAAAACAAAGCCATCAACATATACAATATGTATCACCCTCCAAACAATACATTTATTGACGATGGAACAATGGCTCAATTTCTTACAGACAACACTATTATTGTAGGTGACCTTAATGCCAAACATCAACTATGGGGATGTCCTACGCCAAACCCAAGAGGCAAAATACTATCAAACATATTTGACGACAATGCCTTCATGTGCTTAAATGATGGGAATCCTACCCATCATTCATACAAGCTATAATACTGCACAAGCCCTTGATATAAGTTTTTACTATCCTGACATTTTCCACAAATGCAAATAGCAAATATTAAAAAGTTTTGGAAGTGATCATTTGCCTAATTTGATAGAAATTAGCACCAAGACCCCAAAACTAGCTCAATTAAGAAAAATTCTGGAAATTCAAAAAGGCTAATATGATATCTTTTGAAAACACCATTATTAAAGCAGCCAAAGTTTCAATACCAAGAGGTAATATTAAGAAATGGATTCCAAATTATACACACCAGGCAAAAAAATATTCAAACACTTATAACTAAAAGAAATGAACTACAAAAAAAGTGCACCCAAAACCAAACAAATTGTATAACTGAACTGAACATTGTGATTGCAAAAATAAAAAGATTATACGTAAATGTGAAAAGGAAAAAATGGAAACAAACTTGTGAAAACCTGAACCCAAGAAACCCAAATACAAAACTTTGGAATTTGGCAAAACAAATTGACAGAGCCCAGCCAAAAACTGAAAACACAAATATGATTAAGAATACAGATAGTACACCAGCAACTAATGACAAAATTGCTGCCAATCTTTTAGGTAATTCACATCAAATAAGTAGTAAAATCAAGGTTTAAAAAAGGCCCGAAAGATTATTCATGACTGTAAAATGTCACCAGCACTCATAATATTTTCCATGAAAAAATCAATGTGAAAAAGCTAGCTTATGCATTAGAAAACACTGACCTAAACAAGACTCCTGGGCCAGATGGAATCCATGGCCGAATGATATCAAACTTGGGCAAAATTGGCAAAGAAAGACTTCTTAATATTTTCAATAACTCCTGGAAAACTGGAAAATTGCCTCAAGACTGTAAAAATGCAACAATAATTCCCATTAAAAAACTTGACAAATCTGCTGATGACCCAAAAAACTACCGACCTATCTCCCTAACAAATATTTGCTGCAAATTAATGGAAAAATCATACTCAGACGAGACTCACCTACCACCCTGACACAAGAAATCTCTTACCAGAAGAACAATATGGATTTAGGAAAGGACATGGGACAATAGACCAACTCTTATTTTTCACACAAAAGGTAAAAGATGCACAAACAAAAAAACCAAATAACCACACCTTAGCTGCTTTTTAGACCTTACACAAGCTTTTGATAAGGGGTATGGAAAAACAAGTTAATTACAAAATTATAGAAACATTTCAAAATTGATGGAAAAGCTATCACTTGGATAAATGATTCCCTTAAAAATATATAAATCAGGGTCAAATATAATGGCACTCTATCTAAAACCTTCAAATTGTACCTAGGATTACCACAAGGATCAATCCTTAGCCCAACTCTCTTCACCCTATTTATTGCAGGCATAGAAGAAAAATTTTAAAATAAAACCAATATTGGACTTTTCGCTGATGACATTATTCTATGGAGCAGTAACACTAACTGGAAAAAAGCTGAAAGAGATTTGAACAAGACTCTTCTCCACCTAGAAAAATTTGCTAATAAAAATAAATTAGAATTTAACCCCCAAAAATCTGAAACTGTCTTTTTACTACCGATAAGAAACCATACAAAATAAGACCAAATATTATTCTGAAAGAACAACAATTACAATATAATAAACATCCTAAATATCTCGGCTACACCCTGGATCCAGAAATTAAAACCAGTAAGCATATTGAAGGAGTTGTTAGAAAATGAAGAGACCGACTAAAAATCTTGAAATATATTTCAGGAAGAGTGGGGAGCTGAAGCAACAACACTAAAATTAACTTACACATCTCTAATGAGACCTATCTTGGAATATGGATATCAAATCTATGGTACAGCATCTGAAACAAATCTAAAATCACTGGAAAGGATACAACTAAGTGCAGCCAGAAATATTACAGGTCTTCGAAAAACCTGCCCTAATAATATTGTACTTTACGAGGCAGACATTATGCCCTTGAAGGATAGAATAAGCTACAATCTGCCAAAATATATAAACAAAATCAAGAGTTATGAAAACAAACACAGAACTTTCAATTACATACTCTTAATTGGGAACCCAATATAAGATTCAAAAAAGAAGGCCCTCTCCACCTGGCCAAAAGAAATGGATTTTTAAAATATAAAGTGGAAAAATATTATTTAGCTGAAAAAATATCTCCATGCGAACCACTACCAAAATGTTATGTTTAATGCCACTTTAAATGAACCCACCAACAGACAATACCAAAATCCAGAATACTTAAAACAATTATCATAAGAAATAATTAATAAAATTCCTAAAAATGCAATAACTATCTATACCGATGGTAGCAGAGACGAGTTGGGACACACTGGCAGTGGCTGTCTCATCAAAACCACAAATGGCATTGAGAAAATAAACAGAAGAAACCCAGAATTTTGCTCAGTCTTCAGATCAGAACTTATAGCCATCTATGAAGTCTTAAAATCCATCAGAAACATTAAACATCACGATATATGGATTCTTACTGATAGTAGAAGTGCCATACAACACTTAAGTCACACAGGGGATCTTAGAGACAAAGTAAGCAGGAACATAATTGGTTATCTCCAAAAACTCTCAATACCTCAAAAATTCACCTTCAATGGATACCCTTACATGTTAGCATTGAAGACAATGAAGCTGCTGATGCGCTAGCGAAAAAAAGGCACAAAAGAACCCTTGCTACAGAAAAATAAACTTACTTTTAAAGAAATAGAAACAGTAGCAAAAATAAACAAGAACTGGAGGATCCCACCTAAGCACAGTTGGTATACCCTAGAAGCAGATGGCCACCCAGACCTTTAGGTCCACAAGCCGGCATGCCCTTCGCTGCTATTCTGTTCAACTCATAAGCCAAGTAACGGTATCCATGCTAGTGCTTGGACATTGTACCTGGAAACACAACCTCCCAGACAACGTGTCTGGAAGGATTTCTATACCGGTGGCCTTTAATCACAGCAAAATAGGAAACTATCTACTGTGTCCAGCAGGGACCGAGGGGAGGCAGCCCCCGGTCGACTCTGTTCACTCACAGCTGAGGAAAAGCTCAGCTGCCACGTTGTGGGCTTTCTCAAGAAGCTTGCTGTGATTTCTCAGCAGCTTACTCTCGATCGCGCCCCTCGCCCTCCTTCTCTCTTCCTGCACACCCACTACCCTTGGACAATCCAAGACGTAGTGGCGTGCATTCATATCCCTTTCTCCATAGACGCAATCAGGGTTTCTCTTAATTTTAAATCTGTGGAGACTTGGGGAAGAGCCCATGTCCCGAACTACCCTAATGAGTTTGTGGGACATTACCTTACAGAGGTACTTGGGTGTTGTTACCCCATTGAATACCTCTCTCCCCTTCACACTGTTCCTCCATCTGTTCAACCATAAGTCCTGTACGTGCCCCCTGATCCTCCTATAAACTTCTTTCTTGGTCACTGGGGTCCTCAGTGATCTACATCTAAAGCATCCTGCCTTAGCAATCCTGTCTGCGAACTCATTACCTTCGATGAGGCTGTGTCTACTAAACCAAGGGAGCTCCGGAGCCCGCGTCATCATCTCCAGCTCCTGGATTATTTGATGCGCGAGTTGCCCTTTCTCCAGATTGATGGCGACGAGGGCCGACACACAATCTGAATAGAGGCGGTCCGGGCTGAAGTTCTTCTCGGCACACACTCTGAGGGCTACCCTGATCGCAACCAGCTCGGCTGAAAATACCAATTCGTCCACTCTGAGTGTTAAACTTTCTTGGAAGATCAGCTCTCCATTAGTGAATATCACTACCCCAGCATTGGTTCCAGACTTACTACAATCAGTGAAAACCTCCGTGCCAATCCCTGTCGGCCCTCCAGGACTCCAATTCCACTTTGGCAACCGCTGCGGAGGCTTCCTTGGGTCCCTTTTCGATTCCAGGGCCCCCGCTTCAAGTCCCAGGGCATCTTCCCTGTTCTCCCAGATCTTCTGTCTGATGGTCTCCTCCTCTAGTTTCAATCCCAGGGGAATAAGCCCAGCGAGGACCAATAAGGCCTCACTGCTGGTAGTGCGATATCCCCCTGTGATTCTGAGTGCCGCTGTCCTCTGCACTCTCTCTAGAGTTGTCGCCAACTTCTGATCCCTGTTTCAACGCCACCAAGCCCCGGAAGCATATAGCAAGATTGGCTCGACACAGGAGAGGCAGAGGTTCCTAAAAATAGTACCCTCCTTCTCCCCCCCCCCCTGTTGAGAGCCAACCAGGACAGGCCTGCACAACGCCTCCCTGCCTCTCGCCACCATCTCCTCCGCCTGGTATTGCCAACCCATCTTGTCATCAATGACCACCCCCAGAATGGTCATCCTATTGACCAACGCTACCCTCCGTCCTTCCATCCGGATAGCCGGCTTGTGTTCCCATTTGATCCCTTTCCTTTTATTTCTTATGTCCCTAGGCTTAAAGCTGAGGGATTCAGTTTTGGAGACATTGAACTTAAAGCCAGAGTTATGGGCCCAGATCGAGAGAATTTGGAGAGAAGTTCCAACACACTTCTCAGCCTTCGCTCTCGAAGCAGCCTCAATGATGAGGAACTGGTCGTCAGCATAGAGAACCAGCCTGGCTCCCTCAGGGAGCTCCTCCTGGAAAACAGTGTTTACCAGGATATTCCACAGAATAAGTCCGCAGCAAGAGCCCTGGGGGCAACCCCTAGCACAGTTTCTTTCCAACTTCCGCCCACCAAAACTGAGGCTAATCCGTCTATCCCTCAGGAAGTCACGAACCAAGCTGCACAAATTATCAGGACAACCCATGTCCATCAAATTTCTCATCAACTTGTTCCAGCTCATGGAGTTGAACGCACCATCAATGTCCAGGGCCACGAAAAGAACTCAAGCACCCTTATTTAAGCCCATCTCAACCCCCTCTAACACCTCGTTCAGAGCTGTGGTTGTGGACTTCCCTTCCCTAAAACCATGTTGGAAAGAGGAAAGGAGTTCATTACTCTCTAGCCAATGCTTCAGTCGCTGAGCTAGTAGGCTATCCAGGACCATACCTAGACACACTAGTAAAGAAAGCGGACGATAATCATTAGGAGAATTACCATTTCTACCAGACTTTTCGAGAAGCACTACTCGGGCAACCATCCATGCCTCAGGAAATGTACCAGTGTCCAGGCACCTATTGAATAACCTGGAAAGAGGCGATGGGTGCATCCTTACCAGGGCTTTCACGACCGTGTTATCGATCCCTTCGGGACCAGGATATTTCCTTTTCCCGAATTTGAAAGCCGTCAGTTTCACCTCATTCTCAGAAAAGGGCGGATCTACCAAACCACAAGTGGTCAGAGAGATCTCGTCCTCTGGTTCCTCGTTTCCGAAGTGCCGATCCAAGTTGTTTTTATTTTGTCTTCTGCTTTCGAGCGAGTAGGTCTAGAACACATTCTCTCTGAATTTTCTCATTGTTGGTGGATGAAACAGCACCAGTGATTATTTTGGCCGCTTTTGCTTGAACACTGTGTAGTCTTACTTTTAGTGATGAGCTTGAGGGAGACCAGACCGGTGTTGCATATTCCATTATCGGCCTTATTAAGGTGGTATATCTTGTTCTGAGAAATCTGGGTTTTGCCCCCCCAATTTGTTCCACATAGCCTTCTCAGAATTTTTAGTTTTCTGATAGCTCTATTTGAGGTGCTAATTATGTGTTCTGAAAATTCCAATTCCTCATCAATAATAATTAAAATAATTTTGTTGACATCTTGTCAATACATGCACAGTCTGCACTATTAAAAAAAGATAATATGCATTATATACACTATGTACAATAAATATGGCGCCTCTGCCAGCGCTGCAGAATTTGGTGGAGAATCGCCAGTGGGTCTCCAGCGACACCACGCATTTTGCGATCTACGATGAATACGTAGATCGCGTACTTCGCCGCTTAGGAGATGGTGATGGCGTGGTCCTCGAGACCAACTTGAAAGATCCAGGACTGCAGTATCACACCTAGGTATTATGGATTTCTAATTTTATCAATTATTTGTTTGTTTATGCTTATTTTGTGGTTATATTTATGCCTTTTTCCCTGTGAGTGGAGAAGACGCATAGGTTTGGTTTTATTGGGTTTATGGTCATTTGGAGTTAAATTGCCCACTTTTCCAGTCCTCTCATTGATGTGTTCAGTATTTTTTACGAATTTTCTATGCTGCTACTTGTGTGCCATATGGCTATATCATCTGCATAACAGGCAACCTTTGTGTCTTCAGTGAGGTAAGGATGGATGTCGTTAATATATAGCAGATAGAGTAGAGGACTGAGCACAGATCCCTGAGTTACACCAGCCCATGTTCTTCCTTCCTTGGAAAATTCTCCATTGACCCGAACCTTTAACCTTCTTCCCCTTAAGAAGCCTGCAATCCAGATTAAGGGTTTTCCTCTTACTCCGATGTTGTGCAGCTTTTCACGTAATTTCTCCCTCCACACTCGATCAAAAGCTGAGGTCATATCAAGGAATATAGCCGTGGTCTTCTTTGGCGGTTTTTCCTGGAAAGAATCTATTATTGATTGACAGAAGTAGAACAGTTTATCAGTCGTACAGTGTTGGGATCGATAGGCAGTTTGGTAGAGGTTTATTTTATTATTGTTAGTGAGCCAGACTATGAGCCTAGAGTGGATAATTCGTTCTGGTATTTTACAAAGTATGCTGGTGAGAGCAAGTGGCCGATAGTTCTTGTATTCCTTGGCATCTTTGTTTGGCTTCAGTATTGGCACTATAATTGATATCTTCCAATTCTTTGGTAGTTTACCAGTTTGCCATGAAATGCTCAGTATTCGTAGGAGGTGATTATTAGCTTTGTCTTCAAAGTGTTTAATCATTTGACCAAAGATTAGATTATCTCTTGGTGACCTCTTGGATTTTTTTATTGTTAAGTTTAGCTCATTCAGTGTGAAGTCTCTCGAGAAAATATCTTGTTGATGGAAGTTTCTTGCTTGTTTAACTAACTGGTTTATATTATTTTTAGAGTCCTGTCTTCATTCGTATAGTTGAGTATGGAAGTGCTTGAAAGATATTCAGCAATTATGTCAGCCATCTGTTTGTTCTCGTTCTCGCTGTCCTATTCATATCGGTTAGAGTATTGGAGGATTGGTGTTGGTTTTGATTGTTCTCCAACACTCTAATCATATTCCAGTGTTGGCTGTCCTTTCTTGGATCCATTTTTTCGCAGAATTCTGCCATTTTTCTTGTTTGCATATCCAAATTTCTTGTTCTATTTTGTGACTAATTTCAATGAGTTCCTTTCTCTTTTCTTCTGTTTTATTTTTTTAAGAAGTTCATTTATATTGTGTCTCTCTCTGAAATCATTGCCTCGATGTTGTGGTCCTTCCAGTAAGGTATCCACAGGTCTTTACGTCTAACTCTAGGTATCGATGCTTTTGCAGCTTTTGAAATGTTCGAAGAGAATTTTTTCAAGTTTTTGTCAAGCGTTCTGTAATTCAATTTTTCGTTGCACAGTTCTTCAAGCTTTTCTGTGATTTTTTTTCAAGTCGGCTTTCCTAAAGTTCCATGTTCTTTTATTCTAATGGACATTCTCAATTTTGAAGTTTAGGGTTGTTAAAATTGGTCTGTGGTCATTGATTGCACCTCTCAGGATTTTCCATTGTGTTGTGGGTGCGATGTTGTAATTTATCGCTGTGATGTCTATTGCGGATTCTGTGCCTGTGGACTTAGATAGGTAGGTGTTCTCTCCGTTATTTAACGGTGTAAGGTCGAGGTCGGTTAGCATGTCCTCAACCTGCTGACTTTTGTTATCCTGGACAGGTGATCCCCAAATTGAACTTTTGGCGTTAAATTCGCCGAGTATGATTGTGATATCCGAAGACGCTTCACTTAATGTCTCTATTGTGTGTACCCATACAAAATTCAAAGATTTCACGAGCTGAAAGTTGGCGATTTTGAGATGCGTCAAGAATTCGCTGCATGGGTTTTACGGCAAATTGATATTGATGAAAACTGGCTGTCGAATGTTCTGTGGACAGATGATGCTCACTTTTCTCTAAACGGAGAATTTAACATTCAAAACAGCCGCATTTGGGCAACAGAAAACCCTAGGAATTTTACAGAAATGCCACTTTACCAGCCTAGAGTTACAGTTTTGTGTGGGTTCACTTCTTTTATTATTGGGCCATTTTTCTTTGAAAAATCAATGGAAGAACTTTTAAAACCGTTTTGGTAACTGGTGAACGTTATGTTCAACCTTTGAGAGAAAAGGGTATTCCCATATTGCAGGGCAAAAGCACTAAGCGAAATAACATTGATGAAAGATGGAGGACCTCCTCATATCTCCCGAGGTGCCAAACAATTGCTGAAGGATACGTTCGGTGAAAATCGTACGATAAGTCGCCACTTTATATACCAGTAGCCTCCAAGATCACCAGACTTGACGCCTTGCGATTTTTGTCTATGGGGGTACATTAAATCGTGTGTTTATCGATGCTGGCCTACCACATTGGCCATGCTGAAAGCTTCTATCAGATGGCACGTTTTATCAATTTCAACAGATATGTTATTTAATGCTGTCCATTCTGTCATTTATCGTCTGCAGGCGGTGATTGAGAATGAAGGGTGCCACATTGAGCAAGGATTGTGACCTAATACAAGAGAGAAAGCAGTTACCTCATGTGTTATATAAGCTGCCATGTATTATATTATCTACCAATATTTTGCAGCTCTTTGTGTTGGGATATGGGGATAATAAATGCTGTCCTCACATCATGACTCTATTTTTTGTGAACAGTAATATTTTGTTCATCATTTGCTCACATATTATGTCGTGCAAACCAGAGTGTTATAACTTCTCGAATAACACTGGTACACACAATTTTCCCCCTTATGTTTAGTTTTCGCTTTTCGCTCATTAGAAGAAATAGCATAAGGAATATTTTCTGTACACCAATAACTTTAGAAATTTTGTGAAAAAAAAAATACATAATGATTTTACTACCACGTTTTTCAACGCAAAAGGTCGATTTAAAAATTATTTTTATTTGAGGGGACACATTTTTTAAAATTGTGTACAGTATAATAAACAATGATAACATTTGACAAGCCCATAGGATATTTGGAATAAAGTACGACAAATATATTTTGTCACTCCCCTCTATATTTCATTTGTTGGATCATGACAAATATCCAGTTAAATAGTCAAGGGTCGCCAATCAGTCAAGAAACTACACATTTCTTATAGCAAGAAATCCTATTAATAGTGCCATCATAATTTTTGGTACTATATTAACATTTCAAAAATTCGTGTATATTATCAGCAGTGTTTTTCAAACATTCAATCTATTTCACAAAACCCCATATAAAATATACATATTTTTGCTACATGTTTTAATTTGCATATACCTATTTTACATATCTCTGATTGTATTTGAAAATCGTTAACCATTTCTTCTAACTTTTGGCGAAGTGGTGTTTTATTAATTTGTTATTTGATATTATTAAGGTTCTTTCCTGGTATTCAAAAAGGAAAAATACGTGTCGATCAGTTATATTTTTCAATTTATCAAACAATTTGGCCGCTGAATCTCTGATTCTGGTAGAGCGCCATCTGGCGAATAAAATTGTAACTAAAATCAATTTCGAATTTTTCATTATTTGCCATAAAAAATCCCATTGCATCCTGAATACAATGGTGTTTACCGCATTGCTCTAGCGCAAATATTCGGGGAGTTATTAATTTTTAAAGTTGTGCGGGACTTTTGGATCACCCTGTATATTTATAAACGTAGACAGCTTTAATATATATGGAAATAAAATTTCACACGGTTGAACTTTGAAATTAAAATCTCCAAATCTGAGACAATTGCTTTAGAAAATACTAATTCTCTAGATATAACCATATTGTCATAACATGAGCATCTTTGTTTTCAAATGAGTTCTTTCAAATAGCGTTTAAGAATATATACATTCATTTCGCTCTCACATGAATAAAACTTAAAGAAGTAGAAGGTATTTATTGCCGGTTGTCTGACCTTTTGAAGAAGTCATAATAGGTTTTTTTCATACTTGGTTATCTAGTGTGTCTGCATGAGTTATTATCTGAATCCCGATATGCATGCTGAAAGGTATAACTTTCTTTAGTTTTGTCCATGAGTGTATATATTCTATTTGCTCTATAAAGGTCTCCATTGTTTTGTTTCTATAGATATTTTAACTGATATTTAGACACACTTTATTTAGAGAAATTTTGTTACTCAGAAAATTTCTCATCTATCTTTTATTTTATGTAAATGGGGCTTTCAATTGTTTTGATCAAAATAAAGTATCATCCTGACGATTGTTTTACTTATTTCCTGCATAACATTTTGGTGGAGATGATGGGTATAGTATGAAATGCAAACATACCTAGCAGACCGTGAATGTATAGGTGCTATAAGCTTAATTTCCGAGACTCGATCCTGTCGCCCTATTAAAGTCAAGGCTTTTCTCCAAGAAGACGATGTTCCTATAGACGCAACGATGACAAAGTCACTCATCACGACGCAAGAAAAAATACTTAGCCACTCTGAAAACGTTGAGAAAAACCTTGAATGAAATACCAAATATCTACAAATACCAACAAGTATCTACTTGTATGTTAGTAGCAACAATAAAAATAATTTGCAAGCAATGGGTCACAGTTATATTCGTAGCATATAGTGCAAGCTATGGGTCACAGCTCCCATAGAGGAAGAGCTCTGTAACAGAATATTTCTTATCGAAAAAATATGTTTGTTGGTTGGAATTTTAAATACCAATAAAAAATTACTATAACCGTTTCAATTATTTATTACAATGTGTCAATAACCTGTGTTCATTCTTTTCAAGGGGAATAAAACGTATAATATTCATATTGACTGGTTTATGAAGATATACATACAGGTGTAGAACAGGCAGAGCGTCGATAGAGAGAAAATTGAGGTAACCCGGGTTTCTGAGGGCGTAATTCGTTAACTTCAAGAACTCTACAGCTACAGTCTAGAAGTAATATCTAGTCACGGGGAGAACAGATTTCTGCGATGAACCAGATAACCAGGTAAAAATTTCAAATGTGTTAAACTGTTAAATAAGTGAAAAAAATTAACATTTTTTAAATTCAAATTAAAAATACTTCGGCCAGTAAATCTTTTTTATTGTCTCGACGAAAGTGTCGAGGACAAAAGATTTTTGTCGAAACGTCGAGACAATAAAAAAATTTACTGGCCGAAGTATCTTTAATTTGAAGAACTATAAATTCCGGCCAGGCAGCCTCTATCTTTACGATAAAATGTTTCTGCGAAATATTTACAAAAATAATATTATTTATAGAATTTCAATTCTGATATTTTTTTGCTACTCAGCGAATTTTTCGATTTTCCTCTATTTTATGTAATAAGTGTGGTAATATATATGTTGTTCTTACAATCTCTGAGCCATATTTATTCTAAGGAGATTATTATTTAGAGAAAAGTGGCAACTGTTTGTATCAAAATAAATTGCCTTGTCATCTTTTTACGTTTGGTTTCCCTCATTTCTTTTCGTACCAAGATATTTCGTCTGCTCCATAATGTTCTTCATTTTCTATAAATGGCACACTAGCTTCTTTTCCATATTAAATATATATATGTATATATTATATATTCTAAAAACTCAAATATTTCTATATTTTAAAAATATAAATTTTATTTCATTCATTGATAATATGACTTTTGTTATCATCGTTTTTAGAATCACTTTCAGTTTTGTTGTAAATATGCGTAGTTAACATATCTATCTTTTTGAATCACTAATATAAGATTAACTTTATAAATTTTTTATAATGTGAGAATAACTAATGTGTAATATTTTCTCAAGTAATTGAAAATAAAAGCTGCTTGATGGTAAATAATTATATTTTTCTTATCACGACTGCACCTCAACCCTTTATCTTATCGATCCTTTGTCTTATCAACCCTTTATCTAACAACAAACAAATTATTCACAACATGTATGTATTCAGATGGTGAGTAGAGTAAACACTATTTTATATATTGAGAATATAAAAGTCATTACTACTATTTATTTTGAACGTCGTTTTGATATAAAATATATTTAAACACATGTTTTATATAATATATTATTGATGGATATTTTGCCGGGAGGATATTGATCTAAAGAGACAAGGGTCGCCTCTCCCGTCAAAACCAGATGCCATCTATTGACCGTGGCCACAAACTAGCGGCCTCGGGTCAGGTCTATATTTTAGCCATAGATTTGGCCCAGCCACTTTGCCAGATAAACACCTCTTTGGCAGATTGTCAAGATTCCATTAGATCCCGTGTAGATCTCATGGAATAAAATCCGTCCTAGGCTGATGAGGGCCATTAGCCCGAAACCATGGTCTCTAGGCGGACGCTTTTCAGTTTGCCAAAGCTGGTGTTGTGGCTTTGTCACCGACCCGAGGCCGTTAGTTTGCGGCGACGGTCAATAGATGGCGTCTGGTTTTGACGGGAGAGGCGACCCTTGTCTCTTTACATATATTATTACAAGATTTTCCCAAAAGTTTGTAAACAGTTGCAAAAAAAAAAGAATTTATTCATTTATTCTATTCATTCAATACAAAACACACGCTATATCCTATGTGGATATTTGCGTGTAATAATGAAATTGGATTCATATATTATATGAATATGTATTGGGAATTTGTTGCAGGTGTTTACAAACTTTTCGGACAACCTCAAATAATCTTTATTTCCAATATTTTATTATTGTTCATTCTTTTGGTTTATATATGGGCTCATCCATATGAAAAATATCTAATGGGTGAGCCCATATATAAGCCAAAAGAATTAATAATCATAAAATATTGGAAATAAAGAGTATATAGGTTTGTCCAAAATTTTGTTATACTAGTACATGCATCTACAGTCCTCCGCTCTGCCATCTGAGCTATCGAGGGGATTTACTAGGGACGGGATTACATAATTTAGTAAACACCTGCAACAAATTACAAATACATATTCAAATAATATATATATCAAATTCAATTTTTACACGCAAATATCCGCATATAATATAGCGTGTGTTTTGTAATAAATGAATAAAATAAATATATCTTATGAACATGCACTTTTTAACCAAATAACCTTTTAAAAATGCTTACAACAAGTGCAGTCAAGGAAATTTTCCACGTTGAAGTGTAGAAAGAAAATATATAAAATTGGTTCTAAAGATGCAATCAAAGTAAAACTGACCTATCTGATTATTTCGATTCGGAAGACTTTCCAATGTGAATTGGGAAGAATTGTGCCATACCATTGAGACAACAAGTACGAAAAGATTATAAAGCAGAATACTACAAGCTAGTTATCTCAGCAGCATCACTAGGTCAGGAAAAGGTAGTTAGATGATTGTTGACTTGTAAATTGACACCCGTAGAAGCTCAGCGAAGAGTCAACACCTACCGTCAATTGACCGTTTGATCTTAAATTGATCGTTTCATCAAATGGATTGTTATAAGCCTTGTAAAATGGTTCCATCTAAAAATCCTCATGTTCGGGAGAAAGAGATTGAGATTGAAACTACTTTATTTCAAAGTCCATAAAAGATTATATAAGGTTAATACAGAATAAATATAAATATGAATAAATATGATTATATATGGATAAATATAGGAAAAATATATATAAATAAGTAAAAATGAATATTAAATATACATATATATCGTATATTTAAGTCCCGAGGGAGATTCTTATAGAGACCCCCAAAACAGGACAAGTTTTGGCAGGGGGTCGGCAGATGTTCTAGGGGGTCTTTCTCAGCAGTCCGCTTCAGCCTTTCTCTCTCACACACACTCTCCCTCCATGTCTCGGTGAAAAACATCAAAGTTGGTGTCATGGCCTCTACCTCTGTCCCGTGGGTTATTCAAACTTAGAGCAACTTCACAAGGCATTATTAAAAAAATGAAAGATTCGCTATTTAAGGGAAATGTAACTCTTTTGCACTGTTCCCTGCGCACATTACATACTACCACTTTCATATTGATTGTACATTTCCTTAATACACTTTGTAAATACCGAAGTAGAAAATTCAGTTTAAAATGATTTAGCTTTTGAATCTAAGGTACAGATATGGAGAACATCTTGTACCATCTGATTACAAACCTTCGAGAAGGTGATGTCCACATAAGTTCTTATTGCGAACTTTACACCATCATTGACATTGGTGGCAATAGCTCCATGTTGGTGAGGAACTCTTCACAACAGATCAAAATAATTTTAATAAATTATTTTGTTTGGAATTCAAATACGATTTGTTATCCACACACAATATTAAAATATATATATAAGGTTGTTTCAAAAGTTCGTGTTTTTCTAATTACTTGACGAATAATAATATTACGGGGAATACATAATAATACATTATACAATTATAAAACGACATTCATCCCTAAGGTTAGAAATAATAGTGTTATTTCTCCTTAAAAATAAATTTCGATTTTTCGTTCAAAAGAAATACATGCGGTATATTTTCAAATGTCGTTTCACAATCATATGCCGCATTATATTGTATTATTTAACAATTACTTTATACATAATACAAAGATATTATACATAACAGCTAATAATATTGGGGTTTTAATTTTTTTGCGCGTGTTTACAAACTTTTGAGACAACCTTGTAAAATAACACTGATAGACACTATATATCACTGTGCATCAAATATCTCTCAGAGTTATTTTCTGAATCCCGATATATATATGCTCTAAGGTACAACTTCCTTAAGTTTTGTCTATCAGTGTAATTAAAATATAAAAAAAAATAGTAGGAGAGAGTGATATTTTACTGGGATTAGGTGGATAAATTATAAATGGAGATGCCTTTTTATTTTTTCTTAATTTGTCGTTAGATACCCTTTTTCTTGAAATATCTCAATTGAATTATATCCATTAAGCCATGCGTTTCATTCACATACACACTGCTAGAGAGGAGTTCCTCTACCCATCAGCTGTGTGGAGCCAGCTCACAAGACAATCCACCCAACCTCGGGACCCAAGTCATCTGTTCCCAAATACCATTTTATGACGCGGTGGATTAAAAAGTCAAATTAATTATCCAATGGTTATTAATATGTAATTAGGCAGATTTCTTTTATGAGATTCTAATTGAACTTTGCGACCGCTGTTACTCTGCTGGACGATTATTCTTTCAGAACGCGGCATTCAGAGGGACCCATACATCTTAAATGGAAATTCTTGAAATTATTTTTATACATAAATTCAAAATAATATCACACACACTTTTAGGTTATGGAAAGTGTTCTCAAATATATTTACAGCAAGTAAAAACAGTGAAAATTTACTTTGAATCTAAAGGTGCCGAGAATCAACTTTGTCCCTGGAAATACAAATTCCTTGGTTTCAAACTTGTTTATTTTCTATTTTGGATTTTTTTTTTGATAAAATATTTTATCTGATAGAATAGTAATAATATTAAATGTTAATTTATAAATTTCTTCATCTTATTTACCCTCATGGATAAATAAAAATAATTTGGAAGTTATTTTGCGGGTTGATGTATTTCTTTAGACATAGACAATTTTGTTCATACTTTGTTATCTCATTGTGTCTTCAAAAAGGTCACTGTATATCAAATATCTTTCAGAGTTATGGTCCGAATCCCGATATATATGTTAAAAAACTGCAACTCTTTTAAGTTTCATCCTTTTTTTTTCTTATCCCTAGTACACTTGGAACAGACCATGATAATCATAATGTGTAGAAGTAAGCGACTGATTTAACTGTAAGTGCACCACATGTCTACACATGTGAAAAGCAGTTCGACTTTGCACTTAAAAATGTGCCAGAGCCCCGTTTGGTTACTTGCACTCACTAGTGAGGTTGGACTTTTACAAGAATCGGGGGCCATTGGGGCATTTATTTTAAATCAGAAAAAAGTGCCCATTGCGGGGATCGAACCTGGGTCTAAACCGTTGGTTTCGACCATACTTCTACCGGCCCCCAAGTATCATCCTTGAGTGTATATGTGTGTCTGTTTTGTGAAACTGATCAAACAATAATTTAGTATTAAACGATAAGAACTCTTAAAATTTGGTTAAAGGAATAAGCATAAAAAGACTAAGAGGAGCTTCTTTCAAAATTTTATTCTGCAAGCTTTCGGACTAGACGTCCTTCTACAGGCAAAGGATAGTTGTAATGATGCGCCATGTTCGATTCATGGGGCATCTGGATTCTTGAGAAGAAATAAGCCAAATCCACGCACAATTCGCTTTCTTTGGAAGTCTCCTTCTTGAATTACTCCTGAAGGAATTTAGACTTGATGTAAGGAATTTAAACTACATTGTTTCTTAAAGTTTCTTCCCTTCTAGATAAGGGTGTTTCAAGACAAATTGGATCAGGGTAAACCTTTGTTATGTCTGTTTCTTCTGCTGAACTAGTATGTGAATAATCTTGGTTCTTCACAAAACTTTTTTACAACTATCCTTTGCCTGTAGAAGGACGTCTAGTCCGAAAGCTTGCAGAATAAAATTTTGAAAGAAGCTCCTCTTAATAATTTAGTATGTTATGTAGGAAAATAAATACATTGTTCTACCTAGACCGTTACAAATTGGGATATTAGTTCCTAAATTCATTTTTGATCCAATATGTCATGTCTTTTATTTTCGGGAAAAAATACGTGACTAAATAATTATATTCATAGAAATATTCATATTTTAATATATTCCTATGACCAGTACTTGTGCAAATTTATGTCTTGGCACACAGCTCCCTCGAGACTACCTTTCGCCGAAGACATTCTCCAATCTTTCTAAGTGGAAAGGAAGTTCCTTGCAGCATAATTAGCCGGTCGATACGTAGGCGCCATGTTCGATTCATGGGGCATCTGGATTCTTGAGAAGAAATAAGCCAAATCCACGCACAATTCGCTTTCTTTGGAAGTCTCCTTCTTGAATTACTCCTGAAGGAATTTAGACTTGATGTAAGGAATTTAAACTACATTGTTTCTTAAAGTTTCTTCCCTTCTAGATAAGGGTGTTTCAAGACAAATTGGATCAGGGTAAACCTTTGTTATGTCTGTTTCTTCTGCTGAACTAGTATGTGAATAATCTTGGTTCTTTATTTCCCGCTCGCGTTATATTTCTAAGACACCCGCAGTTAATATATCTCGAAAAGGTTTAAAATATTATCCCACGCTTGGCTGACGCTAATTATTTTCAGCCACGCTCGTGAATGATGCCTGAGAAATATAAAAGTTTCAGTCTTCGGAGTTTTGTCTTCCGAACATCTGCTTGGATGGTGTAGACTTGGATTTTTTAGACTTGATCGTATAGACTTGGATCGTGTAGACTTGTATCTTTTAGACTTGGATCGTATAGACTTGGATCGTGTAAAACTGAATCGTGTAGACTTTAATCGTGTAGACTTGGATCTTGTAAACTTTGATCGCGAAGCACTGAATTAGACTTGGGTCGTGTAGACTTGAATCGTATAGACCTGGATCGTGTAGACTTGAATCGTATAGACCTGGATTGTGTAGACTTGGATCGTATAGACCGGTAACATGTAGACTTGGATCTTGTAGACTTGGATCGGGTAAACCTGGAACGTGTAGACTTGGATCGTGTAGACCTGGAACATGTAGACTTGGATCTTGTAGACTTGAGTCGTGTAGACCTGGATCTTGTAGATTTAGATCTTGTAGACTTGGATTTTGTAGACTTGGATCGTGTAGACTAGGAACATGTAGACTTAGATCTTGTAGACTTGGATATTATAGACTTGGATCGTGTAAACTTGGATCGTGTAGACTTGGATCGTATAGACCTGGAACATGTAGACTTGGATCTTGTAGACTTGGATATTGTAGACTTGGATCGTGTAAACTTGGATCGGGTAGACCTGGAACATGTAGACTTGGCTCTTGTAGACTTGAGTCGTGTAGACCTGGATCTTGTAGACTTGGATCGTGTAGACTTGGATCTTGTAGACTTGGATCGTGTAGACTTGGATCGTGTAGGCTTACATCGTGTAGACTTGGATCGTGTAGACTTGGATCGTGTAGGCTTACATCGTGTAGACTTGGAACGTGTAGACTTGGATCGTGTAGACTTGGATCGTGTAGACTTGGATCGTGTAGACTTGGATCGTATCGATGTCAAGAATTATAAATATGTGAATATTGAAAAATAGAGTATAAATATTGCCACGTGGAAAATTAAAGAAGACAAACTTCGGAGTGACATAGCAATTTATTTAAGGCAAGAACAAACTATGAATGATAAACAAAAGATAAGCAATGAGGTAGTTTACAGAGTAGCAAAATATAAACGAAAATTATGCTGTTTTAATAAAATAATAAATACCTTGAAACAAAGCTCCTTCCCTATGGAAGATGTAATCCACAGCTTTCAAATATTGTAGTTACTGACATGAATCTGACGTGCTTCTGCCAAGGATTCCATTGAAGTCTTGGAACCTTGTCTCTGGTACCTTTGCGTCCTTTTTTCTTGCGGCGTGAAGAGTGGCTTTGTCTTCGTATCGTCGTCTATAGGGACATCGTCATCTTGGAAGGAAATCTTGGCTTTGACACGGCGGTGGAATCTTGAAGTCAGTCTCCGAAAATGTAGATCACAACACCCATGGCCTCTGGTATAGTATGTGAATAAAATATTACCTATTTTATAGACACTAACAATATGAATTAAATAGGGCAATATGTTTCTGGAACGAATTTCTTTTAATTTTTATTGCAATCTCAAGCTTACGGGCATATCTATCCTTCTACAGGAGTACAAAAATGAACAAGAATTAGCTACTGTATCTAACGGTGTTTCTTCATTGTTCAGGATTCACTTCTACAGGAGTACAAAAATGAACAAGAATTAGCTACTGTATCTAACGGTGTTTCTTCATTGTTCAGGATTCACTTCTACAGGAGTACAAAAATGAACAAGAATTAGATACTGAATCTAACGGCGTTTCTTCATTGTTCATTTTTGTACTCCTGTCGAAGGGCGGTAATTCCAGAAAGCTTGAGATTGAAATAAAAATGAAAAGAGACACATCTCCAGAAACCTGTTGCTTTATTCAATTCATATAACAGGAGATTCACATCTATTACATTGGCAAAAACAATATATTTACGATTAAAAACCATTATCAGAATTTAAATTAAAATTTCTATCTATAGCTTTCATTTCGTATAGTGTGATAGAAATTGTCTAAAAAATCTATTAGACACACTCATGGACAAAATTTAAGTAGGCTTTATCTTTTACCATGTATATCGGGATTCAGACAATAACTCTGAAAGGTATTTGATACATAGTGAACTTAATTGAAGCACACGAGATAACCAAGTGTGTAAATAATTTCCTCTGTCTCATAAAAAAAAATAAAAAATACACCTTTGGCGCCATCGAAGATTTCCCACTTTCTTGAGTTTTGTCCATGAGAGTGTATTTCGAAATAGCCTATTTTATTATATCTTATGCGTTTATTTTAAAATATAAGAATCGTGTGGCTTCAATATTTTCGTATGCTCTTACATTCTTACAAAGTATTAAAATGTAACTTTTAAGCTCCTTCTAATTGTTAGATTCCTTTAGTTACAAATATTTTTTTTTTCGATTGCATAAAAGTCATTAAAATTAAAACAGCAAACAAAAAAAACAACTCTTGATTTATTTAGGTTCAAAGGCGCTATGTGAAAAATTAGGAAATACAAACTTAAGAGATGACACAGCAGTTTATTTAAGGTAAGAATCAACTATGAATGATAAACAAAAGATAAGCAATAAGGGAAGTTTACAGAGTAGCAAAATATAAACATGAAAGAATGATACACTGTTAATAAAATAATAAATACTTTGCTACATAGCTCCTTCCCTATGGAAGCTGTGACCTACAGCTTGCAATTATTGTAGATGCATCATGGATCTGACGTGCTTCTGCCAAGGATTCCTACGAAATCTTGGAACCTTGTCCCTAGTACCTTTGCGTCCTTTTTCTCGCGGTGTGAAAAGGGACTTCGTCGTGATATCGTCTATAGGGACATCGTCATCTTAGAGGGAAGTCTTGGTTTTAACACGGCGGTGGAATCCTGGAGCCAGTCTCCGAAAATGTAGATCACAGCACCCATGGCTTCAAGGTCTTCTCGCCGATCTTTAGTTTGTCTTCCCTTATTTACCCAGCATCTCCACCTAAATGTAACCTAGCAAATTAGAAAAGACAAACTTCAGGTTGACCCAACAATTTATTTAAGGCAAGAACATACTATGAATGATGAACAAAAGATGAGCAATGAGGGAAGTTTACCGAATAGCAAAATATGAACTTAAAAAATGATACACTGCTAATAAAATAATAAATACTTTGCTACAATATTATCTACAATATTTTCATTAAAAAAACGAATACTTAGATCTGTGAATGTATTTGGCGCTTTGGGCTCCAGGAGAGAAGCTGGTTTATAAATATCTCTTTCTATATGAAAGAAAATAATTTTTCTCAAAATACTTCGAAGAATCGCTTTTTCTTTAAATTCTTTTTTCTGCCACATATCAAGTTACGCCTTTTATTTTATATAAATCTTGTAATATTGTTGGTTTTTTATTGTTTTTATATATTTTTCTTAACTGTAACTCCATACGCAATAATTGTCGACTGTTGAAAAGTAAAAAATTCAAAGAACCTCACTGCCATGCCAAGAACATTCCCCAAAGTGATAAAGGTTACACCCACCGCCTCCAGGATGCTAGCTGCAGCTGGGTTTTAATAGACTCGTCCCTAATAGAAAAATCGATAAATTTTCATTCAATCAAATTTAATGATTTCATAGAAAAATTAACTATCACCTCCAAATTTGGTGCCATATTCGATTTTCCTATATGACGCTAATTTATTAGCATATAATTATTTTTGTTATATCAAATAATTTCGAGCGAAATCTAATTTATTTGACGCTGGCTATATTTAATTTTAAAAATAAGAGACATTTTGTGTTCCAAATATTCAAATTCAAATATCTAATCCTCTTGAATATAAAAATTCGGGGTCAAAATTAATTGAATGCTTATTAAAGAAATAAGTGTTGAATTCCACAGAGATGTATTCCGGGGTTCGACTTCTGTTTGAAGTTTATATGTTAATTTTGTAATAATTCTTATTTTTTAATTCATAGAAACATTTTTCTGGCAGACATATTCCATTTTCATCATCATTTCTGTGATATATATATATATATATATTTTAGTTATCTATCAAATTATTCGCAATTGTAGCTTCTTTTTTGTTTCGTTGTGTTCCTTTTTAAGCAATAACATATATAGAACTAAGGTGTAATATTCAATTCAAGCATGCAAAATCATAAGCTTATACAACTTCACTTTTTCATACAACTTCTTTGCCCCTGATTGAAGTGATCAATTATATTGTAAGACAAATGTTTCTGCCATTTTAATCTACCAGATGGTTTCTTAGAGCTCTAATAATGGATGATTCTGCTTATATATGCTACATTGAAAGGTGGAATAATAAACAAAATGGCTTTCGAGAATGATTTCTTGTAGTATTGTATATCCATCTCAAGCTTCCAAGTATCACAAACCCTCTTCTACAGGAATAAATGACAAAATAAATTTTAATCATTGTTGTTGTTATCATGTCCAATGAAGAGCCTCAGATATCTCCCTGCATCTCCATCACAGCATTTGTAATGTGCTCTATCTTGGGTGTGTAAAGTTGCTGTTTTGGGTCAAATTTCTTCAAGGCTGCGGCCATTGCTGGAAATGAAAATATTCGGGTTGGTTTCAGTTCCACACACCAGGACAATTTTTCCATGTCCTGTACATGTTGCTCCATCCCATTGGGAGCTGTGACCCACAGCTAGAATTTTTTTTAGCTACTGACATGGATCTGACGTGCTTCTGCCAAGGATTCCATCGAAGTCTTGGAACTTTGTCCCTAGTACCTTTGCGTCCTTTTCCTGCGGCGTGAAGAGCGGCTTTGCGGCGTATCGTCTATAGGGACATCGTCATCTTGGAGGGAAGTCTTGGCTTTGACACGGCGGTGGTTTCCTGGAACCAGTCTCTAAAAATGTAGATCACAGCACCCATGGCCTCCAGGTCTTTTCGGCGATCTTCAGTTTGTCTTCTCTAATTTACCCGGCATCTCCACCAAAATGCCACGTGGAAATTTAGGGAAGACCAACTTCGGGATGAGACAACAATTTATTTCTGGCAAGAACAAACTACGAGTGATAAACAAAAGATAATCAAATGAGGGAAGTGTACAGAGTAGCAAAATATAAACATAAAAATAATACTCTGCTAAAATAATAAATACTTTGTTACAATAAATATATGTTATACCAGTTTAACTGATTAAAATCGAAATAGAAAAGAAAAACATAGCTATAGAACTATATAACTATTATAAACGGTCTTTGGAACAAGAGATAATATTTGATGATAGTATTTAAAAGAAACACATTGCCAGTAAATTTATTTGTTACAAATTTTATCGATAAATAGATTGAATTTATAAATATAAAATATTTGTCCCAACTTTAGCTAGAATTTAGCAACCAAATCCATTTCTCTAGTTATAACTGCGGCTATTCAGCAACTACCGTGTAAAATTGTCTCTTCTCTCAGCCATTCTTTGGTAGGATTCCGTGACTGATAGCTCCATCAAGCTTCTTCATTTAGAATTTACAAGCCCACTAGGGTACACGCAGGTCTTTAATGGGTTGGTTTGCCTGCGTGTAAATTTAACATTATATACGAACTTTTAGTGATTCATAAAATACACTGGTGTCCAAAATTAAGGTAACAAACACTTTTATGTCAGTTTTCTAAAAATATATTCAATAGTTTTGAACGAAATTTTGTAGGTGGATAGACAAAACTATAACAAATGAAGTTGACAAAATATATTTATTGTTGAAATAAATTTTACTGAGTTATGCAAATTTATGTTAATAAGTCCAAAGGTAAGGTTGATGGTGAACAATATATGATTACTTAATAGGGTGTGTGGTCACCTCTAACAGCTAAACAGCTGTCACAGCAAAATTTCATGTTGTTTATTTGGCAATTAAAGATATCTTGAGGCAAAAAATCCCCCTCTTCAACCAAAGCAGTTTTCAGTTTTGGGTGGTCCTGGGTGGGGGTGAACGAGATACATTTTGTCCCCCCAAGGCTTCCCAAACATTTTCTTTAGAATTGAGGTCTGGTGATCTGGCAGGCCACTCCATCCTTTGGATACCCTCACTTTCAAGATATTCGTTTATCATCAGGGTTCTATGAGGACGAGCATTATCATCCATAAAGATGAACGTGGGGTACGACTCCACCCCTAAAAATCTTACATAGGGCTCCAGTATCTCGTCTCTGTACCGCTGAGAAGTCAGGGTGCCGCCATCAAACACATGTAGTGGCGTGCGTACGTCTAACATGATACCACCCCAGACCATGACACCTTGGCCACCGTAACGGTTTCTTTCTCTGATATTTGAGGGATGGTTTCATGTCCCGGTTTCTCTCCAGATCAGTACACGTCTAGAATCCGTGTTAAGACTAAACCTTGACTCATAAATAAAAAGAACAGGAGCCTACTGATTTTGGGTCTAAGACTGATGTTGTCTGCATCAATTTAGACGAAACATTTTTTGAATGGCAGTGAGAGGAATACACACCTTCGACCTCCTTACATACATCTCTCTTTCGTTGAGTCTCCTGCAAACTGTTTGCCTTGATATCAAGGTTCCTATGGCAGAAAAGAGCTCAATTGTTAGCTGTCTGGATGTCATTGTTTTGCTACGTTTGTCCGTTAACTTCAAATAACGTTTTTCTGATGAGGTTGTGATTCTCGGGCGACCTTGTCCTTATCTTCTGGATATGTCTCTTATTTCTTGAAATTGTTTCCATAAAATCGAAACCACGTTTCTTGACGTTTCGAGCCATCTTGAAACTTCTGCTTGGGACTGGCCTGCCTCTATTCTACCAATGGCCCTCCTCTTCAGTGAGTTTTATAAACGTCTATGACGTTCCATGGATAGATAAAACGGAAGAAATGTTGTTTAAATAAAATATAAAGCTGGATAGATAAAGATGGATGACCCAAATTTGCATATTTAAATTATTTTGAAATTATTTTATTGGCTAGCTAAACCGTGTGGTGTAATAATCATATAATATAATCATTTTTATTATTATTTTGTTATTATTGTTATTTTTGTCAAAGATTTAGTGCTTGTTACCTTAATTTTGGACACTCGTGTATTCCTCTGAGAAAGAGAAATACACTAATATTAAACCTAAAACAGCCATAGAGCTAGCTTTGTTAATATAATCGTAAACATATTCTTGACGGAAAGAAATTATATTTTATTGAAACAATATCGCATAAAAGCATAAGGAGCCTCCAGTCAAAATAAACGTCAAAACTAGACGCCATCTATTGACCATCCGCGCAAACTAGCGGCCTCAGATCGGTGACAAAGATACAAAACAGCTTTAAAAACTGAGAAGCGTCCACCTGGAGACACCCGAGGCTGATAGTTTGCGGTGAAGATCAATAGATGGCTTCTAGTTTTGACCCTTATTTTGACTGGAGAGACGCCCTATGCTTTTATAGATCAATTTACTCCCGAAAAAATTCAAATCACATCGCATAAGTTATTTCGTATATATGTTTTTGTAATGATTGTTTGATCGCAATGAACAATACTGCGAATAAATAAAATGAGTGTTCATTCATTGTTATAGAATTGTAAACAAATAATTTGGTTGAGCTTTTGTGTCATTGGAAAATTGCCAAACTGAATTTATCTTAATTACAGACGACTACAGTTGGGATTCAACAAGCCGACATCATATGCCCAATAAAGGTCAACCATCAAGCTCGTACACTCATCTTCATTAAAATTAAATTTAAAAAATCAATTTACATATATGCATGACAATAACTCACCATATGATGAGAGAAAATAATGGAAAAAACGCTCTCTCTACCCATCAACTTAATTTTTGTAGAATTATTATCATGGTTCTGTATTTGCTCTTTTCCACAAACCTATCTCTTCGTTTATTTCTTTTTTTACCCAGCCCATGACGCGTAACGGCCGAAGCTATGCTGAAGTTTTCTCTCCCTTTTAATCCTATTATATCCTTCTATTTATTAATTATATATATAAAAAACAAACCTCTTATGCTTAAATCAACTGACAAATACATAAAAAAGTTAAATTTTCTTGATGGTAATATATTTATCTTATTTTAAATATTATTTCATAGATTTAAATATTCTGTTAAGTCGACCGCCAGAGTTCGCGTTTTCTGTTTATATAACCATTTGTTGTTGTTTCCTGATGGCCGGCTAAAACCTATGTAATTGTGTAAATAATCTTTTTTTTTACTTGTTCTAACCGCCTTAAGACAGGCAGTACATTATCAAATTCTGTTTTTTTTTAAATATATATATTCCTTAAGCTAAATTAAAGCTATTTTGATAACCTTTTTTTTATATTATTCTGTTACAACGACTGCAGAACAGAATCAAATGCTCATGGATTCCGGGACCAAGCAAATGATCAATAAATCTATATAAAATCCTCTAAAATCAACAGAAATATATTTTTTATATTTATAATAAATATACATATATATATATAAGTAATAAATGTGTTAAGCTCAATTTCTATCAAATAAATAACTTCGAACTAGGATATGTAGAAACCAATGTGCAGGCTGGACCGATGTCAGTAAACAAGTGATTGTGAAGAGGTCCCAGTACAGATGACAGGAAGACCCATCAATTACACTCTAAAGAAGAAAAACGCCGTAAATAACGGACGCCAATGGTCCATGAGATCGCCGCTCGAGCTTCACGACAGAAAGATATTTCCCGTCTGGAGTCAGATTTGATTAGGCTTAGCTAGCTACAAGGCCAAAGTTTGTCTATCAGATTATCCCCTCGTAGCGATGTTTTCTGGATAGTTCTTTTGGTTATTTAAACCCACACAGGCCTTTTGTTTTAGCCATAATGTATAAAGACTCTTTATATATGAACGGAAATAATATATAAGGGATTTTATTGAAAATATATTTTTGAAAGGACAGCTAAAATATGCGTGGATACAAAGGTTTATGGGATCAGAAAAATATTTGTACTGTTTAAACTTTGAAATGTTATTTGTGGATTATAATTATAGTATCAGAATTTAATGTAATCAACAATATATAGGGTATAGTTAGCCCGGCATGTATGATTAGCTGGAAGTCACATTTCTAGTTCTACTGTTAAAGGGCATGCTTTAGCCCGAAAAATCTAGAAAAATAAATATAGTGAAATGTACTTATTAAATTGCTCTTGTTGATATCAATAAATTATAAGTCAGGGATAAACGTATTTCAGAATTGAGGAATGAGATAATTGTATCAGAATTAATATAATTGAAGTAAAGAATGAGAGAAACGGGTAAAATAATATGGTAAACATTATTTGAGATTGTATAAGTTAATGTTTCGGTGCAGTTAACAGCCCAAGAGGTGCATTTATATCTACCAAAGATCTTATAACCTAAAGTAATAATGTTTTTTTCTTTTTACCAGGCTCTGCCCGACATTTTGTCCCTGTTAGACGCTCTGTCACCATATCAGCTCACCTAGATGCAAATCTTGGTATTGGCCTTTAAAATGTAACGATAAATTGACACTCAAGCTGTTCTTTATATTAGTTCCTGATGTATCAAGCAAAGATTCTGTAATTTAACTTATAAAATTCAATTCAATATTCCCTTTTCGATTCACAAGTAAATTACACTCATAGACAATCCTTAAGGAAGATGTATCCTTTAGCATGTATATCCGTATTTAGACAATAACTCTGAAAGATATTACAGTGTCTTGCATTGAATATACACGAGATAAACAAGTGTGAACAAAATTGCCTATCTTTATCATATATATGTTGAGATCCAGTTCAACTGATTAAAATATCAGAAAAGAAAAAATGCAATAGGACTATATATCTATCATAAAGCGGTCTTGGGAAAACACAGAATCACAAAATAAAAGTCAAAATATGTATCTATAAAACAACTCTTTTCTCATATCCCTAATTATGTAAATATAATGGTTTAATTTTTTCTGTACAACGAATCATTACAAGACGGAATTCCTTAATAAAAACCTTTGTTTTAATTGTCTCTGTCTCCTTAAAAGGCGACAAAGAATTTCCACTTTCTTCAGTTTAGTCTGGTTGTATATTGTGGTAATTGCGTTCATTGTACATTGCATCTGTGACTATTGAAGAAGTGTACAGATTGTACCTTCGTGGAATAGCAATCGCCAAATTACATCTATTAAGATAATAAATAGAGAGGGAATGATCGAATACACGCACACACCAGATGATAAATGTAATGCACGTGCTGCTTCATCCGATCGTGCTAAGAAAGTCTTCTGCTATCTATCAGAATGAAAATCAATTAAGGCCGACTCGTTAGCTATCAGGAAATTCCTTTCTTTATTACTCACCATTCTTACAAGTCGCTCTGCTGCCTTCTCTATCAATTTAAACAGCTCTTATACATTTGGTGATCTATATTTTATTACAACGAGACAATAAATTAAATATATAATGGTATAAACTACCTTTAGCGGACGCCTCTCCACAAAGGACAGTTTCAATTGCAAAATTACCATTTTTACAATTTAGGAACTCACCGGTAAGAGGACACCTCTCTCTAAAGGACACTTTGGCTCTTCAATTAGGTGTCCTTTATAGAGAGGTTCTACTGTATTGTGGTGGTGGTGTCTTGACCATAGAGCAGATCTCCGGTAAGAGGACACCTCTCCTTAAAGGACACTTTGGCTCTTTAATTAGGTGTCCTTTACAGAGAGTATTGTGGTGGTGGTATCTAGTCCATTGAGTATATCAGATCGGACCATACACCCTGATCACGATACCGGCAAACCGAGGTGCCTGGATTGTCACTTTCTTAATAGAATCATATTGATATTTTTTCCATTTATAAATTTTAATGCCATTTATCGATAACTTTTGTAACAAATATATTTATTCTCACTCACATACAATTTGTTTCTTTTTAATAGTATCATCAAATAATATATTTACAAACTTAATACAATGATTCAATTTATCTTATTATTATAGTTTGAGCCAAAAGTCGACCCATCAAAAAGGTTTATATAAAAAAGAGCGTACCTGGATCTGTAAAGAAAATAAACAAAATTTTTCTCAAAATATTTAGAGAAATTTCTCTCAATTTGTTATAAATTTATTGCACAGTAAACTTACTAACTTACTACCTAAGTTTATTGTGAAATAAGTTGATAAGAAGGGAGCAATCTCTCGAAATTATTCGAGAAAAAGTTGTGTTTTTTCCTTTACAGATCCAGGTACGCCCCTTTTCATATACATTTTATCATTATAGTAAAGTTTTAGGAGATAATATTTGATGATTTTATTAGAAAGAAACAAATTGCCAGAACATTTGTTTGTTCAAAATATTTTCATCTTACCTATCACTCTTATACAAATTGATACTGTTATTAATAAAACATTATCAAGTACGATAATTTTGGAAGATATAAGTTGTTTCTATTGCGCTTTTCACCTTTCTTCCTATGATTCTGATACTTAGGCAAAATACAAGATAATTCAACAAAATATAAGGAAAAATCAAATATTCGGAGAGAAGAATTATAAAAACAATAAAAAGACTCAGAACGAAACACTATAAGGGAATGACAATACATCCAGATGGCCGAAGAACCTACAGGACATGCAAAATTGTCCTTGTGTGGAACTAACACCTACCCACATATTCTCATGTTTAGCAATGGCCGCAGCCTTGCAGAAAATTGATATAGCCACAGAGCAGCAGCTTTACACAACCAAAATAGTAGACATTGCTGCTGCTGTGATAGAGATGTATGGAGACATCTGAGGCTCTTCATTGGACACGATAACAACAACAACCTTTCTTCCTTGTTACTCAAATAATAATGACTGATACTTTAATTCAAACTCATTCTGGACTCCTTTACGCCAACATGAGCATCGATGAACAATATTCATCTACATACAAAGATATAACAATATATTTTAAATGTGAATTTACAGAAATCATCCCGTTGATTAAATCATCAGTTTATAGTATAAATACTAGGCATCACCATATAGAGAAATAATAATTTTCTATGATAAAATTATAATGTAAAATATATATTATGTTAATAGGAAGGTAGAGAAAGTATGAAGTTATATAGAGAAAAATGTAAACTTTCATAAAATGTAAAATCGGTTTAAAATATTTTCTATATTTTGAATAGAGCTTCAAATGTGGATAGAGTTCAGATAGCACCCAGACCTTTGAACGTCTTTTGAAGAAGGATTTAACAAAGGGAAAGAATTGACGAACTCCGAGTCTTATCAAAGTTTTCTCTCCTTTCTTTGACCTTGTTATATGACTTTCAATAAAGGGAAGGAGAGATGTCGTTGGAAATTTTATATAAGCAAAGTATTTACCATTTTATTAACAGAGTATTATTTTTTATGCTTATATTTTGCTACTCTGTAAACTTCCCTAATTGCTTATCTTCTGTTTATAATCCATAGTTTGTATTTGCCCTGAATTATTTTCTGTCATCCTGAAGTTTATCTTTCCTAATTTTCCACGTGACATTTTGGTGGAGATGCTGGGTAAATTAGGTAAGACAAACTGAACTTCGCCGAGAAAACTTAGAAGCCATGGGTGCTGTGATCTACATTTTTAGAGACTGGCTCCTGGATTTCACCGCCGTGTCAAAGCCAAAACTTCCTTCCAAGATGACGATGTCCCGACAAAGCCGCTTTTCATCCCGCAAGAAAAAGGACGCAAAGGTACTAGGGACAATGTTCCAAGACTCCGATGAAATCCTTGGCAGAAGCACGTCAGATCCATGTCAGTATCTACAATAATTTAAAGCTGTGGGTCATAGCTCCCATAGGGAAGAAGCTATGTAGCAAAGTATTTATTATTTTATTAACAGAGTATCACTTTTTGTTCATATTTTGCTACTCTGTCAACTTCCCTCATTATTTATCTTTTGTTTGTCATTCATAGTTTGTTTTTTCCTTAAATAAATTACTGTGTCAAACTAGAGTTTATCTTTTTAATTTTCTACGTGGCAATATCCTTATATCGTATTATACCTTTCTTAGCCTTCACCCAGCGCTAGTTCGAATGTTTTTGTTTTTGAGCGTTGAATAGACGTTCTTCTTCTGCTTTCTCTCTATCGCCATGGTTATCTAATCGTATTTATCTTATTCAACTTAACCTTTTAAATCGAAGAAGGAATAAAAACTAACAGCGACGAAATTCTTTATTAAAGCGATATTATGAAAATTCGAAACTATTATAGACGCGTATGATTCTTTCAAAATTAAACATAATTTACTGCCCTTACTGCAATGGAAAAATTAATAGGAGGTCCTAGCTCATCAGTGGTGAACCTTCCCAGTGATTTCGCCAGTTTAATTTAAACGATAGTGCGCAAATGCATCAAAGCGATATATATAATCTTGGCGAGATTTCAGAATATGACGTCCTTCAACAGGCTGTTACGTAAATACAAGAAATTAGAGAAGATATATATGTTATAATGAATTTGTCGTATTGGTGTTATGATAAATGGTTGAGATAAGCTTTTTATTTTGTTGCGGATACATGAATATTATGGTATTGTTTTGATATAGAGACTTTGCTTAGTTTTTTTTTTATACTTTGAATCATAATTTGTATTAATTGTGCTAATGAAACATTTTTAGAAGAAATACCTGATTTGAAGTGTAAATAATAAAATAAAATAATACATATTTACATATCTACAGAAAGATTTGAGCCGGCCAACGAGAAACAACAACAATGGGGTTGTATAGGGAAAAGCGGGGACATCTGGCGATTGTCTTTACAGAGTAGTGCTCTAAAAGTTTTAATTTTAAATAAAATTACATTTTTATATAATATTGATACATGTAGATATTAACATAATTAAAATATTATTATTTAATTTTTTTCGCATACAAACGTATTTGCATTTAATTTGAATGCGAAAAAAAAATTGTTAATGTATTCGTATTATGTGACTATTGTTAGGAGAGAGGCGCGCTGCTGGACTCTGTTGCTCACGTGGCACTTTTCTAAATCTACTTGTTTTGGCTACAACTTTTCTCATGAACTTAACTGTAGCTTTTCACAACTTATTTATTCTCATTATCTTTCATGTTTAATTACTTTTACATAACTTTGTTTTGTATAATTTTTCCCATACCTTCCTATCGTTGAATTTGCATACTCTTTGTTCTTAAAGATTATTTAAGACAATAATCATCAGTTAAACACAAGGTAATAATACCAAATCCAAATAAATAAAAAGTGTATGACGTTTCGGTAACAGCGTTGTTACCATCTTCCGACAAGAGTACTCAGCATGTTTTAAATAGTTACTGTTATGTAACTGAAACGTCACACACTATTTACTTATTTGGATTTGGTCTTATTACCTTGTGTTTATAATCTACTAGCCGAAAGACCCGGGCAACGCCCGTGTTTTACCCGATTAAATGCTTCTATTTAAATACCATTCGCTACAATTATAAATTGGCGCCGTGGATGTCATTCTTGTATAATATATAAATGAGTTTTAAAAAGTGTAAAAAAAAATAAAAATTCATCGGCCGGGAATCGAACCCGGGCCGCCCGCGTGGCAGGCGAGCATTCTACCACTGAACCACCGATGTTTATGAGAAATGGCCATATTTGGGTATTTATTCCATTCACAAAGCAAACGGTGACAGAATTGATTATTAAGAATTGTTGCTTGATGACTCTGATAAGTGTATATATTAATAAACCAAATTGTGCATTATCATTAATCTTTAGTTAGAATGAATTCTTTTAAAAACCATTAGTTTTAAATAAACGTCAAAAGTCTTCTCGGATGTTTTATCTCAGTACATCAGGTCACCAGCGCAACAATACATATTATATCTTGTCTTGTTTCTTGTATTCACGTAATAGCCTGTTAAAAGAAGTCATAGTATGAAGATTCGCCAAGATTATTACGCACAAATTATAGAATCTTGTCACCGTTAGCTTTTATTCCTTATAAATAATATACGCGCCGTCGATGTACTCATATAGTTAAAAACTATTTGTATCTATTTTTGATTCATTCTTAAATTTAGTTAAGTGAATATTGTATGTGTGTTGCACAACTTTGCGGACCCAGTGGCCTGATAAAGGGCAAACGCGTGAAAACTTGCCTCCCTTTTTTTATTGAAACAAATTCTGAAAATATATTTTTATATACTATTATACATTTTTGCAACTACATTTCGAATATATAAGGATTTTTTTATCGTTACATTGTATTAGAGAGTGAAAATTAATGTATAAAAGCAATTATATATATATATGTAGTAAACCCGATGTGGAATGTGCTGGGTGCAGTCGTGGTAGTGTGTGCGTGATGGGATTTTCCGCACTGGGACAACAAGAGACAGAGGCAGGTCTAGGTGGTAACTTCAAGAGGAAGAGGTAGACCACGGACGAAGACAGCGGACCCGGACGCCACGGATGCCCTACATCGCGGATAGGGGTGAGGGATCCGACCGACTGTAACGGGGTCGCTCTGGAAACAACTACAACTATCTATCTAACTCTCCAACTATCTAACTGACGAAACTTTCCAACGACCCCTATATATAGCAACTCTCAGCCGTCTACCTGGCCTTGAATCTCATTGGCTGCTGGTCAAGCTGTTTGTTTGCTCAGGCGTAACGGCGCGCCTCGGTGTCTAGCCTTTCATCTTAGGTTTTGGTTTCGATAGATTGGTTTTGGTTTTTATAGTCTGACCTTGGCCGGCTACCGGGTCTACCTCCCTCTTTGCTTTATTTGATACATCTTACAAGGTTGAAACATATTTATATAGGGATGGGATTACAATAAACATCAAAAATATACTACAGAATGTGTCCCCGGTGATGAAGGTTTGGTTGGGGGAATGACATGTAATGAATGATAACCTAAACAAACCTATTATATAAAAAAAGAAATAATTTGCATACAAATTAGTTAAAATTATTAAAAAGTTACAAGTTAAACAGAGAAAGATGTAATTGTGGTGTATCAATGAAATATAAATCAAGGTTATAAAAAATGAAAAGGCACAAAATGAACGATAAAAGATTAAGGGAAAGTATATAATACAAAATGATAAATATGGTAAAATGATTCGTACAAGTAAAAATATCTTATTGCATAAAATATGAGCGGAGAAAAGTTTGTTTATTGGTTTAACATATAATGTGACGCTAAGGTTGAAAAAGGGAAAGCGGGTATCTGAGCATTTTTCTGCAAAGTTGTATCCCAAGCATTCTGCAATGCAATGCGAACTTGTTTAAGTGAGGCATTGTTTTCATTAACAGAAGGCACAAGATATTCCGTCTGCATCATTAGCTCAGATAGTGAAAAGAAGTGGGAAGATTGATGGGGTAAGAGGGAGAGGTAGAGGTAAGAGGGATTCCTGTTGTCCATAATGATTATGCCCGTTTGAATGATGACAAAAAAAAAGTGAAAGTTTGAAAAAATGGTGAATTGAGATGATGAGTCGGGCGATGAGAAAAAAAATTTAAAAAAATCACGCTGGATATCCTGAACTCATTATGGGGAATTCGTATAACGAGGAAGGATTGTTCCAGTCGGATTAATCAATGAAAAAAAACAAAAATGTTTGGCGAACTGGAATCCCTTGGAAGGTTGGAGGTCTGAAGGATGCGGAAAAGGAGAGGTGGGTGTAAGAGATTTATTGTTGTCAATTTTGATTGTGTCCGGCTTGTATGATGAAAAAAAAAGTTGAAAGATGAAAAAATGATGAGCCGGACGATGAGAGAAAAAAAAAAAAATCTAACGAGGTCTCCTGAACTCACTGTTGGGAAATGTACAGCAAGGAAGGGTCTTCTAGTTAGGTTAATCAATAAAAAAAAAAGAAAATGACTGACGAACAATAAATTCTTGATGGCTGTAAAAGGTTGGGAGGAAGGTTCATGGGAGAGAGTTAGAGGCTGTAAGGGAAGCGTCAAAAAAAAAACATTTTGAAAATCTATTAACAAAGATAAAATGATAAATGTTTTATCTGTTAAGAAATATTAAAAATATTGTTAGGTGTAGGTTTTTTAAAATGGTGCCTAAAAATAGCTGAAGTTGTAAAATGCTAGGTCTAAACATGATGAGAAAAAGAGAAAGAGAAAAAAAATTAAAGGTAATAATATATAAAGGGTTGATTGGTAATTGAAGACATTAAAAACAAAATGATATCGATTAATAGTGAAATGTTTTATCCACATCGGTAAGTAAAAAAAAAAGTCCAATACCACAAAACTGGGTAAATTGTAAGTCTATTTACAATGAAAGAAAAGTCAAAAGAAAACAAAAATATTCGCTCCTGAAAAAAAAAGGAACATTTTTACACACAGTGTTTAGTTGTAGGTGCAAGATTAATGGTGTCCTTCTAGTTTGGCCTATGGGGAGGCGATGTGGCCCTATGTCGCTTTGGTCCAGTCTGAGAAGTTGGTCTTTTTTTATTCCTAACGAGGGAGCCGGTAATGTATGTATGTTCGTATTAAAGTATACCCAAGTCCTAGAATTGAATGCTTGACAGACACCAGTGTTGAAGATTGGAATTGATGTGAACAATCTAGAAAAGTGTGAGATAAAAATGTGTGTTTTAACAGGTGATACTCAGGTGGTGCGAGAAAATCGAGCTTGTACAGCCTTGTGTAGCGGTGATTAGGTTTATAAAAATTATAAAATAATGAATTTACGAAATTTTTTAAGAGAAAAGGTTATGGCATGGGTACAAAATTCGGTAGAGTTTCGTAATTAACAATATAACACAGGCAGGAATGAAATGCAATGGGGTATGGAAATTTTATGGTATTTAGTTTTCGCATTTTACATTTATATTTGTTTTGGTAATTGTGGGAAATAGGGGAGGCACATTTTGAGATGGGATAATTTAAAATTGATATTTATAAAAATACAAATCTAGGACTAGCTTTTAAAACTTTTAAAATATTGAGGAATATCAATTTGAAATAGCAATAGGTCAAGTAAAATAAAGAGCGTAATAAATTTAATTATTAATACTATGGCTATAAATGGTATTAAAAAAAACACACAAATAAGTTTAGAAAATATGATTCGAGTAATTAAAATACAATATGATTTTTTATGTAAAATTGAAATTAATGAATTGAAATTTAAAAGTTGCGTAAAAAAAGTAAAAATTGGTAAATGAGTGTGTACAAGGTTTAAAATTTGAATTGAAATGCTATAAAAATGGTAAAATAATGAACTTGATGGATTTATAATAATAATGTTATTGCTATTAAAATGATATCGAATAATTAATTCAGAGCAAACGGAGATAGTGTTACATTAAATAGTTCTGTAGAGAAAATTCTCCTACCAGATGGATGTCTTGAATGGGGCTTGTGGAGTGGGCTGCGATGAGGCTTGGTGGTCACTTTTTGCGATGGTTGCCATGGGACATCGTCGATGTTGGTTGGCGGGGCAATGCCAGGATTTCTCGATGAGTCTTGTCTGCCTGTTCGAGCTGATGGAGGAAGATGCTCGCGGCGCAGGAGATGTGGATGGGGGCGATGATGACCTCCTCGGTGCGAGGCGCAGCAAGTCCTCGCATGGCGTCTTTTAGGCGGCTTATTAGGTCTTCGCAGTGGTGTTGCATGTTGGTGAGGGCATCCGCGAAGTACTCGTTTCCGGCCTCGTCATCCTCTGCATGTCGTTGTCCTCAGTTATCCTGTCGACTTTAAACGGTTTCTGTAGTAAACCCGATGTGGAATGTGCTGGGTGCAGTCGTGGTAGTGTGTGCGTGATGGGATTTTCCGCACTGGGACAACAAGAGACAGAGGCAGGTCTAGGTGGTAACTTCAAGAGGAAGAGGTAGACCACGGACGAAGACAGCGGACCCGGACGCCACGGATGCCCTACATCGCGGATAGGGGTGAGGGATCCGACCGACTGTAACGGGGTCGCTCTGGAAACAACTACAACTATCTATCTAACTCTCCAACTATCTAACTGACGAAACATTCCAACAACCCCTATATATAGCAACTCTCAGCCGTCTACCTGGCCTTGAATCTCATTGGCTGCTGGTCAAGCTGTTTGTTTGCTCAGGCGTAACGGCGCGCCTCGGTGTCTAGCCTTTCATCTTAGGTTTTGGTTTCGATAGATTGGTTTTGGTTTTTATAGTCTGACCTTGGCCGGCTACCGGGTCTACCTCCCTCTTTGCTTTATTTGATACATCTTACAAGGTTGAAACATATTTATATAGGGATGGGATTACAATAAACATCAAAAATATACTACATATATATATATATATATATTTTGAAAATAGAGCAATCCATATTTAATTCATTAGATAATAAAAGGCATATTTTGGATTTTATAAAATATTTATTTTGCCAATATTTCGGCCGGCTGAACGCCAACCTTTATCGAGGCATTACATTTTTGTATACACAATCTCAGCGCCGCATAGTGTTATAATATCACAGTTGAAATCAATTAAAATACAGAGTAGGTGGGAGAAATTTGTGCATGAAAAAAAAAATATATATATATTATAAAAAATGCAATCAAAAATGTAAAATATCTTAAAATATAAAAGGAAAAAGTTCTATCTTATATTTAAAAAATTGTAAAAAGTATTTAAAAATAATTCATTAATAACTCATAAAGAGATAAATGTAAAAATATATGTATATATTAAAACATTTGAAAATAAATTTAAAATGATTTAAATAAAAAACTGTAAGAACCCCTTATAAAAAGTTTTTAAAAATGTGGGTATTTAAAAATTCATTTCAAAATTTAGGAGATCGATTTATAAATAAGTAAAAAATATTTTATAAAAATGCATTAAAATGGAAGTTAAAACAATTTAGGATGAATGAAGGAGAAAATAAATTAAAAAATGGAAACTAAAAAGTTTAAATTATTGCATGTAAAAAGTTATATATTTAATGTATCAATACTTTTGCGTTTTGAAGCGATAAATGTAAAAATAATTAAACAAGTGGTATGTATTAATTACAGGTAATTACTAATGTGTGAAAATATAATTTAAGAAATCGCGGGTATTACAACAAAATATAAAGTGCTATAAAAAGCAAAAAAATAAAAAAGCAAATTATGAAATTTAAAAAACGGCACCTCTCCCTTTAAAATAGTACAAAATAAGTCAATTAAAAAATAAAAAATGAACTAATTGAAATTAAAATAATTAGACAAAAAAAAAATTAAGAAGATCTAAATGGTGTGTAGATGTCCGGTAAATCAATTTTCCTATTTATGCTTTCTTTGTCTTCTACAGAGGCCCAGCTTTCTAAGAACAATCGGCAGTGTTTTTCTTTAATGTTCTGGTATAAAATGGCTGTATTTCCCTAATCCGGAGTGTGGTTGTTTTTTAGTGCATGATCAACAAGGAGAGATAGTGGGTTGTAATTCCTTAGTCCTGATTTGTGTTGATTTATACGATCTTTGAGTGGTTTGCTGGTTTCCCCTATATAATTAGCTTGGCAATTGTTACAAGGTATTTTGTAAATTACGTTGATTTTGTTTTCCATTTTGTTAATTTGCTTAGTGTCTGGATGGCGTAGGGCCTTTTTTAAATTTAAAGATGATTGATAGGTGGTTGTGATGTTGTATCTCTTTAGGACTCTGGCGATGCGTTCAGAGCCGTAGCTGTAGGGAAGGGAGCAGAAAAGCTTTTTTGATTGAACAGGGGTGTTATTTAAAAGTGGAGATTTTGGTTTATAAAAATGTTTTTCGATAAATTTGCTTGGGTAAGTGTTGTTTTTTAATTCACTGAATATTCTATTTCTCTCCACTATATCATTAATTTTTGACGAGCAATGTGTATCTAATCTTTTGGAGAGAGATTTAACCACAGCGATTTTATGATGAACTGGGCCAAAAGAATTGAAATTTAAATAATTACCTGTGTGGGTTGATTTTCTAAAAATACTAGTTTCTATTTGGTTAAATTTTCTTTTGAGCTGTAAATCTAAATTTACACTATTTACACTAATTAAAATTTACACATGAAATTGAAAATAATAATTCTCTGGCATTTTTAGATTTACAGCTCAAAAGAAAATTTAACCAAATAGAAACTAGTATTTTTAGAAAATCAACCCACACAGGTAATTATTTAAATTTCAATTCTTTTGGCCCAGTTCATCATAAAATCGCTGTGGTTAAATCTCTCTCCAAAAGATTAGATACACATTGCTCGTCAAAAATTAATGATATAGTGGAGAGAAATAGAATATTCAGTGAATTAAAAAACAACAATTACCCAAGCAAATTTATCGTAAAACATTTTTATAAACCAAAATCTCCACTTTTAAATAACACCCCTGTTCAATCAAAAAAGCTTTTCTGCTCCTTTCCCTACAGCTACGGCTCTGAACGCATCGCCAGAGTCCTAAAGAGATACAACATCACAACCACCTATCAATCATCTTTAAATTTAAAAAAGGCCCTACGCCATCCAGACACTAAGCAAATTAACAAAATGGAAAACAAAATCAACGTAATTTACAAAATACCTTGTAACAATTGCAAGCTAATTATATAGGGGAAACCAGCAAACCACTCAAAGATCGTATAAATCAACACAAATCAGGACTAAGGAATTACAACCCACTATCTCTCCTTGTTGATCATGCACTAAAAAACAACCACACTCCGGATTAGGGAAATACAGCCATTTTATACCAGAACATTAAAGAAAAACACTGCCGATTGTTCTTAGAAAGCTGGGCCTCTGTAGAAGACAAAGAAAGCATAAATAGGAAAATTGATTTACCGGACATCTACACACCATTTAGATCTTCTTAATTTTTTTTTTGTCTAATTATTTTAATTTCAATTAGTTCATTTTTTATTTTTTAATTGACTTATTTTGTACTATTTTAAAGGGAGAGGTGCCGTTTTTTAAATTTCATAATTTGCTTTTTTATTTTTTTGCTTTTTATAGCACTTTATATTTTGTTGTAATACCCGCGATTTCTTAAATTATATTTTCACACATTAGTAATTACCTGTAATTAATACATACCACTTGTTTAATTATTTTTACATTTATCGCTTCAAAACGCAAAAGTATTGATACATTAAATATATAACTTTTTACATGCAATAATTTAAACTTTTTAGTTTCCATTTTTTAATTTATTTTCTCCTTCATTCATCCTAAATTGTTTTAACTTCCATTTTAATGCATTTTTATAAAATATTTTTTACTTATTTATAAATCGATCTCCTAAATTTTGAAATGAATTTTTAAATACCCACATTTTTAAAAACTTTTTATAAGGGGTTCTTACAGTTTTTTATTTAAATCATTTTAAATTTATTTTCAAATGTTTTAATATATACATATATTTTTACATTTATCTCTTTATGAGTTATTAATGAATTATTTTTAAATACTTTTTACAATTTTTTAAATATGTTGGATAACTGAATGCTACGACAGCTAGCGCCACACTGGACCTATCATCATCACAACTGTTTTGTTTACCTTCTTCTCTATATTACAATAACTGTTCGCTACCATAACTTTGTCTTTCTTGCTAAATGGATAATAAAGATTATTATCATATAATCCTCAACGTCCTCATGCCTTCCTACAAGCTGTAAGTACCTAAATCTTACAACAATTAGATTATGAGACTGAATATTGCATGAAATTCAACTAACGAGTTAAGACAAAAAAAAAAGGCTTAGCAAAAATGGCGTCACTCCCGAGCCACGATGTAACCCTAAATAAGCTCGACGGCTATAACTACTCACTATGGTCTTTCAAAATTGAAATGCTCTTGCAAAAGGAAGATCTTTGGGAAGTTGTCACCGAAAATATTCCAGATGAACCTAAAATCGAATGGAAAAAGAAAGACTCAAAAGCTAGAGCTATCATTAATCTAAGCATCGCCGACTCACAAATAGTGCATGTCAAAAACCTACTAACAGCCAAAGCTACCTGGGACACTCTTAAAAATATCTATGAAAGAAAAACACTCTCAGGAAAAATTTATTTGCTAAGGAAGCTATACAGCTTAAAACTCGAAGAAGACAAAGACATGCAGCAGCACATCACTACCATGATGGAACTTGTTGACAAACTGCGAACCATTGGCGAAACACTAAAGGACTCCCACATCACGGCTATACTGCTTTGCTCGCTTCCAAAGAGCTACTCCAATCTCATCACGATGTTGGAATAAAGGCCTGATGACGAGCTAACGCTTGAATTCACCAAGAACAAACTCCTTGATGAACACACACGCAGAGTAGAAAGCTCGAAAGACGAAAGCACCGCATCAAAAGCCTTAAAAAGCCTCCACAGAGCTTCAAGCCAAAGAAGAGAAAAAGAGAAGAAATTCTGTTCTTTCTGCCACAAACCAAACCACTCCAAAGAAGAATGTTGGCACTATCAAAAGCGAAACAACAGCAACAAAGAGTACAAATATGAAAACTTCAGAAGAGGAAACGTACCAAAGTACACAAATCAGTCGAGTGTCACCCAAGAACAATCAACAAATCAGAGAACAACAAAAGGACCTAACCCAAAAGCTCTCAATTGCACTCAACGAGAAGCAAGTGTACACAACTGGTTCGTCGACTCTGGAGCCACATCTCATATGGCGTACGATGAAAGCTTCTTCACTGAACTTAACAGAGAACAAACACAAAATGTTGTGGTTGCTAATGGCAATAAGCTGCAGGTCAAAGGGATAGGACAAGGAGAAATCAAAGTCATCACACCCCAAGGAAAGACTGACACCTTACTTCTCACAAAAGTTCTCTACATCCAGGAACTAACAGACAACCTTCTGTCAGTGAGTGCGGCCACCTCCAACGGATGTAAAGTAACGTTCAACAGAGATTGGTGTACCATCGAAAGAGACAACACAGCCCTCGCGAACGGTATACTTGACAATGGAATGTACCGACTCCACCTGGATGACAACCCCCAAACTCGCACATTCAAAGCAAATGTTGCAAAACAAAACCACTGCAAGAACAAAAATTGCCTCATGCTCTGGCACGACAGACTAGGACACAGAAATATAGAATCAATTAAGAAGATTCGAAATGAGAACCTAGCAAGAGGACTAAGTCTAAATAACTGTTCGCACAGCACAGACTGCGTTCAGTGCATTCAAGGAAAACTCACCGAAACCCCATTTCCAAAGAAGACAGAGTACAGAGCAACTGAAACGCTTCAACTTGTCCACAGTGATATCTGCGGTCCATTACCAACTAACTCTCTCAGCGGTAAGAGATACTTCATCACCTTCACTGATGACTACAGCAGATACACGAAGATCTACCTCCTGAAAGGAAAAGACGAAGCCTATGAAAAAATAAAAGACTACGTCATCTCAGCACACACGGAATTTGGAAAAAATATCCAAACCATACGGACAGACAACGGTCGTGAGTACGTAAACCGACAAGTCGAAGATTTCCTGAACCAAAGCGGAATCAAACATCAGCTAACAGTCCCCTACTCACCAGCCCAGAACGGAGTAGCAGAAAGGAAAAATCGATCACTAATGGAGATGACAAGATGCATGCTGTTTGACTCAGGACTCCCACAGTCTCTATGGGCGGAAGCGGTTACCACAGCTAATTACCTACACAACCGAATACCCTCGAAAGCTACAGACAAGACTCCATTTGAACTATGGACCAACAGGAAGCCCAGCCTGAAGCATCTAAAAAGATTCGGATGTAAAGCCTTCGCCTATATTCCCAAGATAAAAAGAAACAAGTTGGATAGCAAAGTTATCGAAGGGATCTTTCTTGGATACGATGATCGAAGCAAAGGATACAGAATCCTGCACGATACAGACAACATCACAATCAGCAGATCCGTAAAATTTATAGAAAAAGAAAATGGGTTTCACCACGCTTCCACAAAAACAACTTCACCACAAGTACTAAGTACAGATCTAACTTCCTCCAATCATATTGGTAATGCAGAGGAAAGTCAGGAACCAGGAACACAATCCGAAAACCTTGAGGACTCAGAAACCGAGGATTACATTCAACTCGGTACAAGCACAGGAACACAAGTGGTCACACAAAGAAGATCCACGAGACCAACAAAGGGAATACCTCCCATAAGAAATGACTACATGCTGTACAAAACTGAAGCTCAAGACATTCCGACGCCCACCAGCTACTCGGAAGTCCTACAATTACCAAAAATAGAAAGAGAAAAATGGCTACAAGCAATGAACGAAGAACTAAATTCTCTTGAGAAGAACAATGTATGGGAACTAACCCCTCTACCTAAGGACAAAAAGATCATTGGATGTAAATGGACCTATAAACAGAAACTCAACTCCAAAGGAGAAATAGAGCGGTACAAAGCCAGACTCGTAGCAAAAGGGTTCAATCAGAAATTTGGCCGAGACTACGAAGAAACCTTTGCACCAATTGTGAAGCATTCTACAATTAGAGCCTTCCTAGCTGCATCAGTCTACAAAGGGATGAAAGTGAACCACCTCGATGTCAAGACAGCGTTCCTACACGGCGACCTAGATAAAGAACTCTACATGGAACTCCCAGAAGGACTCCATACAAAACAAACAAACAAAGTCTGCAAACTAAAGAAGGCAATTTACGGTCTAAAACAAGCCGGAAGATCTTGGAACACAAAAATCGCAAGCACTCTAATTAAAAATAACTTCAAACAGAGCATTGTAGACCCATGCCTATTCACCAAGAATGAAGAAAACCATTCCATCTACTTGATTCTATATGTGGATGACATGCTCCTTGCAAGCGATTCCGAAATAATCATCCAAAACACCGTAAAAACTCTCGAAAAAGAATTCGAAATAAAGAACCTTGGATACCCCACTCAATTCATTGGTATAGAAATCTCCAGGAACAGAGAAGGTGAACTCCTTCTGAGCCAAAAGAATAAAATCCAAGAATTAGTTGAAAGGTACAATCTCCAAGAAGCGAAACCTACTTTCACTCCCATGGAAAGCGGATACCCCGGTATATCTGATGAAAAACTTCTACCAAACAACGTCCAATACCAACAACTGATAGGCTCACTATTGTACCTAAGCGTAGTATCCAGACCAGATATCGCAGCTCCAGTCTGCATACTCAGCAGCAGAAACCAGAATCCTAGAAATTGTGACTGGAATGCAGCAAAAAGAATCGTAAGATATCTAAAAACTACTAAAGAACTCGAGCTACGCATATCTAACCAAAAACCTCCCACGCTGGAAGCATACAGCGATGCCACATGGGCAAACGACAACACCGACAGAAAATCACTAAGCGGAAACTTGTTCCTACTGGGATCAAACCCCATCTCATGGATGACTGGGAAACAAGGTTGCGTATCTCTCTCATCCACCGAAGCGGAACTTATCTCCGCAGCTGAAGCCTCACAAGAACTGTTATGGCTTCTCGACTTGCTAAAGGATCTCGAACTGGAACAGAAAGCTCCAATCTACTTCCACCAAGACAATCAATCATGTCTCAAGATATGTTCATCCGAAAAAGTGTCTTCTAGGACCAAGCACATTGCAACCAAGATTCATCACCTGAAGGATCTTCAGAAGAAGACAGTGATAAAAATGGTCTACTGCCCAACTGGCGACATGAAGGCGGACATTCTGACCAAGCCGCTACCAAGGCCGACATTTGAGAAGTTACGCTACAACCTCGTGATGTCTCCACATTCATGCCGGGGATTTGTTGGATAACTGAATGCTACGACAGCTAGCGCCACACTGGACCTATCATCATCACAACTGTTTTGTTTACCTTCTTCTCTATATTACAATAACTGTTCGCTACCATAACTTTGTCTTTCTTGCTAAATGGATAATAAAGATTATTATCATATAATCCTCAACGTCCTCATGCCTTCCTACAAGCTGTAAGTACCTAAATCTTACAACAAAATATAAGATAGAACTTTTTCCTTTTATATTTTAAGATATTTTACATTTTTGATTGCATTTTTTATAATATATATATATATTTTTTTCATGCACAAATTTCTCCCACCTACTCTGTATTTTAATTGATTTCAACTGTGATATTATAACACTATGCGGCGCTGAGATTGTGTATACAAAAATGTAATGCCTCGATAAAGGTTGGCGTTCAGCCGGCCGAAATATTGGCAAAATAAATATTTTATAAAATCCAAAATATGCCTTTTATTATCTAATATATATATATATATATATATATATATATATATATATCTTCTATATATATAAAAATTAATGTTTGTATGTTTGTTTGTTTGTTTGTCTGTATGACTCCTATACAAATTCGCAGTAGTTCACTAATTCAAACCAAAATTTCATACATAGGTAAAAAATAACGGGGATGACGATAGGCTATTATAAAAAAATATATAAATCAATTATTAAAACTATATATTCAAATTATTCGACTTAGCTCACGAGCAGCGCCCTCTGGAACGCGTGGCGATTTTGACGGCGGGGGGCTCCCATTGGCTACCGGCGCAGCACGTGACTTCCCTGCCCCCTCCCCCCCGCCGAGTAAATGAGATCTCCCGGCTGCCGGCCGGTTGAGCTCACGAGCAGCGCCCTCTAGAACGCGTGGCGATTTTGACGGCGGGGGGCGTTCCCGGTTGGACAGTTGCGCGGGGGCAGAGTGACCTCGCGGGTGCCCTCCGGGAACTACGTCCATCTTCCATATGTAATATACATTTAATCGTGTAAACCCGGGCGTTGCCCGGGTCATTCGTCTACAAATTCGCAGTAGTTCACTAATTCAAACCAAAATTTCCATACATAGGTAAAAGAATACTGGGAAGACGATAGGCTATTTTAAAAATTTTGCTGTATCATGTTTGATTATCAGATACAAAATTATATCATGAAAAATTCCAAAAAACAGAGACCACGGGTGAAACAGGGTACATTTAATAGGGTATAACCCGGGCGTTGCCCGGGTCATTCGGCTAGTATAAATATGTAGTAATGTACAGTTGTTGTATCTGTTGGATGAATGTAGTGTGGCATGTTGGTTTGCAGTCGTGGTGGCCACAATGATTAGAGTGGTTTCAGGCGTGGAATTGAGATTACACAAAAGGACGAGGCATATTAGATGTCACAACGGAGATGGCGAAAGAGTGAGTGTAGCCGGCGCCGGTAGGGGAGCTCTGTCTAGAGGGGTCTGTCCATCATTGTGTCTCAAAGCCGACTAATCTGTTTGCATAAGAAGGGGGCATACTCGACTTGTTTTTCGGACCTCTTTCCTCCTTCTGGCATCGACTGCCACTCGCTCGAAATTTTATTTGTCACTTTGGCAATTACATTATACATTTATACAATACATGGAGACATAGATATATTGGAATATATTACAACAGTTTATGCCCCGGTTGATGAAAATTAGCTTATGGTGATTATAGATGAAATCATAAGATAATTATAATGGGGGGAAATAATTTGTATACAAATTGGTTTGATTATAGTATGGGGTTGTAGAATTATAACGTTGGGTATGCTTTCCTTAATAATAATGACCAACAATAAAAAGAGAAATGTTAACAAATAATAATGTTAAGCCCAATGTATAAAATTATATTTAAAAATATTTTTTAAAATGTAAAGATATAAATATAAATTTGGGTGATTATATACAGCATTGAATGTTGGAATTAATAATTGAAAGTGCATTGAATTATAGGGTGAGCTAATTTAAAAATTCTAGATAGGTGGATATAGAATAGATTCTGGTACTGCGATGCAATGCGACATTATGGATTGTAGGCATTGGTCCATCTACAGTATGCCGAAGGTATTCGATATAGGCTGTTCTATCAGACGGATTTGGGAATAGGTGGTGGAAGCTTTGGTCGAGAAAAAGAGTGATAGAGAGTGTGGCAGAGAGAGAGAGAGTCGTTCTGTCGCATAAAAAAAACGATTTGGCCGCGGTAAGGCAGTGAAAGTGAGGTGATTGAAAATAAAAATAAAAAAAGAATTGCCCGAATGTGAGATAAAAAAAAAAAGAAAAAGGGGCGATAATGCTCGAACCGGGCCGTGAATAAAAAAAAAACTCATCTAACTAGCTGCTCAAGTTCGACTGTTGGGAAGGTTACAGCGAAGAAGCGTTTGTAGTTAAGATGGAATCAAGGTGAGAAATCAAAGTTTTAGCGGATAGTAACGATCTCTCTGATAAGGTATGGGCTGTGATGCCATGAGAATTTGGTGGGTAATGATGTCGATGCATTTTCTAAAATTTTAACTTAAAAATCAGAAAATAGGATTTAGAAATTGAAGTTGAGAAAAAAATAAAATTGAAAATTGTGTAAGATGAATGTTGGTACAATAGTATAAAAAGTAAAAATGATTATAAACATTGAAGATTAAAAATATAAGTTATCATCTCGATTGTTCATATAAAAATAAAAAGACAAAAGTTAAAACACAAAAAAAACCTCGAAATATAATTGAAATAAATAATTAATAAATATGCGAAATATTGAAAAGGGGTATAGTATTTGAAATGATTAAAGATAGAAATGTAATATGATATGAAAAGAAAGTAGCAATACTAAACATATTTTAAAGTAGGAAATATATAGAACAGTTGGTGTTCAAGCCAAGACAATCTTTAAGTATACAGGGATTGGCATTGATGTAGTTGATAGAACCTATGGTGATGTGTTAGTTGGGATGTGCTATATGTTTATGGCATGGGGAATTTAGTTATCTCGGTGTTCATACGTCGATGTTCTTCGACATAAGTTTTGCCTTAGTAAAAGTATTGTTCACGAAGTGTTAGGTTAAGATATGTTCTTGATGAGACTTTCAACGCGGACACGCTTTCGAGTGAGATAGAAAAAAATAATAATAAATGTGTCACAGGAAAAATGAAGGCATAATGTAGCCTGTTAAAAGTGGAAAAAAAAAGTTTTGTTGAGTCGCTGTGACACGTGCAAAAAAAAATTGTAAATGGAAATGTGTCACGTGAAGTCGTTGTGTGTAAAAAATCTAACCTAATTCATCATGAGCAACAAATTTACTGAAGTCATAGGTGGTGGCTGTACGAACATACAACGAGATTTTGTGAATGTTAGTAATGTAGTGGGTGATATGTCTTAAACTGGAGTTTGTGTGGCTCAAGATTGGCTCTGTTTGTGTAAAATGATTGTGGCTTGTTGAGATGGGTATGTTTTATTGGAATAAATGTGTTGGTCCTTACTTGTGAGCGAGAGAAAAAAAAATATCGCTAAGTGGGTAGAGAGTGTAAATTTTACGCCGAAATAAATTGGTAGATGGGACGTAGACGTTGTCGGGAAGTGACCTAGCTTTTGGGGGAATTGACGGTCCCGCGTTATATTTAACTTTTGATGAAGAAGGATAGATGGTTGACTAGTGATAATTTTGAAATTTTGTTAATTTATATTTTAAAATTGATTTTTAAAAAGTTTGTTGATAAGGTAGCGAAAATTATCACTGGAATAAGAAAATGGAAAGATAGTAAATTTTTTTTTTAATGATAAAAATTAAATTGAAGTTTTTATGATATGGAGATTTAAAAGTAAATGAAACTGAAATGGTTAAATTACTATAGGTTAACTGGCATATAATGAAGCATTATAGGTGATTGATAGACTTAGAATTTTATGATGTGGATATAATTATTTTCTTGAAATTTATATAAAATATGACCCAAGGAATAAAATAAAATTTGCATAAATGAAATGAAAAATGGATGTCAGTTAGTAGGGGCTAAAATATAAATGAAATAATTGTAATAAAAATATACTTGAAATTCGAATACTTGTAAATACAGGTTTAAAATAGGTTGTACTCACAGTACAAAAATGTTCTTTGGAGTGTAGTCCGAAAGTTCGTACTGGTTGATGTAGCCATGGTCACGTCCTTGGTGCTGGTTGGAGAAGGCGTGAGGGAGGAGAAGTTCTCGTCGTCAGGTGGATTGTGGATGTTTGCGTCGAGCACATTGGATTTGTAATGGCGAGTAGAATGCAAGTTTTGTGGCAATTGAAGATTGGCTATCTACCTAAGGCTTGGAAGCGGCGATGTCTTGGATGGTTTCTGCGAGTTGTGTCACGATGTCCGTGGCTGTGGGTGGCATGGTGGTGATCTTCGGCGTTGCTCTGTTCTCCAGGCTCCATCCTCTTTGCGTTGTCCTCGATATATCCTGTCGACTTTCTGTAGTAATGTACAGTTGTTGTATCTGTTGGATGAATGTAGTGTGGCATGTTGGTTTGCAGTCGTGGTGGCCACAATGATTAGAGTGGTTTCAGGCGTGGAATTGAGATTACACAAAAGGACGAGGCATATTAGATGTCACCACGGAGATGGCGAAAGAGTGAGTGTAGCCGGCGCCGGTAGGGGAGCTCTGTCTAGAGGGGTCTGTCCATCATTGTGTCTCAAAGCCGACTAATCTGTTTGCATAAGAAGGGGGCATACCCGACTTGTTTTTCGGACCTCTTTCCTCCTTCTGGCATCGACTGTCACTCACTCGAAATTTTATTTGTCACTTTGGCAATTACATTATACATTTATACAATACATGGAGACATAGATATATTGGAATATATTACAACATATATATATATATAAAGTTTTTTTAATGTAAATTAACACAAATCTTTGTGCGTCATCTTCTTATCGAAAATAAATATATAGAATAAAACTAATTGTATATAAGTCACTCTTTCAATTATAAAATATTACTTCAAAGAGAGAGAAACTAGATGCATTTATTATCCTTTTCGTATTAAAATAACTTTTGAAGATGGAATTTAATACTAGGCTTTGATACATTTGGGTGATTATTTGTCCGGCCAGCTTAATCCACCAGATTGCCTACACTGTTGTATTGAATTAGCTGTGGAGTCATAAACTCTGTGAAATACATATGGAAACCAGATACATATTACCAGAACTATGCAACTCATTTCTATCTATGTAAAATCAAAAAGGCATATCCTGACCACGACCACATGAGCTTTTAAGATGGCGCTCTGCAGGCTGCACCACGCTGACGAGCGCCAACAGCCAGAAACGCGTTCGTGGATGACCTTCTTGATTTATCAAGAAAACGGGTTAAATAATATCAGAGAACAGGCTAAATCAACGTTTAATTGATTTCTATTCCACTAGATGGCGCTCTGTCATTTAAAACGCTCATGTGCTTGTGTTCAGGATATACCTTTTTCAATTTTAATACCAACACCTGACCGCTTATTATTTTATTTTTCACATTTAATTCTATGCAAATTGAAGATTTAATTAAGTGTTGAAAATATATGTATACAAATATCTTGTATATTTCCCTCACGTTAAGGGATTTACAAATGCTATGTACTCAGGTGATGTGGTATAGGTTAAATGTGACAAATTTATGTATTTTTAGAAATGGTAATTGGAGTGAATAGTTTGAGGCAGCAGTTCTGCTCCATTAACGCTCCCCGTGTAATTCTTCACTTAAAATTCAATTAGACCAGAGCCGGCTGTTTAAACCTACCTCTATCTAATTACAAGGTGGTGGTCACACTGATGGCATAATTACTATTCATAGATTTTGGTTAGAAAATACAAAACACAAATATATAATATATATAACGCATAACCAGTTATCTATATATTATAATTAATATAATTCTCAGCCCGAAAAAATGATTGTATATTGCTGCTGTATAAAGATATAAAGGCAGTGGACCTTCTATAAATGCTCTCCTGATATATAGAGGAGAAATATCAGGCATCCAGACAAAAGTATCTTAAAAATAAAAAAAATTCAACCTCTAGCTTTCGTGCACAAATAGCCTTCTACATTGAAAACTTGGTATAATGATTCGTCAATAGAACACACGAGTTAAAATATAATCAGATACAATTTTACATATATTGTATGAAAAAGTGAAAGTTGTATAAGCTTGATTTTGCTTTGTTTTAATAATAAATCGATGTTGGTTCCATATGCTTGAATTAAATATTACACCTTAGTTCTATATATTATATTGCTTAAAAAGGAACACAACAAAACAAAAAAGAAACTACAATTGCAAATGATTTGATAACTAAGAGAAAAAAAAAAACAATATTAAAAATGATGACGATAAAAAAATTGAAAATGGCTGCCAGAAAAATGCTTCTATGATTTAAAAAAAAAGAATAATTACAAAATTCACATATAAACTTCAAACATATATTTTTAAAAACGGCTGTAGGTATAACATTTTTTCATCATTTTATCATCATGTAAGAGAAACGGGTCATTCCTTCGCACTATCAGAACAAAGAACCCATTACTCCAACATCCCCAATAAACAACAGAGATTCATCATAGAATCCACAATATCCAGAAAGCATTATATTATTCACAGAAGAATAGAGACATTCCATAAATTTATACTATATACTATATTTATACTCGTATTATTCCATGAGCTCACCCCAAATCATCCAAATAGATAAATCGCCTCTGAATAGCAGCAGTAAGAACCAAATGCACATCTTTATAACTGGATCTTAATATGTATTCCTTGCTTCCTTATTTATGCCCTTTAAGCCTATATATATTTTTTTCTTTTATATATTGGATATATCAATTAAAAAGGCATATATTGGATCAAAATATCATTTATTTACCAATATTCCAGTTGGCTGAACGCCAACCTTTATTAAGGTGTTATAACATTTTAAAGTTTGTCAACAAAACCTCAGCGCCACATATTATATTTTTAAATATTTTATTCAATTTGTATAATGGCTAAATATTAAAAAATGTATATCTACAGCATTTTTATAAAATTATGTAAAATAGTATCTGATTATATTTTAACTCGTGTTCTATTGGCGAATCGTTATACCATGTTTTCTTCGGTAGAAGGTCTTCATGCACGAAAGTTAGGATTAAAAAAGGTTTTTGAAAATATTATTTTCCCTGGAAGCCTGATATTTTTACTCCATATTGATACAAGGGAGTTTTTATTGAATATACTGTCCTAAGTATTTCTCTCAAATACGTATAAACTCATGGACAAAATTTAGGAATTGGAAAATCTTTGTCAATGTAAATTATTGGCCTGTAGAATCTTCTCACACACAACTCTTCCAGAGCAATAATTTTAAAGAATGGTTCTTTTTTGTGAGAGAAAAAGAGCATCATCAACGTATTCTGCTCGTATAACCAAAGTATATCAAAAAAGAGATGTTTAGTATCAATATGATAGACAGAATTCTACAAATTATATTTCTTTACCTACAAATAATGCCAATTTTCCGTCCATGGGACTACAAACGAGACTTTTGCATCACACATCCCTAGCAAGACCATCCGTGAATTGGCTAAAGAAATAAATGTCAACAGAACCTCCTGTCCAAAACATCATTCAATACACCTCGACACTATGTGATTCTGAGTTTAGAGGATTGGATTTAAGCTTGTAGCACCTCGAGCACTGTCCACTGGGGGCTTAGAGAGCTGTATAAGCTTCTTACCCTCTCATATAACGAGACTGGGATTTGACTACAGGTTCTATGTATATGAACTAGACTATACACTATAATGGAGCTGTGAGATGTAAGTACTTTAATATTAGAAACTTCTTTCCACACTCTTGCCACACACATCTGGAAATACATTAATGAGTTTTGAAAATAGGAACAATACATACAATCTTTGAAGTCAAAAAAGGCACATCCTTACCTGGTTAACACTTGAATTAGGTGATAAAAAGACATGCATATTGGATTGAATAAAATATTTGACACAGCAATATTAAACATAAATACAAAATAATAAATAAAATTTCAAGCTATATGATAATTCCTAAAATAAATCAAACAATGGTCAATACACAAATACATACTATAACTAAATAAGAATATATTGTAACAAAGTATTTATAAATTTTATTATTTTTATTAACAGAGTGGTCATTTTTATGTTTATATTTTGCTACTCTGTAAATTTCCCTCGTGCCTTATCTTTTGTTTACAATTCATAGTTTGTCCTTGCCTGAAATAAATTGTTGTCTCCCAAACCTTGGTTCGACCGTGAGTGCTACTTAACAAAAAAAGCTCTAAAATCTCAGCTTAAAAGCTACATAAGATAAAACAGTGAAGGTGACCGCAAGGCATTCGCTTTATTAAAAAAGAAATACTCATCACTTCTGACCTGCAAAAAGAAAACCTACTATATTAAAATACAAGAGAGGTTGAAGGAGATGAGGGACTCTGCGGGTTTTTGGAAAACAATATCACTGTTTAAAAATAGAAGAACAAAAAAAAAACTCTCGGAAACATTTCTATTCAAAAATGGCAACAGTTTTATACCGAACTTCTCGCGACTTCGCCACCAGTCAAGTACGATTGGCCCATAAGAGTTATACTGATGCCAGACGACGAGTTAATGGCCGAAATATCCTTGTCGAAGATAACTGGAGAAATCGCTCACTTGAAGCGCAACAAGGCTTGTGGACTTGATAATATTCCTAATGAAGCCATAAAAGCCTTGCCCCCAGCTTATGTGACTGCCTTAAAAGATATTTACAATTGAGTTCTAAAAACTGGACAATTCCCAACAACTTGGTGCAAAACAATTATACATCCCATCTTTAAAAATGGTAATGCCGACAATCCTCACAATTATCGGGGAATAGCACTTCTAAGCAACCTCGCTAAGCTTTTCTCATCAATACTGAAAATACGGCTAAGCAACTGGACCGAAAATAGAGCAATTATACCGGAAAATCAAGCGGGTTTCAGAAAAGAACATTCATGCCAGGATCATATTTTTACTTTAGTCTCACTAATCCAATTAATACTTAGACGTAAAAGACGAAAGTTCTACGCTTTCTTTATCGATCTTAAAAAGGCTTTTGATACGGTGCCTCAAGCTCTCCCTATGGAAAAAGCTGTTAGACATTGGATTGAATTTTCGATTTATAAATCTAATTAAGAATTACTACGAAAACATGACAGCTGCGGTGAGATGGAACAATTCATTCACTGAATTTATCAAAATAAAATCCGGAGTGTTACAGGGTGAGCCACTATTTCCTTACTTATTCATAAATTTTATTAACGACCTGATTAGTACTTTTGACTGCTCTGATATACCTGGTATTTATCTGCCAAAGCATGGAAATTTTCATTTGTTACTATATGCAGATGATATTGTACTGATAGGCGAATCTAAGAACAATTTGCAGTTAAAGATTAATGTGATACGAAAATATTTTGAGGAAAATATGCTAACGCTGAACGAAAACAAATAAAAAATAATGGTATTTCCCAATGGTGGGAAGCGGTCAAAATCCGATAATTGGTATTGGGGACAACAAACACTGAATGTCACGGAAAGATACATTTATCTAGGATATCCACTCACCTCAACAAACTCTTTTAAAGCAAGCCGCATTATACTATAAGGGTAAAGCTCTCGCTTCCAGTGGTGCGGTGTGGCCTATTCTGACCAGGTCGAAGATGAACTCTTTTAAATCCTCTATGAAACTTCTTGACGCGATGGTTCTATCAACCCTGCTATACGCGGCACCTGTTTGGGCAAATGAGCATACATTAATTGTTGATCAAATTCAGGACTCATTTATGCGAAAATATCTAAATCTACCAAGATATACCCCCGGATACTTGCTCATGATAGAATTGGGAAGAGTGTCACACAGCGTTACAGTCTTGAAACTTACCCTAAAGTTTTGGTTGAGAATACTGGGAATGGGTGAAACTAGATTGCCGCTGCTCTGCTTGTCCCAGCTGTGGGAAATCTCAAGCGCAACGAAAGAATATATAGGTTTCACAGGAAGTGTAGTTAATATTTTAAACACCACCGGATTTCAATGGGTGAATTTCTGCACAGACTATAGAAAATTACAAAGAGAAATTCCCTACATAATCAGGACTGCAATAGAACAATCTCTGCAAAAGGATCACACAAGAATACTAAATTCAAGATTATACCCCCACTATAAAAACATCTGCTCAACTCCGTTACCGGAACACTATCTGTCCAGCGAATTCCCGCTCCGGGACAAACGGTGTATTGCCGGACTGAGAATCCTCCCGGTGCTCTTTACTGATGATCACCCCAGAATATTTAAAACAGACGGATGGACATGCGAGATTTGCGGGACAAGAATGGAGCCTGGGCTACATCACCATTTGCTCTCATGTATCGGGCTGAAAGACGAACGAGAAGTGCTCCTCAGTGAAATAGGCCTTGAGGGAATCTCTTTGGAGCTCCTGTTGAATGAGGTGGAGAAGCAGAGCTGGAGCTTTAGCGTTGTTCAAATTTTGGAAGACGGCTGAAGTGAAGGGGAGGTTATATACATAATCTAATTGATGTAAATAATTATAAGCAAATATTCTTTGTCAGGATTAGAATGACGAATCCTGTATGGGACTTTGATTCCAGTAAAAGGCCTGTTGTCGCTGTTGTTTATAGTCACAGTGTAGAAAATACTATACTATACCTACTACTTATAGGTTTCTCTCTGTATTCTTAGTTCTCTTCTCTTACTCTGTAAACTGGCGAATCCTATATAGGACGAGAGGTCCTCAATAAAGTTTTTTTTGTTGTTGTTGTTGTAAATTGTTGTCTCATCCTGAAGTTGGTCTTCCGTAATTTTCCACGTGGCATTTTGGTGGAGATGCTGGGTAAGTTAGGAAAGATAAACTGAAGACCGCCGAGAAGACCTTGAAGCCATGGGTGCTGTGATCTACATTTTCGGAGACTGACTCCAGGATTCCACCACAGTGCTAAAGCCAAGACTTCCCTCGAAGATGACGTTGTCCCTATAGACGATACGAAGACAAAGCCGCTCTTCACGCCGCAATAAAAATGACGCAAAGGTACTTAAGACAAAGTTCCAAGACTTCGATGGGATCCTTGGCAGAAGCACGTCAAATCCATGTCAGTATCTACAATAATTGCTAGCTGTGGGTCACAGCTCCCATAGGTTACATAGCTATGTAACAAAGTATTTATAATTTTTATTATTTTTATTAACAGAGTGGTCATTTTTATGTTTATATCTTGCTACTCTGTAAATTTCCTTCGTGGCTTATCTTTTGTTTACCATTCATAGTTTGTCCTTGCATGAAATAAATTGTTGTCTCCTACTGAAGTTGGTCTTCCCTAATTTTCCACGTCGCAATATTCTAACCTTAATCAATATGCAACATCTAACCGAATATATACACTGCGTGACATTGAAAATGGAACACCAAGAAATAGTGGCCAGAAAATTATGCAAATTTCAGGGTAGACGCGCCTAACCGAGTTATGCAAATGATGTAAAATGCGCAGCTCTCGTGCGCACATGGAGTAAGATATAAGGAAAGGAAATTGCAGAAAGGACAGTATCCGTGTCGTTATTTCTTCAAGGAAAATAATTTTAGAAATTTTGTTCTTGTGTCAAAAGACATGTGTAATAACAGAGAATGCCAGGTCATCGTAAACGGAGGCAGTTCAAGCAGACAGACGCTTTTACGAGGGGCATGGTGATCGGACTGAAAAGGGCAGGTTGGTCCATACGTCAAATCGCAGCTGATACACACCTTGGTGCGTCCACGGTGCACCGACTGTGGAGAAGATGGTTGGAACAAGGAAATGTGGCAATTTATAGGAATTTCGGTGCAACCAGAGTGACGTCAGCACGTGTGGATCGGCGTATCCTTCGACAAGCAGTGGCGGCCCCACAAGCCACTTGTACCGCCATCCTGCAACATGTGCAAGACACCCTAGATCATTCCATCTCGACCAGAACCATTTCCCGTCGATTGGTTGCTAATGGCTTGCACTCATGCCGTCCGCTAAGAATACTGCCATTGACCCCACCGAATAGGCGCCGACGTTTGGAATGGTGCCGGGCTAGATCGACGTGGATGACGGAATGGCACAGGGTCGTGTTCTCAGATGAGTCGCGTTTCTGCTTGTCCAGTGATAGTCGCCGTGTACGCGTGTGGCGTCGACGTGGAGAAAGGTCCAATCCGGCAGCAATTGTGGAACGCCCCACCGTGCGACAACGTGGACTCATGGTTTGAAGCGCAATCGCGTATGATTCCAGGTCACCTTTACTTCGTATTCAGGGCACTATGACGGCCCAACGATACGTTGATGATGTGCTGCGACCGGTGACACTCCCCTACCTTCAGGGGGTACCCAATGCCCTTTATCAGCAGGATAACGCACGACCGCACACTGCTCGCATTAGCCAACAAGCTCTGCAAGATGTACAGATGCTTCCCTGGCCACCGTACTCTCCTGATCTCTCACCAATCGAGCACGTCTGGGACATCATTGGACGCCGTTTGCATGCCTTGCCACAGCCGCGTTCAGAAGACGAACTGTGGCAAATGGTTGAGAGGGAATGCAGAGCCATCCCTCAGGACGCCATCCATACTCTGATTGACTCTCTACCTAGACGTGTTGCTGCGTGCATCGCCGTCCGCGGTGGTCCTACTTGCTACTAAGCCGACGCCGTTCCCGCTCTTTATTATGACTATCATTTTGAAATAAAGATCACTTATTGTTCGTCCCTGTCTCTCTCTGTCTGCCGAGTTTCATCACTTTCTGGCCACTATTTTTTGGTGTTCCATTTTCAATGTCACGCAGTGTAGATGTATTTAAAACAAAAAAGGCATATTATGACTAAGAGCACATTTGCTTTTTAGAAGGAAAAGCGCCATCTAGAGGAACAGAAACAACTAAACGTTGATTTAGACTGTTCCCTGATATTTGACCAACCCGTTTTCTTGATAAATCAAGAATAAATAAGAGTCCTTGATTTATCAAGAAAATGGGTTGGCCAAATATCAGGGAACAGGCTAAATCAACGTTTAGTTTATTTCGATTCCACTAGTTAGCGCTCTGCCATCTAAAAAGCACGTGTGCTCGTGGTAAGGATATGCCTGCCTTCTTTGTTGTTAATATCAACATCTAAATTTATTTTTTTTTCTTCATATTTTTTTTTCATATAGGTATACATATGCAGATGTAGATAGAATTTTGTAATAGTTTGGAATCAGACGACGTTGTATTAGTTCATTTATGTTCTCCTGTAGAAGGGCAGAGATGACTGAAAGCTTGGAACTACGTTAATAAAATGAAAAGGAACTCATCTCCAGAAACCTGTGTTATCATTTAAAATTTTTGTTGGCTGAACACGCATATTTGTCATTGATTAAAAATATATATACTTGCCAATAGGGCGTCTATATGAATATTTGCGTTCAATCAACTGAAATATAAGATCGTATAGTTGTTTTAGCACACAGTATATGTTAATCAACACAATTAAAACCTTTTTTGAAAATAGAGCAATCTATAAATATATCTTAACTAAAAAGCATATTGTAGCAAAGTATTCATTATTTCATCAACAGAGTATCATTTTTTCATGTTTATATTTTGCTACTCCTCTGTTAATTTCCCTCATTGCTTATCTTTTGATTATCATTCATACTTTGTATTTGCCTTAAATAAATTGCTGTCTCATCCCGAAGTTTGTCTTTCCTAATTTTCCACGTGGCAGTATATTGGATCAATGTTATTGTTGATATTAATATGTTGTTATACCTTGAAAAAGGTTGACGTTCAGTCAACTAAAATATTGTTAAATACATTATTTTTTATCCAATATATATGTGTGTTGCCTTTTAAATTGAATAAAAACTTGACTAAAATCTTCGAAAAATACTTATTTTTGAACTTTATCTTGAAAAAATAAAAGGAGAGTCCTTCAGCGAATTTAAATAATTGAGGAATTTAATATGGAATAACTTTAAAGAAATCAATTCTATAATTATATCATATTATGTTATATTAAATTTGTTAAAACCCTTAAAAGGTATTTCTAACCAAATGTTTATTTTAAAATCATCAAATCTCTCCAGAATTTCTTCAGATAAATAGAATCAATAATGAGTCAAGTATAAGGAAATAAAGCGCCATCTATACCTAGGAAATGGAAGCATTAAACCACCATTGTTTCATGTGTAAAAGAAAAATTCTTGCTTTATTGCTTTCCTTTCCTATATATAGGAAATGGAAGCATTAAACCACCATTGTTTCATGTGTAAAAGAAAAATTCTTGCTTTATTGCTTTCCTTTCCTATATATAGGAAATGGAAGCATTAAACCACCATTGTTTCATGTGTAAAAGAAAAATTCTTGCTTTATTGCTTTCCTTCCCTATATATAGGAAATGGAAGCATTAAACCACCATTGTTTCATGTGTAAAAGAAAAATTCTTGCTTTATTGCTTTCCTTCCCTATATATAGATGGGGCCTTATTTCTTAATAGTTGATTTACACCTAATAGGTCTGGTTCTTATTGCTTGCAGAAGAGCATTGCTCTATGAAAATATTTAAATGTAATTCTACTGTCCTAAAAACTTATGTCAATAGTTATCTTAAATACCATTTCTAAGATTCCATCCTTAAGTGTAGCATGTATAACCACAATCGACAATACAGTATTAGAGCTCTAAGATGCGGTCTGATAGATTAAATTGGCGAAACCGCTGGGAAGGTTCCTCATTGATTAACCAAGCCCTTCCAATATTTTTTCATCGCAGTAAGAACATTAGAAGTGTTTTTTTTTTATGTGAAAATGAAATAATCGTGCTTTAGTGGTTTGATTTACTTCAACAATGAGTGTATATTATCTTCAAAAGGGTTCATTATGAATATGAGGCTTTGAAAGAGCCATTTTTTCTGTGAATATCTCCAAATTAACGAATTTCAGCAAATATTTGGAAGGAAGAGGTGAGGTCCAATTCTTCTCCCTCGAGAATCCTGAAATCATTTCTCTAGAATTCAAGTCCAGAGATCTGGTTGATCGATACATCACCAAATAATTTTGACTCTTAGATTATCATCTAAAAACTTATGTGACAAGACAATGTCGTCCATATGTAAAAATTACAGCACAAAAGGGATTCTGGTATGTGCTATTTGGAAACCACTCAAATTGTCATTGCACCGCTGAGAAATCGTTAGTAGATTTGGGGATGTGTGCTCAGTGTAAGCTTATTTCTTTCAGGGAAAAATAATCTGCGAAGCATAATGTTTTTAAAAATATTTTTAGGAGAGGAGGGGAGGATGAAAATATGAATAATAAGTCGTTAAGGCTGAATCTGGACTATAGAAGGTAGTAAAATATGACCCACTCAATCAATGCTCGAGTTTCTATATTTTTAACACTAATTGAGGTGAATTATTTTGGTGTAAGAAGACGCAAAATAGTTTAGTCCAGCATAAGGCGCACCTTTATTGAGCCTTCAAAAAGATTACCTTAAATTCTGCTTAGAGCTCCGATCCAGAATACGGTGGTCGTGTTTTTCTGCTCCTGCCAGGATTTGGTTTAAGGATTTATTCTTCTTGGGGTTCGCCCCCAGAGAACCTCACTCAGATCCCATCGAACCAATGCGCGACTTAAGAATGAGACATATTGGCCTATTCCCATCCTTCCAACTGATTTTTATAACAAATACATTAATTTATGATCACTTTGTCAGACATTTGTAGAAGATGTTTGAATTTATAAAACATTCAAAATATCGATCTCTCAGCCACGAGCATATCAATCTAGAAGGAATACTGCACTACCCAGACCTACAATAACTTATAGTTACAAGCTTATGGTGTTCTATATATCATAGGAGTATCTTTTGCTGTTATTGCATTTGTGAAAACAAAATTTTCTGATCATTAGGCCGAACTTTTCATATCTACAAGGAATTTTAGTTTGATTCGGTATTATATTATGTACACAATGATAGCTCCGATGAGCTTGGGATGACATCGCCAACCGAATGTGCTACTTTGGATGTAGGGTGAGGCTATTCAGGGTATTCGGAGGAGGACAATAGTGAATCGTCGCAATTATCTCTAGCCGGTATATCTCGTTTTGTGTGTTGTAATAAATAAACAGAGAGGAAGACAAAGTAGTTTGTTTTTATATTGTTGCAAGAATCTGTGGTCTGGCAGATTCGTTAGCTTTGGTTTTATACTCAGATATGTCTAGTATCTTCTCAGAGCGTGTTTCAAACATCCCACAATGTTGAAAAAGTGAATAATGAGTCAACAATTATTTAAGTCGCAGCAATGAATAATTTATAAAATCAATCTTTAAAAGGCATGTGTGTTCATAATGTTGCACAATGAAAACGATTTTATAATACATATGTTCTATTAATAAAAATAATCAAATATAAAATTTATAATAATATTTTAGAAACTGGTTATAAAAATAGGCGCATCCCTAACCTGATGTAACCATATTGATCCGTAGTAGAGTTAACAGAGGCAATCAGTGTAGTCGCTCAGACTGCTAGTAGTTCACCTTACACTGACCCAAATACTACATTGGAACAAATTGGTCGTTACCATTGTCAGCGAACTAAGCAATCCTAGCGAGGAATGGAACATAGATTCAGACCAAGTTATTGAAACCCTTTAAAATGTTAATCCTCTCTCAGTTGATTATTCATATGTGTGATTAGCTCCAGTAACCGGGGACCATAGGATTTCTAATCGTTGTTTACATTTTAACATGGAACTGTAAGAAGTCGGTAGACGAGTAGTGAAAACTCGATTCCCGACAGCCATGAACCGGGATTGAATACCGCATTGTACAATTTGTATACATTACAAAAACTATAACAAGACTCTGAACGAAACTATAAAGGAATGAAAATACATCTAGATGGCACAAGAACCTATAGGACATGTAACAACTGTCCTGGTGTGGAACTAACACCTACCCACATATTCTCATGTCCAGCAATGGCCGCAGCCTTGCAGAAAATTGACAGACCCAGAACAGCAGCTTTACACACCCAAGATAGTTGAAATTGCGACTGCTGTAATATAAATGCATGGGTAAATATGAGGTTCTTCATTGGACACGGCCACAACAACATTGTACATCTTTTTTCTGTGAAGAACCTGTTCAGGTTCACCTAGGAAGAACCTAGGTTTCTCTTTTTGAGAGGTACCTAATAAAGATATTTTGTAACGGGGGATATTGTGAGTTAATCTATCTTTTTTATATTTGAAGTGTTATGTTCTTTTTGATATTGAATTGTAAAAAAACTAAATTGGCAAGACGACTATCATCTAAGCCATATACGACCTGTTTGGAATAATTCTTTTTTCGAATAAATAATTGGAATATATTTCTGACTTTCAGCTTCTCTGAATAGGCGTTTTTCTCTTCGTCGTTAAATCTCTTTCAGTATCTTTATAGCCTTGGCCTCTGGCAATAAGATTTCAACTCTACTCGGTATAAATACATCAACGGCAAAATTTATGACAGGGAAATTTCTCATAGATTCGAGTTGAATTTTCGACAATTTTATTAGTTATTTTTATCTCTTTGCAAAACTATATATTACTAAATTAGAATTAATTTCACACAGAGACTAATTAAAAGTATAACGCTATTATTTTAATCGAACAGGTTTTTTTTTACAACAACAACAACAACAAAAAGCCTTTATTCAGGGTCACTGACCCTATACAGGATTCACCAGAGGTATGCATAAGAACAAATGAGTGAGACAAAGGAAATAACGATATATACAGAAGAAAAAGAAAAACAAAAACAAGAAAGAGAAAGAGGGAAGCAAGAAAAACAACACAAAAAGAGTAGCAGTAAGGAAGTGAGGAGTGAGTGTCACTTGGCCTTCTTCTGAGATATGGACTTGTGGAAACCATAAAACGCCGTAGCAATATACTTATTCTGGGTCATATTGTCAATTATTGATGGAAGTGAAGCACAGAGTTGCCCAGTTTTGAGGATAAGGGTTCTTCTTTCTTCTTTCAGAGCATAGCAATCAAAAATATAGTGAGTGATTTCATTTTTTAGTTTTGAATTACAGAAGGTACAAATCGGGTCCTCACCGCAGAGCATCTTGGTGTAGTTTTCTCTAAAAAAAGTTGAAAGTATTCTAACTTGTGCGAGTAGTCTTACAACCGGGAAAGGAAAATCCCCTAAAAGGTATCCCTCCGTCATGAAAGATATGTGAATGTCTTTGTAGTGAGAGTAACAGGTTTTTTTTTATGTATTTCTCTTGCAGTCTCTACATATTTAATCATCTAATGTAAATACTATTTATTAATCTAGTCACTTCTGCTTTAAACGGTCTTTGAACCAAACAAAATTTATAATTCTTCATAAAATTTATAACAATATGATTTTGGCTATATGTTTCTTTTTGTACAAAAACAAGTAGAGATAATATTTCATGATATGTTTAAAAAGAAACGCATTGACAAAATATTATTTTTACCAATTTTATCGATAGATGGCAATTGAAAATATAAATAGAAATTTTCATGTTTTTTGTTTTTAAATAGTTAATTTTAGTATACAGAGAATTGACGCTGAGCTCTTAGATCTTAAAAAAGATATGATCTTAGATTTTTTATGCATAGATGAGTTTAAATTAAGAAATAAAATGTTCTTTTGGAATAAATGTACCGTTTGATATCAATAAGTTTCTCTTTCTTTGCCAAGCGAGTCTTCTTTTTTTTAGCCAGGTGAGCAGTTTAATTTCGGTTCTTAAAACTCCCTGAACCCAAATTCCTTGCCGTGTCAAAATCAAGACTTCCCTTCAAGAAGACGAAGTCCCAATAGTCTTTACGACGAAAAGGTCACTCTTCACGACGCAAGAAAAGGGATGTAAAGCTACTAGTGAACACTTTCAAGACGTTGAAGTAAACCTTGACCTCAATACCTAAGATCCTTGTCAGCAACAAGATGTACAAGTTGTAAGTCACAGCTCCCATATTATGGAAAATAGATTACATAACCAGTACTGGCATTAAAATTGTGACACTACGAAAGCGACACGACACAGACGTGACTTTTATACGTTATGAAGAAGATTATGTTGAAATTTCAAAGCATTTATGCAAAATAGGCACTGGTAACGACACCTATAATGTGTTGAAAAGATGAGATTGTACAGAATGTTGTTCATACAAAAATTGCATTTGAAACATAATTTCGCTGTAAAAAGTAATCAAAGATAGATCTGTTAGAGAAAGAATTGTAGCGTCTCGGGAATGCGGTATTATAGTATTGATGCTAGAGTCAATCGAGATCTCATGACTGTTAGAAGAATATACGGGTTCCGTAGGATCATATTGAACTACGTACTGGATCTCTGCGGCCCACTATCACTAACAGCCGAGAAGACCGACAAGTCAAGCGCATGGTCCTAATAGCTCTTACAGCTATTCCAATAGAACTGAATCAAAAAATGGGGTCGTTTGCAAGTCAAAAGGTTCCTGCACGAACAGTTCGGCAACGTTTGCAGCCGCATGGACTCTCAGCTTCGCGACCATGGCTTCGGCTACCCTTGACGCAATAACACAGCCTTTGATGATGTAATCAACGACGAATCTGGGCGCAGGAATAGCATAACATCGTGTTGGTAGATAAATAAAAGCTATGTTTGGAGCATCATGATCGCCGAATCCGTGGTTGACACCATCGTTTAGAAGTCACATTGCCAGCGTGCATTCGACATCTTCCTACTGGCCCATCACCTGGAGTGATGGTATGGGCTGTCATTGGATACACATCTCGGTCACTCCTTGTCTGTATTAGAGGCACATTTAACATTCACCGTTAAATTACCTTTTAATAGAGGAATTGGAAAGGCTAATATTCAGCATGATAATGCACGACCGCATGTTGCCGGTATTGTACGCAACTTCTTACATACAGAAAATGTTCGAATACTTTTCTGACCAGCACGTTCAAATGATCTGTCACCAATATAAAACGTCTGGTCAATGGTTGCCAAACGACTGCATCATCACCATGCGCAAGTCACTACTGTTAATAAACTGTAACATCGTGTTAAGCTGCATCGGAAGTTGTACCTGTACTTGTCATCAAATATCTGTTTGACTCAATACCCAGACGTATAAGTGCTGTTATTGATGCCAGAGGTGGTTCTTCTGTGTACTGATTTTTCTAGAACTATACCTACAAATTCCTTTAAGTTTAATCAATTATTTTTCCCAGTATAAGTACTATTTATTTGTGAAAGATATCACAAAAGGGATTTTTTCTGGGAAACGTTGGATAAATCAAGATAAAAAGGCATTTCCTGATTGCGCAACTAAAGGTTGCTGATGGCCTGTGCCATCTATCTGAATAAAGATCACCTACTCGTTGATTTTTAATTGTTCCATAATTGGCCAAATACCATTTATTGATTAATCAAGAACCACGCTTGGGATCATGGGTGCTCTAAACTGCAATATCCGATACCTACTTCAGGATTCCACCGCAGTGTCAAATTCAAAACTTCCCTCCAAGAAGACGATGTCCCTAAAGATGTTAAGATGATAAAGTCGCTCTTCACGACGCAAGAATAAGGATTAAAGCTACTAGGAACTATTATAAAGACGTTGAGTCAAGCCATGACCTAAATACGTAAGATTCTTGTCAGCAACAAGATAAACAAGCTTTAGGTTACATATCCTATAATGTAGAATATATATCAAAATATAAATTTCAAAATTGAGAATCTTAAAAAACAGCTTGCACCATGCCGATGAGGGCCAACAGCCTTAAACACGTACGTGGTTATCCTTTCTTGCTTAATCAAGTATTGGTAATTTTCCAATAATGGAATAATTAAAAAGCAACGATTAGTTTGTATATTTCCCTACAGATGGCACAAGCCAACATAAATTCTTAGTTATACGATCAGGGAGTACCTTTTTACTTAACATCATTTTGTTATTTGTATTCCTTCCTGGTGTAACAATTATATTGGCCGGTAGTGTATTTAAGGTATAGTGATAATAATAGAAATAAAATATGCTAATATATAATAAAAATATTAGAATATTTTAAAACAATGTTAGAAAACAGATAAAACAAATATTTACTAAATAAAAGTTATGGTTCAGCGCCTATAGACCGTTAGCTACCAGCTGTTGGATGCACGGCCCCAAGCGTGTGGAGGAAGAAAGAAGCTTGCGTGGAAAAGAGGAGTTGAACTAATTTAAGGAACAATAAAATTCTCTACAATTTATAGTTAGAAACTTGTGGTGGAGAAAAACTACTTTTTTGTTATAAAAGAATTTGCCCGAGGAGCTTTTATTTTAGAATGAATTAATGTTCCTCAGTAATTATAGCCCGTGGGATATAAGAGGTGTTTTAGGGCGTGTTAAAATATAATTAAACTAATTTTCTCTCTGAAAATATAATAACAGCTATACATTGGGTTTTCTTTGAGAAAATTGAGATATATAAAGACACCACAGTAGAATTGTTAAGAGAAAACACTAAAATTTATAAAATATTTTGTTAAATAAATTTTGATATCTATATTGTGGCTTAATTATGAACTTTTAACATAGGTAAAATAATCAATTAAAGCTTTTTATATACACTCATGGACAAAACTTAAGGAAATTATACCTTTCAATATGTGTATATCGGGTTTCAGACAATAACTCTGAAAGATGCACTTACAGTAAAAGCAGTTGCCAACCTCTCATCATGATTATCGTGGCCTATACCACTCGTACTGGAATAATAAAAAATATATATAAGATATTTGATACACAGTGACTTTTATTAAAGACACAGGGGATGTGAACCAAGTGTGAACAAAATCGACTCTGTCTTCTTCTTCTTAAAAAAATATATATAACCGGTGACATAGATGACTTTTCACTTCCTTATGTTTCGTCTTTCTAAGTGTAGATACAAATATTCGAATATATGATACATAGATTTTTGTATTTAAAACGTGGAAAGAGAATGTGTATTCATCCAAATATCCTTATCATCTGGTAACGACGAATGACCACTGTCACTTTCTAGTCGAGTGAATTGGAGGAACATCATAAGACACGGAGAAAATATACAATTAAAATGTATATATTCAAATATTTTTAAATAAAAATTGCGATATTTCGCCAACATAATTGTCTAGAGTATCATGTTTATTAGATTGCATTGGTGTTGTGTGTAAGCAAAGGCAAAGTTAGTTTAACTAAGATTTTATTTTTGTTAAGTTTAACACACTGATGTAATACTTTAGCCTTTATTTTGAATATCAGCGCGAGAGAGTGAGTGGTCTATTTAATTTTAAAGAAACTTTGCCTTAATGTATAGAACAAATGTTTGGCATAAGGAACCCTATATCTCAGCAAACTTTTGAAATATTCACTTACATCATATTTGCATATATTTAACGATATTTACTTTTAATTTAATTTTGAACAAATAGCGCGTTATATCTTTTAATATAATTAAACCCAAATCATAAACACGCTAATCTATCTAATTCAATTCAACCATATTTATACACAGCAAAATGAGACCGCAAACCTTTTAAAACTCAAAATTACATCATTTTCGGAAGAGAATATAATAAAATTTATTAATACACAACAAACAAAACAAAATTTATTAATATATTTTAGTCATATACAGTTATATTAGTCTTCTCCAAGCACAGATATGTAGCGTATTTACTGGAATAAAAGTAATAGAAACAGTAAACAGCACTGGTATTTCAGTGTATCAAATAAAGGGGAAAAGAAAGAAAGGGTTTAGAATAGAACTTTATACAAGCAGTTAAGAACAAACAGCTCTTTTTTTCTTAGAGAACAAAAATCAATAGAAATGACAGAAATATAAATTCATATCAGGCATCTTCATAGGTTTATTCAAAGATGGATCAAGGGTAGAGGGTTGTTTGAAGTCTGATTTGTTATTAAATAAAGGCATTCATACTATTATAATTTGGTATTTGAGATAGTAAAAATAAATTTCAGGTAAAATGTTTATATTAATTTGAATTTGCAAGCTTTCGAGCAAATATACTGCTCTTCAACGGGCTGATATTCTATGTACAATCTCTAAATAATGAACTTGCAAATTTAAATTAAAATAAACTTTCTACCTGATATTTATTTTTATTTTTTTCAAAATATTTTTGGGTAACTATTGCTCACATAATTTGGTATATCCCTTTGAAACCATCACAATAGAGGTGAATAGGAAATATTTCGCTTATTTAAACACTAGCCGAATGACCCGGGCAACGCCCGTGTTTTACCCGATTGAATGTTTTGATTCAAATACTATTTGTTACAATTATAAATTGGCGCCTTATATAAATGCATATGTTAGTTAATAACTATAGCCTATGTACTTTATCTGTCTATGTACTGTTGGCTTCCGTAGGCGTCTCTTACTGGGAAAAAAAAAAAGAGAGGATTCCATTTGGTTATCAACTAATATATGCATTTATTTAAGGAGCGACCCGCTCCAACACAATGGTTACAAAAACGAAAAAAGCGAGTGGGGGGGGGCAAAGGTGGCGTGATCGTAGCCGACCAATAGGAGGGCGCCATTCCAAAAAAAAAAAAAAAAAGCAAACGGTGACAGAGATGACTGATGAAGAATGACGCTCGTAACTATATATAGAATGGTATCCTATTAGAACTGTGAGAGATGTGATTCTGGAATCCAGATGTTGCGGCACTACCAAGCTGATGTCGTCTTCATGGAATTCTCTACCTGCTCTAGGTGACAGTATATCGTGAATTCTGGCCAGGCTCTTCTTGGAGTAATCGTAGCGGTCATGCTGGATTTCGTGTTGAGACTGGTAGTGAGTATATTTCTGGAAGCCTGTCCTTTTAAGATCCTCCATGGAGAGTTTGTCCACCAGGGAAATGAGATGGGCCAGCTCTTCTCATTATTTTGGGTATTAATTAAAAGGTTAATTTATTATATACAACAACAACAACAAAAAAAAACAAGACACAACAACGCCTTTATCAGGGACCTCGTCCAATATAGAATTCTCCTAGGTGAATAAACAGAAGCAACATAATATGTTTCTACAGAAAGTAGAGAATAACAATTTTTCCGCTCAATTTAGGTCGCTCTTCTGTGTTACACCTTTTGACTGTGCTGTTACAGAATATTTTGAAAGCCAATGCATTTTTCCTGATTTTCACTACTTTTTCCAATAAAGCATATGGCCAATTGTTTTCCTAACCAATCTTCTGGTGGAATTACTCTCTCATCCTCCAAAGCGGACAGTAAAACATGTAGTGTAAGAATTCCTGTCTAAATTCAGTATTGCACAGATACGCAATTTAAGTAATTAATTATATATAATATATGTTTTACTATCGGTCTTTACCCAGGTAACACAAGCGTACAGAACTATTAGAGTTGAAGCACCGTCTAACTGTGTTGAAACGGCAGATGGAGGCGCTGGTCCGGCAGATGCAGGATCCCGACACCGGGATCCAGGTCCGCTGCCAGAAGACCTTCCTCTCATCCATCCCCTGTGCCTTCCTCGGTGAGTGACCATTTCTTTCTAAACCTCATCTCTAATTAACACAAAGCAATAGCACGCCATCCATATATAACAAATGAAGACATTAGCACGCGAATGTTTCATTTCACAAATATATCAAATTTATTCAAAAGTAATTAGGCTATCCTAAAAGCTTATGTCATAGTTTTCTTAGTCTTCTTAGTCAAGCCCTGCAAATATTTTTTTAATCGCAGTAAGGACAGTAGAAGTTTGATTTATTTGTGAAATGAAACATTCGCGTCTTAATGTCTTCATTCGTTATAATCTCTAATTGCCGTGCCACAAGTTTGTTAATCAAATTGAGGCATTAACTTCTTATAATAAACCCCTTCTTATCTCTAGCAATGTCCTTTGAGAGCCACAAAATTCTAAAGATTTTTTTTTTAATTTCGCATTATAGCTCATATGCAATATATCCATACACGATGTTCTGAGATGGCAGACTGTTTTGATATAATATACAAAGTCAGGTAGGAGTTTCAGATCAAAACCTTCGACTGTATAAGAAATGAAGTAATTTGTGAGTTTTTTGGCGAAAGAAAAAATGTGATTTTTTCATAGAAAAAAAAAACTTGGTATGAGAGAATAACAATTTCTGCGTATCCTTCATAAACGTGATAGACCTTTTACTTCAAATGTTTTCATTGAGATATGTTTTGTGCGGAAAATCTATAGAACTTTAGAATTAGATGTTTCGCGGGATTTCTTCTTTCTCGAAAATAGACACGAGGGAACAAACTTTTAAATATGATATCGAAAAAAAAAAATTATTTTACCTCTACAGATAAAGGAACTTTTCTATATTTACATCTCTTATTCATATTTTAGTTGAGTATTTATTATTTTATTAATAAATATTATCAATTTTTATATTTATATTTTACTACTCTGTAAACTTTCCTCATTCTCCATCTTATATTTTATCATTAATAATTTGACCTTGCATTGAGGATAATTTGGAGCTTTGCGCTCCAGGTACCTGGGTAATAAATATATCTCTCTCTTGAGAATAAATTGCTGTGTCATCCTGAAGTTTGTCTTTCCTAATTTTCCACGAGGAAATCTTGTATCAGAGTTTAACTCGAACAATGAATTTATAATTATAAAATTTGTGCATTTTTCAAATTGATATATTTTAAATAGAAGCATATTGTTCCTGCGGAAAACTGAAAAAACTGACCTTCACCTTATCTACAACTGTCCGAACTTTCCAGAAGTGAGACATCGTTTGTTCCGTTATCTGAATCATTCACTTTGTCTATATAAATTTTATGAACTCTGTCAAATAATACATGTGTAAATTTTTAAAATCTATTATAAGTTCTAATTTGTTTTTTGTTTTGTTTGTTTTCTCTGTAATAGGCGCAAATTGAACTAGAGGTCCTAAAGTATATTTTACCAAATTGAATTTTGTCCAGGTTACGATGTCGTGGAGTGGTTAATGGACCACTTGCAGGTTGAAGACCAAGGTAAGTCTGGGTAACCAACCTCCTTACATCTCTGAATAACTTTTGATCCTTTACACTCATAGACAAAGGAAGTTCCATATTTTGATGTAGCCTGTCTTCTTCTTCTTCTTTTTTTTTGAAGAAAAAGAAGACAGAGACAATTTTGTTCACACTTGGTTATATCTCGTGTATCTTCAATAAAGGTCACTGTAATATCTTTCAGAGTTATTGTCTGAATCCCAATATAAATGCTAAAAGGTACAACTTCTTTATGTTGTATTGAGGACAATTTACCAGCAATAAAAATAAAACTTATGAAATTCTAATTCACTAACCGAAAGATAATATTTAGGTTCTCTTCGAATTAATTTATTGAAATACTAAGTAAAGGATGTCCGCAAGGAAGACCTTTATATCTGTCAATTTGAAACATCATAATGAATGATATTTTAACTAACTTTTAGGAATAAAAGAGCGGAATTATTTGCTCTGCAGATGATCTAACGGTAATATGTTTGAATACTGAATTAACAGAAATCTTTAGATTACAATTGAAAAAGCAATAGAAAATATAAATGCGAGGTGTGAAAACAAATATCTTTCAGAGTTATTTTCTGAATCCCGATATACGGCTAAAAGGTATTACTTCCTTAGGTGTTCTGTCTATGAGTATATATATTCAAGACTTTTCATTGCAACAATCTTAAAAGTATACATAGATATATTTCAGTTAGCTCTACATTCTCGGTTAACTATATAAAGAGAGATTGAATATTGTGGTCCAAACAGCCATTGTGGGTGAGGAGGAATATTTTTGACTAGTTCATCATTTGAGAATATATTATATGTATAGTTCTATAGTCAAAACTAATGGAAGAAGTTGAAACAAATTAGTTAATTCACATGTTTATTCACTTTAACACAATATGGATTCTCGCTACACATATGAGATGAGGATAAATTATATTTCGAAATAGAAATATGTATTTAATATCGACTTATTCGCTCAACATTATTTCTAGGAAATTCTAAATGTTCTACTCTATATCTGAATAGCTCTCTAATTCGATCAAAAATGGAAAATTGTTTTAAAATTCCTACCTCTATCTTGCCTTTATACTATACTAGCCGAATGACCCGGGCAACGCCCGTGTTTTACCCGATTGAATGTTTTGATTCAAATACTATTTGTTACAATTATAAATTGGCGCCTTAAATAAATGCATATTTTAGTTAATAACTATAGCCTTTGTGCTTTATCTGTCTATGTACTGTTGGCTTCCGTTGGCGTCTCTTACTGGGAAAAAGAAAGAGAGGATTCCATTTGGTTATTAACTAATATATGCATTTATTTAAGGAGCGACCCGCTCCAACACAATAGTTACAGAAATGGGGGGGGGGGGGGGCAAAGGTGGCGTGATCGTAGCCGACCAATAGTAGGGCGCCATTCCAAAAGAAAAAAGCAAACCGTGACAGAGGCCACGCATGACGCTCGTAACTGTATATAGAATTAATAAACGTGGGTATCTATTGTTTACACAGATAAAGGTAGTTTCCTTTTCTCCAAGTATCAGATTATACACGGGAGTTTTCTTCACAGAGTTCTGTCCTATATGTTTTGGTTCTATTTGTTGGCCCGTAAACTAGTTTTTTTTTTGGTATAGAAACGTATATATTATATCTAATACTTTTCAGATTTATTTTGTATTAAATAGCAACAAATATATTTTGGGAAATTAAAAATATATATATACAATATTAATTGTAGATATTTTCAGAAATAGCTTCCTTGTTTTGTACACAGATCTCTGTAAACTTTGAAGCTTAGGAATTTCATTTGTCTAGAATGGTTAAGCCTTTTAATAAAATAATAATAAACGAACTAGTTTTGTTTTAAATATTTGATGATTAGTTTTTCTTTTTCTTCTCCTTTTGTTGATATCTTATGACTATTCGTTATGGCCTGAAATTATTGAAAATATATGTATAGACAACTCTAGAAGTATATATTTATGTCAGCGCAAGTGTCTCTAGGGTAACACAGGGATTTAAATCAAAATAAAATAGACCTATACACTTCACGCTCAACCTCACAATGCCACCGCTCTGAACTATCAAACAATCTGAACCTCCACAAAATTTTAACTAACGTTTTCGATATATCTTATGCAAATGGTACCCACAATTTGAAGGTTTGCCAGTTGAAAGTACCATCTAATAGAAATAATTAATTCTAAGCTGAATTTGTAACAAAAATATTTTGTTCATTGTAAGAAGTACCTAGAAACATTGCTTTCATTGTTGGAGAAAAAGCTCTAGGGGAAGAGATCGAGGGGAAGGAGACGATAGGGATACACAGACGATCTAAAACAATGGACTGGACGACACAAGGAGATGAAGAGGATGGCGGAGGGATATATGGAGAGACCATGTGGCCCACCCTCAGTAGAGGAAGGCACTGAAGGACGGAGATATGGATAGACCATGTGGCCCATCCTCAGAAGAGGAAGGCATTGAAGGAGGGAGATATGGAGAGACCATGTGGCCCACCCTCAGTAGAGGAAGGCATTGAAGGAGGAAGATATGGAAAGACCAAGTGGCCCACCCTCAGTAGAGGAAGGCATTGAAGGAGGGAGATATGGAGAGACCATGTCGCCCATCCTCAGTAGAGGAAGGCATTGAAGGAGGGAGATAGGGAGAGACCATATGGCCCAGCCTCAGTAGAGGAAGGCATTGAAGGAGGGCGATATGGAAAGACCAAGTGGCGCACCTTCAGTAGAGGAAGGAACTGGAGGAAGAGGAGGAAAAGGTGTCTATAAATCAAATTGAAGATTAAAACCGCCACTAAATTCGAAAATTTGAAAATTATAAACCAGAAGTCAACTAATTCTGTATTTGAATGAAAATTCTCTTCTGACTGCTAATTCTAATATCAATTTCAGCAAAATTTATGAACAATCCATTCTGTCTGTTTTCCTAATTAAGTAAGTAAATGACCTGAAATAAAAGGACTAGATTTACTCACGAGTAAATGAAAAAATAGAGAAAACAATAGCAGACGACAAATTGTGAATTGAAAAGATCGTTTGGTGTGTTAATTGGTTTTCTCCTAGTTAATGAGGGCCTGCCCAGACATTTATTCCATTTAACGGAGATAATAAATTCAGAATGTTGGGATTGTTGGACAATAGTTCAACCATTATTTAACTAGCGTCAATTTATTTTGTGGATGAATACCTTGACATAAATACAGATGTACTATAGCTGTGGTAGAGTAGTTCTTCTGTGAAGGTTGGTGAATGGAAATTCATAATTAGATTTCATTAAGGATACCATTAAATAATTAGGTTAGTGAAGATGACGTTTACACATTTTATTTTAATTGTTGAAGGCAATGATTTATTTTCGAGCGCAAAACTACATCGTAATTATCCATGAGCTATGGCTGGTTGATTACATACCATCGGCTGATTAGAAATAACAAGACTAATGAGAATTCTTACAATCGATATAAGAAAAAGGGTGTAATTATCTACTTGACAATATATTTAGTTATGAATCCTCACTTCATTTTCGAAATAAGATTATATAATTTCCCATCTTCTTATATCTGATAAAATAAGTTAAAAATATAATGATACATTAGCGCGCCATCTGTTATGAAAATTCGAAACTATTATAGACGCATTTGATTTTTAAAAAAATAAAAAAATTAATCAATTTCTACTGCCCTTTCTGCAATAAAAAATATGGAAAGGCCTGGCTCATCAGTGGTGAACATTCCCTGGCGAAACCATTGGGAGGGTTCACCACTGAGGAGCCAGGCCCTAACATTAAATTTTCATTGCAGTAAGGCCAGAATAAATTGTTTAATTTTTAAAAAGAATCATACGTGTCTATAATAGTTTCATGAAAATATAATAATTCAATGTATTTACGCAAGTTTGGCCTTAAATACCCATTTCTTGTACGCTACACCCTACGCCACACTGACGAGGACCAACAGCTTAAAACACGTTCGTGGATTGCTCTTTTTATTTATCAAAAAATGGGTTGGCCAAATATCAGGTAGCAGGCTAAATCAACGTTTATGTGATTTCTGTTCCACTAAATGGTGCTCTGCCTCTATAAGGTTAATGTAAACGTTGTCAGGATATGCCTTTTTATCTTCTTATATATCCAGTTTCATATTTCTAGTCAATTACTTTGGCCGATGTGAAGTGAAACAACGTTTCACCCGCAGTATTACATTTGATTATAACTATCAACCTGAAAGAGTTAGGTTTATCACCTTTATTGATTCACCGTTGATTTTTTAGAATAAAAAGTCATTAATAAAAGACATACCTTGCCGATATTATATAAAATATATAATAGGTAAAAATAGTTCAATTACTTATTTAATGAGAAGTCGGTGGACGAGTGGGTAACACCATCGGTTCCCAACAGTCATGAACTGGGATTAAATCCCACGTTAACATGTTGTTTATTATGTGAATAACCTTCACATATTATTCATTGTTGCAAATATCATAAACTAGGTTGCTCTTGTTGAGCGGTACCCAATAAAGTGATTTTGGAACTTACTTATTTATATAGTGATGCTAATCTGAAAAATTATTTGTAGCTAATCTATTATTTTACCGTATTTCAAATGCATTCATAATTATTATCAAAATATATTTTAGTAGTTCATATCTAGATTTTCTTATTTCTAAGATATTGTTTATTAAAATCTCTCTCTCTCTCTCGGCCGTGCGGCCACGCGGTGCGCGTGCTCCGCGTTCTTATGGGATAGAGATTGGGTAAATGGAGATTTGTAACCCCTATGAGGTATTGGCTGAAAGCCAAACGAATGGGCTACAGGTTCATTTAAAAATTGTCTGAAACGGCCAAGTCTTTGCCGAGAAATCGCCAAAATATTCTGATATGACTGAAAGTCATTCAGAATTAACTAATGGAAAAGATGCAAATACCAAGCCTGCGGCGGACGGCGGACATGAAAATATTTGCCGCAAATGGTCTGATTGCCCAGAACAATAAGACCAGCTTATCGAAAGACAAGATGTGATCTTCACCAAAGTGGGCGGCTCCAAAAAAAAACCGCATGATCTTGACCACGTCAAGTCGGGGGCCAAAAAGGGCTGCGTTCAGGCACCGGGAATGCCTCTGAACAGCAGCAGGCCACGAGCCACACCAAGACCCAGCAAGGTGCACGAATGCCAGACCACTAGGCAGAAGCAGGCCACCTTCCGAGCAAGGTCGGCAGCGGGGCAGGCGGACCAGTGTGTCTACCTGCTACCTGGAATTCTGCGCAGACTTCACGCAAGAGGAGTATTTCCAGGCGTTGGAAACCAAGCTGGGTAAGGGCACCATCTACCAACTGACAAAGATGAAAGAACACATCCTGGGCGGCCTCTCCAGCGTTCAAATCGCTGACAAACTGATAGAGGAGGGACTCAACATCGAAGACGTCACCCTGCGTGCCTTCCCCCTCAGGAAGAAGGCCGAGAGAATCGTTGAGGACTCTGACCTCGTCATTGCGCTGCGGCCATATAGACAGGTCACGTCCATAATCCAGAAGATGATGCAACTAGAGGACTCCTACTGGGCTGATGCTCGACGCGAGGCCTTTATCACTCTGTGCGATAGAGTGAAAATTTCCCATATCCCTGCCCGGCTGGATGTCAAGTCCAAGGGAGTGGTCACACACTTCTATGTGACCTATGGCATCAAGTGCTCCCTGTGCCATAAGCAGGGACACAAACGCGCAAACTGTCCTCGTGAGACTGGCGTCCAAAAGGACAAGCTGGTGCTCCCTGTGGAAGCTCCTGCTGCCCGCACACAAGGCTGGACCAAGCCACCTCCACCTCGAATACCATGCCAGCTGCAGCACCTGCACCTGCTGACCACAGACCCCAACAGACCTCACCTACTGCTGCTGTGGAAAAAGCCCCACCACCATCAAGGGCATCCAATGCTCAGAAGGAAGACCTCACCCTCAAGTCTATCCCCACAACGAGCGCCCAAAAAAATCTGGAGCCGAAAACATCAAGGAAAAGTAGGCAGGGCCCGGTGTCGAGGCCTCCCTCATCCAAGCCCATGCCCTCCAACAACTCCGCCCTCTCAACACCAGCTGCGGAATTGTCTTCACCTTTTAAGCAGACCCTCTCAACAGGCTCCAGCCCTGCCGCGCCTACGCCCGGGGCGAACTTTCCTGTCCGTTCCGACGAGAATCCAGCCCCCGAGCTTCCTGTTCCGGCGTCGAGCACCAGTCAAATTCCATCGCGACCAGAGCCTACCTCGACCAATACTGAGCCATTGGCGGCTCCTGCAGAAGAGATCCAAGCCATGACTGAATCATCCATCCAGTCTACTACCCCCGCGGACCAAGACATATATCTCTCTCGGGCCATTGAGGAGAGGGTGCCGCTGGAAAAACTTTTAAAACAACTAAAGGCTTACTCTACTCTAGCCCCTCTCTATGGGTTTAAGGTTGATTATGAGGACGTGGTGTCCGGTGTCCGCGGTTCTGTTCCGCTCTGAAAGAGAACCAATTCTCAATGATTACTCGCCTGAAAAAAGAGAACTCCTGTACGAATTCCTCGGCGATGCAATTGAGCACATTGGGGACAAAAACCCCGTTATAAGCACGGGCCTTTCCGAATTCAGGGCGGCTTTGAGCATTTGACACGACTCAGATGTCCCTTCAGAGATGTCTGATGTAAATATTTATTAATTTATATATATATTTTACTTTCTTTTATAAATCTGTAATATATATTTTTTTCTTGGTACTATATAATTTTATATGGGCGATTAATAAAAGTTGTTTCAATCTCAATCTCTCTCTCTGTACATATTTTTTATATATGTATATTTATTAAGAAAAAGGCATCTCCTTATCGTGCAACTGAAAGTTGCTGTTGGCTGGCGCCATCTGTCGGAATAAATATCAACTATTCTCGTTGATTTTTAATTATTCCAGATTTGGCCAAATACCCATTCTTGATTAATCAAGAAAAGCTAACCACGGACGCGTTTCGGGCTGTTGGCCCTCATCAGCGTGGTGCAAGCTGTACCTCAACAACCAAAAAATTGGTCATTAAGGCATCCTGAAAAATCATGAAACGGGTAGTTAAGGCCAGAATTGCGCGAGGATGCTACACAATGTGAAAAAATAGTACAAATGTAACATTAAAAATCAACGAGAATAGTTGATATTTATTCCGACAGATGGCGCCAGCCATCAGCAACTTTCAGTTGCACGATAAGGAGATGCCTTTTTCTTAATTTATGCACCTTATCCCAGTACAATGTTACATTTGTACTATTTTTTCATGTATATTTTTCTATTTATATCTATTTATTCATATATTTATCATTATATAATCATATTTTTTCATATTTATATTTATTCTGTATTTAACCTTATATAATATTATATGGACCTTGACATAAAGTAGTTTTAATCCTAATCTCTCTTTCTCTCTGGGATTTTCTGGCAACTTTTTCCACACACAAAATACAAGTATGAATGAATTCCTGAAAATAGTGTATGTGCATAAAAGTATATTTGGATGTAGAGAAAATATTTTATAAAGGATGATAATGCCCGTCCTCACCTTTCCACAAAACCATGAAATTGCTCGGATGAATTTGTCAGCCCGATCTCCAGACCTAAATCCCATTAAGCATGTATGGGACAATCTAGGTCGGCGGATCTCATTCCTCCAACCCCCTCCTAGAAACACTCTTGAGAAAGAAACAGCCTTAACACAAGAGTGGACGTTAATTCCACATGAGCTGATAAACTCCCTAATTCTTAGTATGGGTTCGCCGTTGTAAAGCCTGTCTATAAGTTAAAAGCGATCATACCCCATATTAACAACAATATCCAAAATATGTATGCACTGTGTGCAAGAAGACCAATGCTTGAACGGATGATTTGCATAAAATACATGTTAGATATCTTTGATTTCGGGTATTTTAATCAATAATGGAATAATAAATTTGTGTATAAAATTATATTGATAAATGTTTAATAAAATTTAATATAAATGAAAAAATAGGTTTTTCTTTAATTTTTCAGGTCAGTGTATATCGGGATTCAGACAATAACTCTAATAGATTTTGATACACAATGTCCTTTTTTGGAGACCCACGAGATAACAATGTGTGAACAAAATTGCCTCTGTTTCCTTAAAAAAAAAAAAAGACTTCCTACTCTCTTAAGTTTCATCTATGAGTGTATAAATGTTAATTAATAATTAATTTTTAATTATGATATCTGTAATTTATATTTTCGAATGAGTCTCGATCGTTACTGCCGATTTTTACTGCTTTTCATTTTTTTTTACTGAACGTAACAGATTTTTGTTTGTTTGAACAGTTTTTTATAATTTTGACTGTTCTATATATCCAAACGTAATTGGTGTCAAGTTGAAATTCGACTTGATAGAAAATTAAAAAAATGAGTTTTTACTACAATTTCCTACGTGTTCACAATGCATCATGTTAACGACAAAGGAAAACACTTAAAAAAACTGAAAATGAATATTTGAGGTTAATTTTAAGAATCATGTTTCAACCGATTATTACCTCTCAATAATGATGTATCAAACCAAAAACCGGTTTCTAATCACAATGAAGTATGAGTGTATTATTTACTAGTCAAAATGTAATACTACACACACAAAGCCTTTATTAAGACACCGGTCAGATTGTCCTCTCTCTCATTGCCGGCTTACAACGATATTCTCACGATGATCGATCATCATTATGTAGTGGAGGAGAAAACGATGACTCTAAGTTATTTTCCCTACTTACTGCTTTGTAAATGTTATATAGTGACCGAGCCACTATTCGACTTGATATGGCGCTGGTTAAAATACTTTGTACTGAGGTAAGTTGGCTGTCGTTTTCTTTTGAGAAGAACGTCTCTCTTTCCTCGCTTATATAAAGACACCTAAAAATATGATTAGATATTTACATTTATATTCTTTTTTTGCAAAAATGGCATATTGTATCCACTTCACTGAAGATATTTTTATGATTTTCCTTTAAAATAAAAGAATGGAGAATTCTCTGTTGTGTGCAATATAGCGTTTCACTGGAAATGGAAGGTCTCGCTAAGTAAACAGATTTAAGTCAAAAATGACAATAATACCATACAGATATTTTCTATAACAGTGCTAATTATTCTGTTGTTCCAGAGGCTCACCATTTGGCAACTCTGCTCTGCCAGTTCGGTTATTTCTTTCCGGTGAACGAAAGCAAAGTCTTCACCATAAAGGACGACAACATGCTTTTCCGCTTCCAGGTAAGTTTGAATCTTCCTATATACGTACAGCTGTGGTCGATGAAATCAGTTTGTGAAACAATCATATTAGCAACTGTGGCTAGATTTTTTAGATTGCTACATAGCCAAATAAACATGAAAGAATCTCTGGAAAAATATACTAAATCGAACAAGGATTTAGACCGTTTAAAATATGTTAAAACGAGGAATAAATATACGTCGATTACACTGGTTAAAAATATTTTTGCCCAAGAGAACCTGATGGTGTTTCTAGTGTAACTTTTCATGCTGAACTCGGAAAACTAATCATAAATTTTCCATCACCCACACAAACAAACACACACACAACACACATGGTTTTTGCGTGACAACCTTTTTTTTTGGTTTTGGGATAAATACAGCAAAAAATGCAAAAAATATTACGCAAGCATTTTTGCATAAACCTTATTACATTACATTGGTTTATCAAAAATTATTTTTCTTATCCCAAAATAAACAGCATCTTATCTAAATTTAACCCTTTTTTAATTCCAAATATACCATCAGTTTTTTTCTATCACGCAAGAATTTTGAGATACACCTACTTGAAATTTGGAAATATTTTTAATATATAGGCCTATATGAACGAAATATATTTATTTTATTGTTTTGAAAATAGAGCAATCCATACTTAATTCATTAGATAACAAAAGACATATATTGGAGATTTAATAAAATATTTATTTTGCCTTCATTAGATATATTCATTATATATAAATATTTTATTAAATCCAATATATGCCTTTTTTTATCTAATTTATTTTATTGAAAACTAGTGACAGTGGATTTTCTTCTATAATTTGCTTGTGGTACATCCTTCTTGAGTGTCCAGCAGTAGTCAACAAACATACCGGGACTCCATTTACCTTGGTACCGCTTCTCGATGCTTGATATATCTTGATGAAACCTCTCACCATGCTCATCGCTAATTGCACCAAGATTGTCTGGAAAGAAATCCAGATGTGAATGCAGGAAATGGATCTTGAGAGACATGTTATATCCCAGTGCCTTGTAGGAAAGCAACAGATCATTAACTATGTCTCGGTAATTTTCAACCTTGACACTTCCTAAGAAGTTCCTGCAAACGTTTTTAAAGGAATTCCAAGCTGTTGCTTCAACTTCATTCAAACTATATTTAAAAAATTCCATCCTGCAGAAATTCTCGAATCTGAGGTCCAACGAAGAGGCCTTTAATTTTCGCATCACTTATGCTAGAACATTTTTTTTTAGGTAGGCAAATCCACTGGCATTTCGATCCATTGCCTTGACAAAGTTCTTCATTAATCTCAGTTTAATATGTAATGGTGGTGAGTAAATATTTTCTGAATCTATCAGGGTCGGATTTACAATTTTTTCATGTCCTGGAGTAAAGATTCTACGGGTTTTCCAACTTTTTCTAATGTAATGCCTTTCCCTATCTCTGCTATCCCACTCATACAGAAAACAACACATTTTGTATATCAAAGCTGTAATCCACGCAAGAGAGCAATGACTTTCAAATCGCTGCATATTTTCCAACCGTATCTTTCATATTCTATCTTTTTCAAAAGCAGTTCTATGTTTTCGTAAGACTCTTTCATGTTGAATGCATGTGCTATTGGCACTGATGGGAACTTATTTCCGTTGTGAAGGAGAACAGCTTTCAAACTATTTTTTGAGGAATCAACGAATAAATACCACTCTTCTGTATCATGGTCATGACCAAGCGCTTTCATTAGACTAACATCTTCATTGCAATATACTAATTCATTCTCTTGTAAAAAGAAGTCTTGAAATTCATCTTGACGCTTGCGAAAAAAGGCATACTTTTGTGCCTTTATGCAGCAGATTCCAGCCTTTTAACCTAGAGCCTAAAAGTTCATTCTGTTTTTTGGATAAATCTAAATCACGTACGAGGTCGTTCAAATCTCCTTGGGTTAACAAATGAGGTTCAAATGAAGCACCTGCTTCAAAATTTGTGTCATCCGACTGTTGCTCTCGTCTATCTATATCATCTTCACTAAATATTACATTTTCAGGAGGCTGTGGCACAGGTAAAATATCACTATAAAGAACCGGTCTCATAGCAGAAGGCAAATCTGGATATTCAACTGTATGTCTTGATTTGGATGTAATACCTGTAGTCTTTGTCAAACAAAAATAACAGTCTGAAGAATTGTATTTAGGTTCCCCCTATATCATTGGAACCGCAAAAGGCATATGACGTTCACCTTTAATCTACCTGTAAGACGTCGAGCACAAATTTCACAACAATGGTGAGGAGCCCAAGTCTTATCGTGGTCACCGACTTTACAGCCAAAATAAAGTTGACAGTACTTTTTGATGAGCGGTTAAAAGTTTCGATTTTGAACTTTGAAAGTTAATTCCCCACAAATGTAACAGAAAATATCAGGAATATTAATGCAACGTCTCGGCATATTGACACAGTTTAGTGCACACGATTTATAAAAGCAAATCGATAGAGAATAATAAACTGATCACTCAAATTTACCTGTCACTTTTGAAGCAAATCTATTTAACAAATCGTTAGGTTCAATTTAAATATATATATATTAAAACCGTTATTCAGCAAATAGCATTCAAGAGCATGTCGTTATTTCTTAGTTGAAATCAAAACAGATTGCTTTTTAAAATAAACATATTTTATTAAAAATTCAATAATATGTTATTTAAATTAATATTTATGATTCTTAAAGAGCGTATTTTAATTAATCTATATTAATAAAATGCAAATTTCATAAGTGTACATCACTAAAAACTTTCGTTACAATGCATCAATTTCAACCAAATTTTCAACATTTATGTAAAACGAGATGGAGCAGGTTTTGCTTAACATCAAAATATTTTTCCCTAACATTAACATGCGTAACTTCGCTGTTATCGATTAAATACAAAAAAAAAAAAAAACAACAGAGTTAATTTTATTTATATATAAATACAAAATTAAATTTCAACAGAGTTAATTTTTTTACATACTAGCTAATAATCTCAATCTAAAAAAAAATATTCAAAACAAGCAATTTTAAGATAACACCATATGTAAAACAGTCGGCCAAGAAAACAAATAACGTGTAATATATATATATAATATAATATATAATATATATAATAAAATCTTAAATATTATTTATCAAAAGTAAGATTATCTCAGGATGACACGGCAATTTATTTGAGACAAGAATAATGATACAATTCCAAGGCGAAGATACTATTCCTTTAACTTCCAATTACCGAGGGAACCAATTAATATTGATTTTATTCAACTTATCGAGTATTTTTCAAGGGACCGGAAAAAATGTTCACTAGATAAAACGATGCTTTTGTAATGTAGAAAATTAGGAAAGACAAAATTCAGGATGACACGGTACACAGGGACCGGGAAAAAATGTTCACTTTATCGAGAGATTCAAATTTACAAGTTTCAAATTATCAAAATATATCTTCTTTTTTAAATAGGTTTATAGAGAATTGTTTTAACAAATGTTCGTTAGACAAACCTTTACTCGGGTAAAAACCCGGGCGAAGCCGGGCACAAGTAACAAATGAAATAAAGCTATTGGCTCCATATTCTTCCGGAAGAGCGATTGCTCGAAGCATATTATATATTTATAATTATATTTAATTCTGCTGTCCTAAAAGCTTATGTCCATAGTTCTTCTAAAATACCCATTCCAAGAGTCTTACAACAGTCACCTATAAAAGGAAGTTCCAAAAATGCAATATAACAGCGGTATGGTAGATTAAACTGGCGAAACCGCTGGGAGGGTTCACCACTGATGAGCCAGGCCCTCCCTTTAATTTTTCCATCGCAGTAAGGACAGTAGAAATTGTTTTATTTTAAAAAGAATATTACGCCTCTAAAATAGTTTTATAATTTAATATAATGATGTTTACTTAAAAAATGCTCAAGTGACATATTCTGCATTATTAGTGTATATACCAATTCATAGAGAAAATGGGAATCCTGCTAGAACTATGGGTGATGGAAAACTTCTGATTTAATTTTTGAATTCAGCATGAAAATTTACATTAGAATCAACATCAGGTTTCTCCGGCAAAAAAAGAAGTTTTTTTTTTGTAGACCTGTGTTATCAATATTGAATAGAAAAAAATACGCTAACCTATGCATGATGGATTCTGTGGCCACTAGACATTTGTCGGACCTGGACACTGTTGGGCTCTGCGCTGCCCCTGGAATATAGGAGCTCCATCTATGCTTCCTTTCTTCCTGTGGTGAATCTGTATTAGACCGGTGGTCTAAATAAAGCTCTGTGTATGTATTTGGCCAATATTCCGAAATACAATAGAATCAATGATAAGTTGATTTTCATATATATCTCGCAAGCAATCAGAAACTTTCGATATACGATCAAGAAATGTTTTTTTTTTTTATTTAGCGATAAATGATGTAATAAAAAAGTTTCGGAAGAATGATATTCATGTATTAAAATATAAATGCAAACTCTAACCAAAAATAAATTATCTTAATACACTCATGGACAAAATTAAGCATGAGAAAACTTTAGCATCTATTTAAGGTTCAAACAATAACTTTGAAATATATTTGATACACAATGGCCTTTTTTTAAAGACACACGAGATAACCAAGAATGAATAAAATTTATAAATGACTGCGGCGTATATAATTATAAAGCTATACAACCAGTTTAACCGCATAAGTTTCTTTTTATTTATGAAAAATCATTTTTAATTTCAAAGAGAAATAATTTAATATTTCTAACTTTTGGATGACGTATGAAAAGGTTGAATATATGAAGAGTGATGGTCTATATATGAATGGATGACGTATGGAGGGTGAAAAATATGAAGAGTAATGGCGAACGGAAAATTTTTCACCCTCCATACGTCATCCATTCATATATAGACCATCACTCTTCATATATTCAACCTTTTCATACGTCATCCAAAAGTTAGAAATATTAAATTATTTCTCTTTGAAATTAAAAATGATTTTTCATAAATAAAAAGAAACTTATGCGGTTAAACTGGTTGTATAGCTTTATAATGAATAAAATTGCCTATTTCTCCTAGACGTTCCATTTCCTCAAGTTTTGTTCATGAGTGAAAGTATATCATTAGAGCAAGAAAAAACTTATGGAAAGGTTTCATTTTTTTGGACTTAGTAGATAGGAGCTAACAGCATAACGACGTTTAGACACATAACAGTTGTAATTTCCCTAACTATAGATTTTCAAAATAAATATAATTAAGAATATTTATGAAATATTTAACGAGATAAATAAGGTTAAATATCAAACATGAAACAAAACATATGATTGAAGGCTTAGCCTGGTAAGCTATTGGTCGAAAAGGTTATTGGAAAAGTAGCAGGTATCTACTTCCTCTTACTTTAATTTTTTAAATTCTCATTTATACAAGAACTTCGAGTACAAGGCGCTTGTATTTGCTGAAGTTGGGCCTTTAAGATTATGAATACATGGGCAAAACATAAGTAATTTTTACTTTTTGTTTAATTTAATATTTCATTTAACCTGTTCAAAGTTATTTAAAGTATTTTTATTAGTGCTTGTGTGAGATTATAATTTATCAATACATTGAATAGCTCTACTATTTAATGAATAACTTCATATTTAGGGTCTCTTAAAAAGATCTCTTTAAATGCTTTAAAATATGAATCCTTAATGTGTGAAGGAATGACATTCAGAAATCTCTCCCAAAAATGTCCAAGAATGGCAGGTCCGATGATTGTAGGATGATACAGGGTATTACTTCTCAATCGAGTATATCTGTATTAATGGGCAAAGATAAGCTTCAGACAAGTCAACATTGTATTCTGATATAAATTGTTATGATGTAAAGACTAAATCACTTCGGATATTTTCAGGCAGTTAGTAGCGCAAAATTGGATGTATGTCTTTTCTGAAACGCCATAGCAATTCTACTCTTCATTGAGAAATTTATTGTTGAATAAACAACTTGATTCATTACCACAGGATTGCTAATTTTGCCAAACAAAAAAAGCATGAGACACCAAAATTATTTTTATCAATTTGATTAAAGAAAGCTTTCCGTCAAGCCCTCATCATCTTAGTTAGCTGAAGAAGGGCTTAAAGCAAATAAAATAAGTTGCGGCGTCTTTGTCTTTTTTTTTTTCTTTAAAAGATTTAGTGTTCAAAATTTTAGCCTAGAATATTTCGAGATATTTTTTAATTTGGAAAACTTGTGATATTGTATCTTTTATAATGAAATCGATACATCACATCGCATTACAGAATTATAGAATTCGATAAAATAATCCTTTGAATCAATATTAAAATAAGAACATTAAGCCTCCAGGGAAATGTTTCTTTAAAAAAAAACATTTCCCTGGAGGCTTAATGTTCTTATTTTAATTTAGAATTATAGAGTATTTATAATTATAGAGAAATATATTATATAATTTATGAACAGAAAGTGAATATTTGAAATAGACAAATACACCAAAGAGAGCAAATTTAGAATCCATTTTTCTAGAAATAAAATTGTATTTTGCCTTTAATATCTTCATATTAATAAAGTAAAAAACACAGTGTTATCAACATTTATCTGTTGCTTAAACAAATCTTCTATGATTGATAGTCACAAATACAATTTGAAATAATTAATAACCATTTTATAGAACTGGCGATTATATAAAAAGTGGAAAATAAATACCAAAAGATGAGGGTTATATAAACGCTATATCGAACAGTTTCCTTTATTTCGCATGAAAGAGGAACAAAAATCTGCAAACTCACTTCGCTCCACTGGAGGATAAACATTGTTCCATAAAGTCATTAATTTTATAAGTAGAAAATTGTTTGTGAAGTTTGATAAATGAATTAAGTTTCTGGAAGTAAATAAGTCTCTCTAAGCAATCTTTCAGTTTTTAGTGTAACGGTTTAATTAAATAAGAGGCGGGTAAACACACACCGATATTACGGTTAGATGGATCATTTGATTTTACTTTGAAATATTACTTTTTCTTTTTGCATATATTCTAATATAATTTGAGATTTATAATTTCGAGAATTGTATATGTGTGGTTTTTATTAATATAATTAATAACGTATATTTAATTATTTTAGACACAGATTGTTATATACAATATAAGTTTCATAAATATAAATATATATATATATATGTAGTATATTTTTGATGTTTATTGTAATCCCATCTCTATAAAACTATGTATCAACCTTGTAAGATGGATATCAAATAAAGCAAAGAGGGAGGTAGACCCGGTGGCCGGCCAAGGTCAGACTATAGAAACCAAAATCAATCCATCGAAACCAAAACCTAAGATGAAAGGCTAGACACCGAGGCGCGCCGTTACGCCTGAGCAAACAAACAGCTTGACCAGCAGCCAATGAGATTCAAGGCCAGGTAGACGGTTGAGGGTGGCTATATATTGAGGTCGTTGGAAAGTTTCGTCAGTCAGATAGTTGGAGAGTTAGACAGAGAGTTCAGTAGCTGTTTCCAGAGCGACCCCGTTACAGTCGGTCGGATCCCTCATCCCTCACCGCGATGTAGGGCATCCGTGGCGTCCGGGTCCGCTGTCTTCGTCCGTGGTCTACCTCTTCCTCTTGAAGTTACCACCTAGACCTGCCTCTGTCTCTTGTTGTCCCAGTGCGGAAAATCCCATCACGCACACACTACCACGACTGCACCCAGCACATTCCACATCGGGTTTACTACATATATATGTCATAATATTTGGAAATATGTAAAATAAAATGGCCTGTGTGGGAGTACAAGGAAAGAGGGAAGATAGCGAGGTTAACAAACAACCCCTTGGTAAACAAGTATCACGACTTCATTATCTCCCCTAGGGGACTTATCTTACTTAAAGCGGCTTATAAGCGGCTAGACGGGATGATCAAAGTTCAGTTCTCACGGAGGTGGCCTCGACGCCAGTTGTTCTAGGGGTTGTTCTGGGACCTTCTATCTTTCCTCCCCGATCTATTTCCTCACGGGTTTTTGCCTCTGGATCCTGTCTCCTGTGTGTCCTTACCACCCATCGCTCAACAACCACGACTGCTTCTAACCAACATGCCACACTGCATTCATCCAACAGCATAAACTACATTACTACAGAGAGTCGACAGGATAAGACCTGACCGGGAAACAAATCCCTCATATACCAGAGTATGAAGAAAACAAGAAGCAATACCACGATGATCGAACAAACCCACAACCAAGTTCCACAAGAACCAACGACCGACTCTACTGTAGCAGCTTCCCTTCGAACTCTCACCCTCTGTCTCGACCAACTTTTAAACCGTGAGTCTGAAGAAACAATCACCTACGACGGAGATGAACCTGCCGCACACTTCTTCTCACAACTTGAGTCTCAGCCGAACTTCCACAACTTAGAGCCAGCACGCCAAGCTCGAAAGGCTCTATCATCACTCAGAGGCGAACCTCGCAAAATTGCACAAGACTTAGCGCTACTCAATAAGACTTATGAAGAGGTCAAAGAGTCACTCTGCGCCGTCTATTCCCGACGCCCTAGCTTCACCCTTCAAGAGTTCTATGAACTTAAATGCACGTCGATGGCCGAGATCGAGACCTACTACAAGAACAAGGTCCGAATAGGATTGGCGATCAACCTCCCTAAAAGTGCCATCGTGCAAGCACTATCCAACGGTGTGCCACGTAACTATGGCAACCTTTTAAAGATGGCACAACCCTCGGGACCAGAAGAATGGTTGTGCTTAGCCCAACAGCTGACCTACGAAGGGGATAACACCAGCACTAAAGCTGCCAACAACGATCACCGCGCCAGAGCAGAACACCTTCCACCACCGTGGACAAGACCCCACCATATCCTTGCCGTTACTGTGGCCAGAATCATTGCAACAAACAATGTCGTAAACAACCATTCGCCGCCGACAATACTCTCCTTCACCAGGTACAGACTCCTGAACAGAGGTCTTCTCTCCGGGATGCGCAAATCCATCCCATCAAGCAAGCTATCACTAAACCAATAGCCACGTCCCAAATTTATCACGTCGCACCTTCCCAAGTCCCAATTGAACAGACTTCCCAAGTACAAATTGCACAGACTTCCCAAGTTCGAATTGAACAGACTTCCCAAGTCTCAATTGCACATACTCCCCAAGATCCCACTACCCCTGATCCACATGAGCTGATTGTGGAAGATGAGATGTCCAAGAACCCTCAACATGACAACCGCCAACTGTTAGAGGACACAGCCCTTAGTGACTCTAGCACGCCGGACAAGCGAGACAGCCCCAGTCTCAGTGAGGAGAAGTGCTACGAGAGCTTTGGTGACTGCGAGCATTCCGACTGTAGTAGAGTAATGGAAAACCCCACTGGAATAATTTCTTCCAACAACGCCGTCCCCTGCCAGTCTACGCCACCACGAGCGGATCAAGCCGCCTACGTCCCGCGGACTCGTCTACACGCCATGTACGGCAACCACATTCCCCATCGGGACTTTCCAACATGAACCAAGTCTTCAACACAACCCAGCTTCGAAGTCCAACAGAACCCCATCAACAGTGAGTGTTTAACTTTATTGTGATTTCATCCGTTTACATTTTTGCTTGTTATATATATCACATCCATGTTAGCCCACTTTTAGCACAGTTCATGCTCTAAATAACTTATCTCATATCAATTTTAAAACCATAATATGCTACAAGCTTTCAAGCTTACAATGCCTTATTTTATTCTCAATAACATGTTCTCTCGAAAATTTTTCTTATCTTACACCATCGCTCTTGGAAAAAAAAAAAAACTCTTGTTCTTTAATTTTTCGTACATCAACTTATGTTTTTATGAACCAATGACCAAATTTTCGCTGAACCTCTCAGTCTTTCTGCAGTGAATCTATTCCTACATTGAAACTTAGGTTCTGAAAGTCAAGGCTTTTTTTTTTCAACCATTCGACCTCAGAGGTCTTATTTTTTGTCAATTGACCGCAAAGGTCCACTTTTTTTTCACTCGACCCCGAAGGTCTTTTCTCTTTCACGTACGTGCATGTCCATTATTTGTTTAATTTATTAATTTTAGTGTTATCAAGAGAACCGTACATATGTTGTCTGCCTAATCAATCTCCTCCATTCTAAAGTATCTCTGTAAAATGTCTCAATACATATTAGCACCACGTTTTGTTGACGAATGCTGCAGAGATGACGATTTGCTCCAGCCTCTTTCTAATGGCTTCCTTTGTTCATTTTAGAATGTTGAACCACTTACTTTACAGCTCTCTTACTTTCCACCTTTCCATTCTCTTCACCTCCTCATTCACGTATCCATATTGTACATAGCTATGATTGTCCATACCTACACTCTGTACCATATTAACCTACACATAAAATTAATTTGTACATAGCCAAATTATTTCCCACCCTCAAAGAATTTCCTGCACAAATTCTTCTTTGAAAGGGGGGACATCTGTCATAATATTTGGAAATATGTAAAATAAAATGGCCTGTGTGGGAGTACAAGGAAAGAGGGAAGATAGCGAGGTTAACAAACAACCCCTTGGTAAACAAGTATCACGACTTCATTATCTCCCCTAGGGGACTTATCTTACTTAAAGCGGCTTATAAGCGGCTAGACGGGATGATCAAAGTTCAGTTCTCACGGAGGTGGCCTCGACGCCAGTTGTTCTAGGGGTTGTTCTGGGACCTTCTATCTTTCCTCCCCGATCTATTTCCTCACGGGTTTTTGCCTCTGGATCCTGTCTCCTGTGTGTCCTTACCACCCATCGCTCAACAACCACGACTGCTTCTAACCAACATGCCACACTGCATTCATCCAACAGCATAAACTACATTACTACATATATATATACACGTATATATATACATATATTCAATATATATATAAATATATATACTTGAAAGTACATATATTTAAAATTTAAAACTATTCAAATAAACAGATATTTAGATTTGAACAAAAAAACTAAATTATTTCATATGTACAAAATTATATACTGTATATAGTGTATTTAAAAAAATAAACGTACACTCTAATAAAAGGCAAGGCAAGAAAGTGTTATGAGATTCAAACAAAAAGTTTAAATTTAAATTATTGAAATTTGATGACCAATAAGTTTAACATGAATTGCTGCAATTAATCCTAAGCAAATTCTAGGTGTAAAAATACGTTGAATTACGATTTTTTTCCGTTTATTCACCTAGACAGTAACTATGCCTGGGAAATAGCTTTGCATATCTTTTGCGTATAAGTTAGCATTTGAAATAACATATACAGTTAGATTGGAAGGAGCTGTTTGGTCTCATTGGTGCATGGAAGGATATCAATTGATTCAAATCTCCTTAATCAAACAAATGCTACGTATATCTGGAGATGAGTTTCTTCTATCTTTATTGACGTAATCTCGAGAGCCTTCAAGCTTCTCTGCTCTTCTACAGGAGGAAGGATATACAAATATGGAAGGATAGTTATAAAAGGGAGATGCAACGATTTGACGATGCTGACAGGAATGGCTGAACCATATTAGAACCTAGTGTCAAGATGTCAGAGTGGACCTATAGAGTCGTCTGAATATGATGGCCAGGCAATAGTCAAACGGCTCTCAAAGCCCCCATCATTGAACATTATCGGATTGAGGCATCATTCTTATCCGGCACCATTGTTAGATGGCTTAGAGAAATGTGGCTGAGCAAATTACGTATTTTGACCTGCGTACACCGACACGCACGTATGCAGTGGTATGGAATCATTAAACCTGAGAATAAACTGAGTAGGATAGAAGTGCCTTTAGTGTCAGTGGTCAGAAGAAGAAAGTTCATGAAAACCTGGCTCAATCGCCCTAGAATAAAAACAGAGAGAGAGGATAGGAGGATTCAAGGGATAGTTGTAACAGACAGGATAACAACTGTACCAATGATTCAAGCAGCTCTACATGTGCAGAATAAATCTGGACCATCTCTGAACACCATTAATAACTGTCTTATTGAATCAGAAGTTCCGTAGTCGTCGGCCTTTAATAATAATTCAATTCTCTGACAGACAAAGAAACAACAGGCTCAGCTGGTGTGAAGAGATGCGTCTTTGGGCTCAAGAATGGAATTCTGTCATTTTTGCTGATGAATGCAGATTCAGTTTGGGAGATCATGACGGCAGAATACATGTTAGACTTAGGACCCAAGAAAGATGGGATGCTGATAATCACAACTGAATTGTGAAAATACATACAACAAGAAACTCTGACACTATGTTATAGAGTAGCATGACCCCTTTAAAATAACTAATTATTCTATTTTACTATAATGTCGAGTCTAAAAACAGTCAACATCTCACGATCATGAGATCCTTTATTGTTAATATTTTTTTAAAAGAAAACTTTCATATATATCTTGAAAGTTTTCTTCTGAAATATTTCAGAGTTTAAAAAATAATAGTTCACTATATGAAAAATAGTAAAATTGTGATATTGTACTTGTATAAGGTTCATAAATTATGAAAAAAAGGCATCTCCTTATCGTGTATTTTAAAGTTGCTGATGGATTGCACCATCTATCGGAATAAATATCAACTATTCTCGTTGATTTTTTTTATTTTTCCAGAATTGGCCAATAACCCATTCTTGATTAAATATCAACTAACCAATTGATTAATCAAGAATAGGTATTCGGCCAATTCCGGAATAATTAAAAATCAACGAGAATAGTTGATATTTATTCCGATAGATGATGCAAGCCATCAGCAACTTTCAGTTGCACGATAAGGAGATTCCTTTTTCATAATACTATAAATAGTCAAGCTAAATTGGTATTATAAGGTAAAGATAAAATTTCAGCTTGTTTGCGATATGAATATCATATTGTGTAACACACAGGATTGAAATCATCAATTTTCAGTTCTAGGATATTATAAATAAGATTTCTCTCTCTTCCTCATTATATTTTAAATTTATAATTTTATGTTTGTGTTAAAGTAAAAACATTAGGCATCCATAGGGAAAAGTTTATTTTCAAATTATATTTTGATAAAATATAATATAATAAAATAAAAATATTTTTTAAAAGGTTTTCCCTGGAGATGAAAAAAATAGTACAAATGTGATATTGTACTGGGATAAGGTGTATAAATTATTAAAAAGAAAAAGGCATCTCCTTATCGTGCAACTGAATGTCGTGTTGCTGATGGCTTGCGCCATCTATCGGAATAAAATTCAACTATTCTCGTTGATTTTCAGTTTCAGTTGTACGATAAGGAGATGCCTTTTTCTTTTTCATAATTTTTCCTGGAGGCCTAATAGTTTTACCTCAGCATTGATTCAAGGGATCATTTTATCGAATTTTATGCTCGTGTTTTTGTTGAAATAAATGACCTTATCATAACCTTTCTATCCTAAGTTTTTATATCCTAATTTATCAACAACATGGCATTTTGATGAGGAGGATTCAAAAAGAAAACTTGAAGTTGATGATCATATCTTGAAAACATGGTTGATATAGACTATATTTTGAAGATTCCATGATTCCACCGCCATGAAAATACAGGACTTCAAGAATGCAACAACGACAAAAAAGTTACGCTAAAGACAAAAGAAAAAAAAAAAGACATAAATCAATAGGGGACAATTTGTCAATAGACAGAGGAAATCTTCACAGAAAGATGTTAGATCAATGTCAGAACAAACAGGATTTACTAGCTGTGGGTCATATTTCTCACAGTATGGACGCTATATAACATTTATAAATGCAATTGCCACATCTATTAATAAAACCTTCAATAATTATATTTTTGTCAACGAGTTTCTTTTATATATCTACAGACCTTACTGCAATGATGCAATTTATTGAATGAGAGGAACTGGTTCATCAGTGGTGAAAATATTCCAAAATATTAATTGTAGCATATATTTTATATGCCAATTTATTTATTATTTCATTAATAGATTATAAATAGCAATATATTTTGTTATGGCTTTTTTTCTCAAATTTCCATTTGTGTAGGTGTCATTCTGAAGTTTGTTTCTTCCCACTCCTTGACAATATTCAAGATAATTATTTTTTTTTGTGCTAAATTTATAATTGCGGTTGGCAAATTAATTTTCTAATTCCTATTTTGTAGATTTACAAAATATTTATTCGAATATATTTAAAGCTAATTTAAGATAAGATTTATATTTAAAAAGTTAATTTAACACGATTATATTGACAAATTTTACTACTTTTGCGGGTTAGCACACAAAAATGGAATAGACTGGGGCCTACAGTAAGAGTAACTTAAACACAGAAAAGGGTACACTCAAGAGTACAACACCAACAACCAAAAGGGGGTAAAAAAAACTCGATTTGTTAAATAAAATAACAACAGTACTTATCTTTTATTTGCAGCGTTGATAAGGAGCGGACCGGGGTTTCACAGGTATGCGAGGAGTATCACCAAACAAGCACACAGAGAACGCTATAAGCGTCTCCACTCGAACACCACTCCAAGACTCCTCGCATTCCGTTTCAACCCTCTTTTATGTACAAACATGGCCACATTCGTCCAATGAAAAGGCGTGGGAGATCAGTTCACTTAACAAATAAACAACAAAATTCTTTCCACTAAAACCTGAGATATGATAAGAGTGCAAAAAATATTTGTCAATATAATTTGACAAAAGGTATCCTTCCAAAAAAAAAAAGAAACTATCCAATCTCCCAAACATTCCCATTGTCCCATAAGGAAAATCTCCGGCTGTTCGGGGGGGGGGGGGGAAGCTCACGAGAGCTATGTTATAAAGATACAAAAAAAACTAAAGAGAGGAGAAGAAGACATCCGGGTCGTTTCATAAAGGTGCCTTCCAACTTGTTCCTCCCAACAGAAACTTCAAAACAAAATCTGCGCAAGCGTCGTGAGTCGTGAGTTACCATGAGTGATTACCAAGCACACACATATATAATCTGCTTTAGTAGACAGAGTTTAATGGGGGACCAAATAAGCTCTCATCTGGGACCGTCTGGGTATATTAGGTAGAAACTTAGAATACTGACAGACGCTCACTTGATGAGAAACCGAATGATCCTTTTCCATTCAGTTCTCTCAAGTCCAAGATCTAAAGGCTCTTCTTAACGTCTGTTTCTAAACGCTTTTATCCTATCGACATGTACAACTTTCACATCGTTCATGGTGACCCCTCTTACTCTGAAGTTAACATCGGATACCCTAGCTTCCACACGGAAAGGCCCATAGAGGTTGGTGTAACCTTCATTCTTAGAAACAGCTAGCATTACCAGGTCTCCTTTGTAGAAACTTCTGGAATTAGGTGGCCTAGGATTCATAATCTTTTTAACAGAATTACCTGACATAAACTGTCTGACAGTTTCCTTTGCTTTCCGCATCATCCTTAACCTCTCGGCCCAAGTAGGCTTTCTAAAACTATTAACAGACCTAGCGCTACACTCAGAGTTTCTGTTAAACTCAGCAGGTGGCAACTTTATAGCCTCGTTTTCAATGCGCTTCACTGATCTCTCCTCTAAGGAGCTTGAAACCATTGGTCTATGTGCATCGGCAACGTAACTAAGGTCTACATAATCACGGTCTTCTGGTTTCAAGGAAATCATGTTGCCACGTTCCCGTATTGGAGGCAACGGGATATTGAATCTCCTTATATCATTGATTCCCAGAATCCCGTCGTAGCCCTTATCTCCGGGTGACATTAGCCAAAACCTTATCTCTCCCAGCTCGCGCCGTTTTCGTTACCAACTCTACAGGTTTTAACACGTGTAAGTGTCTGCTCGTGGCCTGTAACTGAAACTATACGTAAAGTGTTAAGTGCATGGTCCCAATTCTTCTTCAAGACATTGCACTTTTCAGAATCAATAATACTGACTTGGCTTCCTGTATCATATAACAAGTGCCACATGTTGCCGTTAATATTCACCTTAAAAATTGGCAGATTTCCAAACTGATCTCCGCCATATGAACGTATGTTTACTATCTCAGCATTTTCAAGAGTATTGCGGTTGGCAAACATAGAAGGCTGTCTTGAGCAATCACTAGCTATATGTCCTAATCTACACTCAGGTGGACTCAGCTTGATTTCGCCCAAAAATTTAGTCAGTTTTTCTATATCACCTCTAAGGTCTTTAATACACTGCTCATTTTCGTGCTCCATCCTGTTTACACTGGCACTAAGCAACTTCATCTTACCCTTAATGCTATTTATTTCTTCAACTCCTTCTACTGAACATACCCCTTTCATAAAGCTGCAACGGTGTTCTACACTATCCTCCGTGGCCATGACACTGACTGCTTTGTCTATTGATTTAGCCTCACTGCGAATAATAGCCTCTCTATACTTATCGAGCACATTTTCGAGGGAAATTTCGAACACTAGGCTATCGTCAAATCTGTATTCTACTTTATCTCTAATGGCCAGGAATATTTCTTTAAAAACCATAGGACTTTCCCCAACTCTCTGCATAAGCCCTTCTATTAATTTAAGGCATTCCCTAACACAACGCGCCTTTTTAAGGTACAATATGTTCAGTTTTCTAACAATACTTTCGAAACTGCTATCCTTACGGATACCCATCTCCTCTAAGCCCAACCTAACCTCAAGGGATAGAGCCTCGAACATGAGCAATGCTTTGACCTCAGGATCCCATTTGCCTACTCGAGCTTCAAGCTCGACTTCCCGAATGAAATATTCGATATCAACCCCATTTAACACTGACAAGTTAAGCATAGAGTTCACAAACATGATGGAGTACAAAAAAATAATAATAAACCACTCAAACAAAGAAAAAAAACGCACATAAAATTACAGGAATTTACACGTGCAAACACTAGTAATCCTGGCAGGGCTCGCCAATGACAAATTTTACTACTTTTGCGGGTTAGCACACAAAAATGGAATAGACTGGGGCCTACAGTAAGAGTAACCTAAACACAGAGAAGGGTACACTCAAGAGTTCAACACCAACAATAAAAAAGGGGTAAAAACACGATTTGTTAAATAAAATAAAAACAGTACTTATCTTTTATTTACAGCGTTGATAAGGAGCGGACCGGGGTTTCACAGGTATGCGAGGAGTATCACCAAACAAGCACACAGAGAACTATATAAGCGTCTCCACTCGAACACCATTCCAAGACTCCTCGCTTTCCGTTTCAACCCTCCTTTATGTACAAACATGGCCACATTCGTCCAATGAGAAGGCGTGGGAGATCAGTTACCTCAACAAATAAACAACAAAATTCTTTCCACTAAATCCTGAGATATGATTAGAGTGCAAATATTTGTCAATATAATTTGACAATATTCACAAATATGTGAAAATTTAATGTTCCTATGGTATATATATATTTAAAAATATATATTTTAGTTTTATTTCTTTTTTAGCATAAATGTATATGGCAATGTGTTTCTTTTAACATCAAATTCATAAGTTACAAATTCTACAAACAATTATTAATTTATAGATAATTTGTCAGGGAAATTGCCATATCAAACTTTACTAGCTGTGTCTTAGGAATCTGATTAGAAACCTATTCAAACTTACAATAGAGCTGACAAAGAAGTAAGAAGTAAATAGAACAGGGCCCTAGAGAGGCCATTACAGTATAACTGGACTAATATATTCATTGAGAGTGGAGGAACGAGAGCGGTTAGCAAGTCAAATGGCGCCCAAAATGGGGCCATTTGGGCGCTCCGAGTACATGTGTAGTTTGGAAGAAAAATTGCAATGGAGATGGCAATATATGTTCTTCTTTCACAATGCATGTTTGATTAAAAGGATATGTTGTCGAGATATAGAGCACAAATATATCAAGGTAATATTATTGAGAAAATATAAAAAGACGAAGGAGCCAAAAGAAATCAGTTTTATCTTCTTCCACCAAAAATAAATCCTTGAATGTAAGGATTCTGTTGCGATATTACTTTTTTTCTTCTGTAAATTGAGTTGAGAATGCGATAATAAAAAATCCCAAATATTTTATTTGATTCTAAGCTTAGAAATTCACTTGATATCCTTATGATTTTAAAAATGATGTGGATATTTGACGGAGAAATATCTAAAAGAGGAAAAGTTTATAATCTAAATAGTCGCATATTGACGGGGTCTGTGAACTATCAGACAGGTCTAAATAGAACAATCCATTTTTGATGTTTTAAAAAACTAAAAAGCTTATTCTGATCATTATCGTTAATTCCAAACGAGTAGGGCTGTGGGCCCTCATCAGCGTGGTACAAGCTGTATCTCAACGACCAAAAATCTGTTTTACAGGCATCCTGAGAAATCCTTTTTATTTAATATGGCATATGAAATAGATTCCTTTACAATAGACCAAATCATCTCAATTCCCATAAACAATGATGATGAGGAAGAATTCTAAAACAAGTAGAACGTCATATTGTCCAACTAGTTCCAATAATGTACGTATTAACAAATAAATAACAGATTTATAGACACAAGCGAAAGCCGTAATTTGAGAAAATAATTTATTTTTTAAATACTTAATCTTTCAAAACGTAAAATATATAGTTTACAAGTTTAATTTTAAAGATGCTCTATGTATAATTTTGACGACCATTTCTCCAAATATCCAATAAAATACAATACAAAAATACATAAATTTAATACTGATATTGCTGAAATATGAAGAAAGAATATATATTAGAATTCATCTATTTCAAAAATTCTAAAATATCCCATGCAGATGATTATGTAGAATTATAACACAATCCACTTTTCTTTTATAATTTTTAGTGCACGCTTTTGTTGGAATGTTAAGTCTAATAAAGCACGACAGCGTGAAATATTATTCTTTTAAAAGATAAAAATAAATATTTACCAAATTTTACGTTGTTTATTTAGTAAGACAACATAAAGGGAAATTTCATTGAAAGTCTTAATTATTCCGCTTACTAATTTATATTGACCATTTTCAATCATAGGCATATTGATTGTGTCTTTTTAACAAACTTTCTTTCCAAGATTGTTGAAAATTCAACATATTTTATTGACACCCCCTACTTAGGGGGTCGGTGGAAGGATGGTCTAAACCGTTGGTTTTCGACCACTACGACCCGGGTTCGATTCTCGCATTGGGCACTTTTTTTCTGATTTATAAAAAAGTTCTCTAATGGCCACCATTCTTGCAAAAGTCCAACATTGGCACATTTATGAGTGCAAAAGTCGAATTGCTTTTCAAATGTGTAGACATATGGTGCATTTACAGTAAAAGCAGTCGCCTACTTTCACACTCCATAATTATCATGACCTGTACCACGCGTACTAGGGATAAGAGAAAAAGTCAATTGTTACAAAAATTAATGAGAAATTACACAAAGGTAAATGTATTTATTTACAATATGGTGATAAAATATATACAGCTGTTTTCAAGAATGAGGATTGTTGAGAATAAATGAGTACTATATTTCTATCAAAAGGAATTCTCACGAATAAAGGAATCCCGAAGGAGACCTCGTCAAACAGCCGTGCTATTGACTCGAGGGTGATCGTGTAGGCGCAGATTACACAATATAGAGACGGCTCGTTTGATTTAAAAACTTTGTGTTTCAGTGTTAGCGAATATTTTGAGTCAAAAGACGATCAATTCAATTTATTTATTTAAAAAAAAGGCGTAGCTGGAGTTTTTAAAGAAAGAAAAACAAATTTGCTCTGAAAATATTTTGAGGGATTGCTCCCTTTTTATCAATTTTTTGCAAAACAAACTTGAAGTTACACTTATAAATTATACATTAATTTTTGATATCTGTTTTATTAGGGATACTGTTGATTTTGAATAAATATTTATTGATGAATTCCTTTGTGTATCCATTTGATATCAATTCTTCTTGGATGGTTTTCAATTATTCATACCTTAACTTGTCACATCGCTCTACTAACAATATTTTGTCAACTTGCATTGTTAGCTGTATTGAGAGAGTCTAAAAGTTTCCAGACTTCTGTGTTATTTGGAAGTATATTGGAATTTATACCAAAATTTAAGAGCAAAAATTAATTTTAAAACTCGCCCATTGCCAACAATCCCTTTCATCCAGAAGTATGAAATTTTGTCAATTTGCATTGTCATCAGGTTAAACAAGTGCACTAAATTTCAAGCTTCTTTGTTATCTGCAAGTATTAATATATTAAATATTGATCAACAAATTTGAGAGAAAAAATATAAATTAGTCATTTAACGACCAGGTTAGAACAAGTTTGCCAAATTTCCTCTAGGTGCTCTGTAAGTATATAAAAATTTGATTACAAAAGAATTGTGGAAAGACACAGATATGAAGCAAATTGAGTATGGTATTATAGCTTCAATTGGTAAAATTATTCCCCACTGAATGTTCTTGCGCAAGGATATGTGTCACTCATTAATATGTAACCTTGATACTGATATTATTAAAGTTGTACCGCTTATACAAGCTTGTATATTTTATTTATACGCTTGTTAATATAGCGCTATGGAACATCTGTTCTGTTCGAGTAATTCAGTTATGATTTTTTATAGGGAGTGATTTAATCTATTTTGGACACTATATATATGTGATATCCTGAGGGTCTCTCGCTGTGGTGTGAGATCCTGTCGACTCTTGTAGATTCCTGTCGTTGTGGAATCCTGTCGACTTAAACTAAGGTGCGTGACCCTATCGTCGTCTCTCGCTATACTGTACTAACCGAGAGGAACAGTCAGGATTGGGAGAGATTTCCAGTACCTCTCTGCACCTTGGAAGACCTTTAACAGTTCTCACAGAGTACAGGCAGTCGTGGTCGAGGCAGAGTGGAAAGCTTGGGGATGTCCTTCACAAAAAACGAAGAGACACAGTTGTACTAGGAAAGTTCCGTGAACAGATAAGAGACGAGCTAGGAGCGAAATATGGAGATAGAAGAGTTCTTACTGTTCTACATGGTCGATGAGGTGGATCTTGGACACCGCCGACAAGGGCTTCCGCTGATGGTGGAGTGACTATGAAGTGACTGTTCATTTCTGGCCCTGTTGATCGCTTATATACAAACAACAACAAAAGCCTTTATTAGGCACACGTGCCATACAGGATTCTCCCTGTAGGACAAAATAAATAAATAACAAATTAGCATCATAGTTATATACAAATATTGGGTATTGACCTCGACCAATTATCAAGTGTCTTTGCTAAATCGATCGCTTATATATCTTTGCAAAAATGAAGTATTGAAATATCAGCGGATGCATCAAGGGCGTGGATCGGAAGATGTCATTGTATACTCCTGGAAGTAGTTTAGTAAAGCGCATCCCCAATTCACTTTAATTGTCGTACGTCCTATTAGAGCCCGCTTCAAAAAATTTGTGTATTATAATTCACTCTAATTGGCTTACGTCTGGAGATTCCCCGTAATAAAACTTTAAATACAACTTTTTTTTTTTTAAATGTGTTGCATCCCCAATTCACTTTAATTGGCCTATGTCCTATATGTGCGTTAAATAGCTGGGAACGTAAGAGAGATCTTTCGAAGGCCGTAATAAATTGGCTTACGTCTGGAGATTCCCCGTAATAAAACTTTAAATACAACTTTTTTTTTTTTTAAATGTGTTGCATCCCCAATTCACTTTAATTGGCCTATGTCCTATATGTGCGTTAAATAGCTGGGAACGTAAGAGAGATCTTTCGAAGGCCGTAATAAATCACTGCCGCTTCTAAAATAGTCATAGGTGACCATTCCTTAGATGGAGGTAATAAAATCTTTTCTCAAATTGCAGTCAGATCACATGTAAATTAATGTCAGGGTCACATTTTGCCGACTCGGTTCGAAGGTCGTCATTTTAATTGCCCTAAGGATTCCCAATTCACTTTAATTGCCCTCCTAGATATATGTGTCAAATTATCTAGATTATTCAATTTAAAATTATATCCTAATTCTAATATTAAAAAAAAAACGACTTTTATATGAATCCCCATTTATTTGAAATAATAAAAAATCTTTAACTAATCTTCTTGTGTTTTTTTTTCTACACTAAAATACATGCATTGACGGTGTTTTTCATACAATTTTCAAATAACCCTAAACAAAATGTGGTATACATTTTTTTTTCACAAAATAAATAAACAAAAGATTATTCAATTTAAAATTATATCCTAATTCTAATATAAAAAAAAAAAGACTTTTATATAAATCCCCATTTATTTGAAATAATAAAAAATCTTTACCTAATCTTTTTTTTCTTTCATTATACATTTGAAATATATAGTTTTTGAAAAAACCTATTAAAATATTAAACTTTGTTTTCTTCTTCTTCCTCTTTAGTGCCAAAGTTAGATGGAAAAGCTTGGCCATTTAAAAATGTACACTTTTTTTTTTTTTTTTAAATATATATTTTTGACACACATTTCCATAAATATTATATCGTTATATCAGTTGGTAAAAGATATGACAGATTTTAAAAAATGAGCACACAAACACTTTTTTTTTTTTTCAACATGAACTTTATTACATTTTAGACTCAAAGAGAAAAAAGTGTGCACACAAACGGAGCATATTTACAAACGTTGGATTTCTAAGTTTGTCGTACTCCCGATGCGTTCCTTGAAAATCAAGCAGCATTCTTCTTTGATGATTTCGTCTAATTGAAATTGCTTCAGCTTTGAATATCTTTTTGGAAGAAATAGTGTCCGCTGAGAATCTTTTACTTCTATAACCGCCTTGACTGATGGACCGAAGCGGGTTTCAACTAGTTTCAGTTCTATCAGTTTATAACTGCCTAATTCCAGCTCATCAAATTTTATTAGAGGTGGATAAGAGGTAATACTGTTGAATGCCTCCATAATCTGACTGCAATTTGAGAAAATATCGGCCTATATATATATGTATATATGACCCTGACATTACGTCATATACTTGTAACATTATTCCAATACCTATGACGTAGGAGGGCAATTAAAGTGAATTGGGAATCCTTAGGGCAATTAAAATGACGACCTTCGAACCGAGTCGGCAAAATGTGACCCTGACATTAATTTACATGTGATCTGACTGCAATTTGAGAAAAGATTTTATTACCTCCATCTAAGGAATGGTCACCTATGACTATTTTAGAAGCGGCAGTGATTTATTACGGCCTTCGAAAGATCTCTCTTACGTTCCCAGCTATTTAACGCACATATAGGACATAGGCCAATTAAAGTGAATTGGGGATGCAACACATTTAAAAAAAAAAAAGTTGTATTTAAAGTTTTATTACGGGGAATCTCCAGACGTAAGCCAATTTATTACGGCCTTCGAAAGATCTCTCTTACGTTCCCAGCTATTTAACGCACATATAGGACATAGGCCAATTAAAGTGAATTGGGGATGCAACACATTTAAAAAAAAAAAAAAAGTTGTATTTAAAGTTTTATTACGGGGAATCTCCAGACGTAAGCCAATTAGAGTTAATTATAATACACAAATTTTTTGAAGCGGGCTCTAATAGGACGTACGACAATTAAAGTGAATTGGGGATGCGCTTTACTAAACTACTCCTGGAAACGCCCTGAGATCTTGCTATATTTAGGCCTCGTTGGACTTCTATCTCAATCTCTTGCTTCAGCTCAACTCTTTATCCTCTGTTTGTACAGAGTACATTACATATGATGATGTAATGACACATGTCAATCATGTGTATAATTATTTACAGAAGTGTTTCTATTATACAATATGAAAATCTTGTTATATTAAATACAATATAAGGTTGTTGGTTTAAATTACCAGATATATATGTGATTGATGTGTGGAAACTTCATGATATTTCATGCTGAAGACGACATTCCCCTTAAAATTAACTAGTTTCAAAGATCATTTATTGGTTGAGAGTTTGTTTGGAAAAGGATTTGGCTCCATCAACCATTTTTTCCTTTAGTTTGCGACATTTCAGTGAGAACTGTTCACTGAAACTTCGTTACTGAATAAAATATTGAACGATTTAGCCATAATTTCTCTAAATCAATCAGCTTATCGATTCATCATTGATATTTAACTCATTAGCATCATAGTTATATATAAATATTGGGTATTGACCTCGACCAATTATCAAGTGTCTTTGCTAAATCGATCGCTTATATATCTTTGCAAAAATGAAGTATTGAAATATCAGCGGATGCATCACAAGGGCGGAAATTCTATTAATAGAAAATTCTAGGGACCAAGATAAATATTGGAATCAAAGATGTTTTCGAATTAAAGACCTTCGAATTATTCAAATTCTACTGTATATATATGTGGTAACCGAGGGTCAAACCTGTAGTAACCGAGAGGGAAAGTCAGGGCGTGGAGAGTTTTCCAGTACCTCTCTGCACCTTGGAGGATCTTTAACAGTTCTCACAGAGTACAGGCAGTCGTGGTCGAGGCAGAGTGGAAAGCTTGGGAATGCCCACACACAAAAAAACGAAGAGACACAGTTGTAGTAGGAAAGTTCCGTGAACAGATAAAAGTCGAGCTAAGAACAAGATGGAGAAAGAAGGTTTTTTACTGTCTTACATGGTCGATGAGGTGGACCTGGCTGCAACCAACAAGGGCGCACGCCGACGGTGAAGAGACTATCTAACCAGGGCTAAAACCGAGGTTTTTTATATACCATTCCCGAGGACGGGGGGGGGGGGGGGGGGGGGGAGACATGTGAGAATTCGGATTTTGAACGTCTGCGGCATTCTGTACCCTTTGACCTTGATGGCAACGGGCTACCAAATTCCTTTTTAGGGTTGTTTTCTATCTCGATTTTAGACGTTTTTGAACTTCTCAATCTTGCTTTAACTCAGCTCTTAATCCATTACATAGTTTTATTTATTCATCCTCAGTTTGTACAAAGTACATTACATATGGTGATGCAATGACACATGTGAATCATGCGTATAATTATTTATAGATGTGTTTCTATATACAACATGACAATCTTGTTATAAGTAGTATACAATATAGGGATGTTGGCTTAAATTACCATATATATATGTTATATAAAAATCTTATTTTATTTAAAATTATATATTTTTGGATTCAAATACTCTGTTAAATCGAACGCCAGAGGTCATGCTTCTCCTATAAAAACTCATTGTTGTTGTTTCCCGATGGCCGGCTCAAATCTTTTGTAAATTATGTAAATAAGTTTTTCATATTTTGATTCTTACGCCTTAAATCAGGCATTACATTAATCAATTTTGTTTTCTATATTCCATAAGCTTAATTAAAGCTATTTCTAATCTTTACTATTTTTATTATTCTTTCAAGATTTTAACCACGACTGCATTTCATAGCATAATCCTCAAGATAATCCAAATCGAACAGAAATCTCATTTATTTTGTAATATATATATATATTTTGTTACTTAATTCTGTTGACGTTATGTGGCGCTGAGTTTTTGTTGGCACATTAAAATGTCATAACACCTTGGTAAAAGTTGGCGTCCAGCCAACTGAAATATTGGTAAAATAAATGATACTTAGATCCAATATATGCCTTTTTAATTGAGACGATATATTTATGGATATTTAAATAAAAATTATATTTCAGATCAAATTATCATTTATTTCACCAATATTTCAGTTGGCTGAACGCCAACTTTAATCAAGGTATTATATCATATTAATGTATGTCAACAACAAACTCAGCGCCACATAACGTCAATAGAATTAAATTTTAAAAAATTTTTGTTTATATTCTTATTTAAGTATTCTATTCACATTATGTGCCGCACTGAGTTTGTTGTTGACAATTCGGCCAACAATTCAGCTATCAGCTAACTGAAATATTGGTAAAATAAATGATATTTTATCCAATCTATTCCTTTTTAATTAAAGATGTATTTATGGATGGCTCTATTTGAAAATATATATAAATGTATATTATATGATATTTGTAATATACCTTATAAAATAAGTATAACATACTCTGTTTAATTAATTTATTTTTGAATGTTTGGATTTAGCAGCACTGTAATTGTTGTTGTTGTTATGAATATATTCAAAAAGTGTATATATAGCATTAGAAAGATATATAATTAAAATTTGTTTTTCAATTTAGTAAAGCATATATATATAATATTCAGGTTGATTTGTCGAACTTACTATGAGATCAGGTTGAATCCTGGTGAATTGTGGTGAGAATCCTATGTCGGATTATGTTGAATTGGTGATTGGTGGCGCTGTCTTGGTCGAATGGTGGTTTTCCACAGGGGAATAACGAGCACACCTGGATGGGATAGAAAATAGACTTTGCGAAAGGGAGAGAGTGATGAGACTGGAGGAGGTACTTTGCCTTTCACATGATGGAGAGGACACTACCTTGGTTGGAGCCTAAGTTGAGCACACCTTGCTTCTAGCACGGTCACCTACCTTCTCTTGACTTCTTGTCCGAGATCATCGTCATTAACTCTCTCGGCTTCTCATTGGTGGAAATATTTCCACGTGCTTGCTGCTGATTTGCTATTAGTTGATCATGCTTAAAGGTGATTGGTTGTTGATTTGTCATGCTCAACTGTGATTGGCTCAGTGCCTCCATTGTCGCCATGACTGCAATCTTCCAGGAAGAAGAAGGTCTTTGAACTTTAGTTTTATGGGTCCTGGGCAGTGATCTTTACTTCCTGGATGATGCAATCCTGTTAATTGTTATTCTATTTTCGCGAAGCCTAACTTTTATTAAATCTTTTGACGATAAATTGCATAGATTGTGGTGGGGTTACATATTGCTATATACAAATTATCACACATATATATATATATATTTAATCGAAAAAATATTACAATATTTATTCAATATTATGGTAGTTTAAAGTAAATAGATAAATTTGTACCGTTCCTTGTGTTGACGGTTGTGTAAGAAATGATCCAAGCTAAATATGAACTTAGAATTGAATTCGAAATATTGATGCAAATAATATTATAATTGAATTTAAAAAAAATTAAAAATATTTTACGAGTTTTTCTATTCAGAAATTGAGAGACAAGCTTTCGCGCGGTCGCGCTTTATCAGGCCACTGGCTCCGCAAAGGCGTGCAACACACATACAATAGAGATTCACAGAAATAAATTTTCAAAAAATCAAATATAAAAATAGTTTACAGTTGTAGAGGGTTAGGTGGACAGTATCATTGGGGTTGGGATTATCCGCGTTGAATATGCTGTTATTGTTTTTGGAGTTTGTAGATTCTAGAATGAGTCTATTGTATTTGGAGAATATTTTATGGACATGTGACATCTTGCCTTCCAATATCTAAATAAAGAAACTCCACAAATATATATGTCATAATATATGCTCTTACAGGAATAATAAAGTAAATCTGCAGTCGACCAGAGAGAGACGTAGTCGATAGAACGCAGCTAAAGTACGGACATTTGGGACACCAACGGTCACATTCCAAAGGGGGGGCAAAAGGACCCCGCCCGTCAACACCTGGGGAGGAGTCGGGGGGTGACCACACAGGCAGTCGTTCAGCGGACAGCGCTCTCGCTACCTCTTTCTCTCTCGGATGGCTTCCAGATTCCTCTTCCAACTCGTCGTGTGATTATTTCTCTCCTCACCACATTTACCACTATATTGTCACATCGAAAGTCGACAGGATAAGACCTGGCCGGGAAGCGAATCCCTCATATACCAGAGTATGAGGAAACAAGAAGCCAAGCCACGATGATCGACCAAACCCAACTCAACTGTAACCACTCCTCTTCGAGCCCTCAACCCCTTCCTCGCCAACCTTTGAACCGTGATCCCGAAGAAGTATTCACCTACGACGGAGATGGAGCTGCCACGCACTTCTTTCAGCACTAGATCTACTCAAGAACGATCGCCGTGCCAGAGCAGGACACCTCCCGCCATCATGGACAAGACTCCGCCATCTCCCAACCGCTACTGTGATGTACAACACTGGTACGCACAGTGTCACAGACAGAACTCTCCCGAAGCTCAATGAACTTACCTGCGCCCTAAACCAACATAAATCGTGAGTGTAATTGTCTTAACTCCTACCATTCATTCTTTAAATAAGTCATTCCTTGTAGATTGTCCCAATATTTCCATTATTAGCTCAATATGTGTGAATATGTAAAAATATTTAATATTTCCATTTATCTCTCCACCCCTATTAACAGTGATCTTATTATCCATATTATATCTAGCTATGTGAAACCCATTTAATTAGTTACCTTACCAGTAGATGTAACAATCGTCATTTTAATTAAATAATTTCCATTTTAACGCAACTCTTTAAAAAAAAATCATAAAAAAAAGGAATTCTACCTATTAACGCTTTACGATTTTTATTATTAACAATAGATTTTTCATAATCAAATTATTTATAAAAATATGCCTCCAGCACCTAAACTTTTGTATAGACCTCTCCTACTTGTAAGCACGGCTCACGAAAAATAATTTCTTTCCCTAATCGATTCAAAATTCACCCTGTAATTCAGTCGTCGAAGAATTCCAACCACCACGTGAGCCTTGCTTACAACCAACCCTTGGTGACTCTTATCTATCTTCCCCTTAATGCTCCTCTCATTCTTACAACTTTGTTAACTTTATACCAGCTCAGGACCTTTATAGAGAATTATTGATTAATCAATTATCGAACTTCTATATTGTCATTTCAAAATCCTAACCTTCGCCCTTCATTTATGATAATTTATTTCGTAGTTCATCTCTAGCCTATTCACCGACCCACACCATCTAGCCAATGGTGTGTTCGTCACAGGGTGCAGATTGAATAACTGCTAGATATTTATCAACCCCTTTTTGTTCGAACTTGAACAATCTGCATCGAGCGACACAGTTCGCTTCTTCTTCTCGCGCCACACGTTCGCCACACGGACCTGTCTTCAAATCTATGTTTGTCCATTGTCCAAACCAGCACGATATAGCCTACCTCCGATATTTCTCACGGAGGTACGTTAAACATCGTCGCTGATTTTGTCCGGTCCGTCATCATTTCGCGCAGACATGGGTCTTACTTTCAACCCACCGCGAAATCATCGCCTTGCACAAGCTCCCACGACGGTTCAAACACCTCGTGTCCGAGCAGCTTGTCACTTGTAACGGACAACGCAGTCCTCGTCCCAATTTTTGGCACTGTGCGCGCATACTTTCCGCAAATTAAATATAAGTCCGTTCGACTTCCTCACCTACACACGGGACTTTTCCCATCGGACTCGCTACACAAGTAACTGCATAGATAAGTTAGATTGGCCCAGGGCAAGTTTCCCCTCGCTCTGTTCGCCGAGGTTCTAACATTGTATGTAGTTTTATATTTACCTCAGTCCTGAGCTCACACAATTGCCAACCTCAATCTCATTTCTCGTACTCTACACCTATAGCATAGAAAGCCCATGACAAGTTTCCCCTTGCCATGTCCGCCTGAAAAATATCTTAAAGTGTAGAGTTCCCCAGTTTTAATGATCTTCAGAATGCCATCATACGTATGTGACTCTTCTTCCCCTTGTTCACACTCCTCAATAACATTTCCCTTATAGTACATTAGATTTTGTTGTATATAGCTTTTATAACCTTGATATTTTCAAAGATTTCCTTAAATGTCAAACTCTCCGGTGTTGTAAAACTTGCTTGTAAATAATATTTACTTGTGTCCTATAAATATTTTATTTATATAAAACTATATCACCATTACTTTAACTAATTTTAACTGTAAAATTATTTTCTCTATTCCTGGCGTCTCCAGCTTTAAATATACTTAAACCATGTTCAGCCTTCTTCAACGGGGGCCATATGTCATAATATATGCTCTTACAGGAATAATAAAGTAAATCTGCAGTCGACCAGAGAGAGACGTAGTCGATAGAACGCAGCTAAATTAAGGACATTTGGGACACCAACGGTCACATTCCAAAGGTGGGGCAAAAGGACCCCGCCCGTCAACACCTGGGGAGGAGTTGGGGGGTGACCACACAGGCAGTCGTTCAGCGGACTGCGCTCTCGCTACCTCTTTCTCTCTCGGATGGCTTCCAGATTCCTCTTCCAACTCGTCGTGTGATTATTTCTCTCCTCACCACATTTACCACTATATTGTCACACATATATATATATATATATATATATATATATATATATATATATATATATATATATATATATATATATTAAAAAAAATTAATTCAATAATCACAATTGAATGTCGACGTTGTCTCTACACCAGACGCTGGGTGTGTAGACGCCGTACTTCTGGCCCTCGCACCACCAGCCCGACAACACAGACTACGGTATGGTCTACTAAATGTCTACCTTCCATCTAGGTTCTTATCTCCTGTCGCAGCCATTTACCTCGTGAAGCGGACTCTGGGGAACAAGCAGAGGCATAGCCTGGAGGACTTCGAGCAGGTATCTTACCTCTTACTTTCTATTACAATTTATATGTTGATGTGTATTTATAAGTTGATATTTATTCCGATAGATTACGCAAGCCATCAGCAACTTTCAGTTGCACGATCAGGAAATGCCTTTTTTCGTAATTTATCAACCTGATCCAAGTACAAATTCACGTTTGTACTCTTTATCAAATTTATATTTAGTTTTTCAGGTTTATCTATTGATTAAGTGTGTTTTATTCTAAACTTTATTTATTTTTAAAGTATTGTATGGTGAACCTCTCTCGAAGACTATGAATTTAATTTGCATAAATTCAATTTACCATCATCAGAACTTGAAACGTAATTATCTAAACATCAATTAAGCGAATACAGAGAGGGTTTCATATGAAAACTAAATCATCTAACTAGTTTCAACACACGCAATATCTTCTTGAAACTACTGTTCAATTCATTAGATAAATATTATTAACCAGAAATCCTATATTTATATGTGTTATAATATTATTATTATACTATAATATTATTAACATATTATTTTAATTGGGTGTTAATATGAATATATGATTTTTGAAAAAAAGATTACATATTATATATTATATATATATCACATTTGTAGTATTTTTTCACCTTGTGTCGCGGTCTCACGCAATTCTGGCCTTAACTACCCGTTTCATGATTTTTCAGGATGCCTTGAATGACCAATTCTTTGGTCGTTGAGGTACAGCTTGCACCACGCTGATGAGGGCCAACAGCCCGAAACGCGTCCGTGGTTAGCTTTTCCTGATTAATCAAGAATGGGTATTTGGCCAATTCTGGAATAATTAAAAGTCAACGAGAATAGTTGATATTTATTCCGATAGATGGCGCAAGCCATCAGCAACTTTCAGTTGCACGATAAGGAGATGCCTTTTTTCAAACTATATATTATTGTTTCTCTTTTTTATTTTGATGACTTTTTCTTGTATAATATGTTTATAGCTGTTTCTGTTTTTAAAAAAAATATTAATCGATGCAAATATCCCTAGCCGGGATATCGCGTTTTGTGTGTTGAAATAAATAAATAAATATTAGCTTTAAATATATAGGTATTCTATATTATGGCGTATTCTTGACATTCGTGAACAAAATTTAAAAAACCGTGGATATCATTTTATTATTAGTTTGTTTTTTATTTTAAACAATAGAAAAGCCTACATTTTGGAAACCCAGCTAAGCCATAGTATCAATGTAGAAATCTTGCTAATAGATTGTATATTAAATTTATAAATCAATTATCATCCATCGATAAAATTTGTAATAATTAAATTTATTGGCAATAGGTTTATTTTCAATATTATTTTTCGATAATATAAATGTATTTTTGAAAAGAAACCTATTGCCAGAAAATCTAATAGATTGTGTTAAACCTTTCTAAGATATAAAATATTTTTTGAAATATTTACTTGAGTTGAGACGAAAATAATCAAGAAAAAGTTTTTCTCTTATTTACATATTTGTAAAAAAACTTTTATTCAAGACAAAAAAAAAGTGAATTATTTTAGTTTAAAATTTCGCCATTTGGCGGCCGACTTGACAGAGTGGTTCAAGAAAATACATTTGAAATAAAAAATATAATGAAACGAACATTTATTCAAAACATTTCCCTCTATATATAAACAAAATGAGTTTAAAGAGAGAGGTGAGAAAGGAAAGTATAGCAAAAAGCTATTGAAAAATATCCATAGAATAATAATATGTGGTTATATTCCTTTTTATGATATTGGTTCAACAATGATTATGAATGGCTAGAAAATGATCATAATAATATAATCTAAAATGCATATGCTTCATTTAAATTGATTGATTGTTAACAAAAATGATTCATAGGGGTAAAAATAAAATGACATGTGATATTAAGCAACAAGTATATTTTTAAAGAAAGTGATAATTTATATTATTTTGATTGTACATATTGACAGACACTTCGTTCTTTTGTACACAGTTCTCTGTTCTCGTTTTTCTCTCTTTCCTCTTGTTGATATCATATGACTATTCTTAGCATTCGGATTATGTAGTATTATTGATTTTTCAATGAGAAGTTCATTGCGGAAAGTTTGGTCATCGATGGTGGAGTTATCCGGTGGATGATAGAGGTTGAAGACATTAAGGTGAGAGTCATTTCACATTACGACAAATTTCTTATTAGAAAGGCGAGACCACCTCCCCTTCGGTTGGGGCGGTCTTTTATAAGGATATGATAGTTTTTGAGTTTCAGTTTATGTGAAATGCTTAGTTTAGTCTCTTGTAGGGCAATGATTTGAGCTTGATGATGGTCTGCTGTTTTTAGGATTTCTTCTAGTTTGCTTTTAGTTCCTTTAGAGGATATTCTGTTTAGGTTTCATTGGGAGATTGAGATTTTAGTATTTAGAGACTGTTGTTTATTTTTAGAACAGAGCCCTTTTCCTAAACTCTGAGCGTGTCCTTGATTTTTCTGCGCGAAGACGATGCACCATAAACTGAGACAGATGTAGACGTCATGGAGAAGGAAAGAGGGGTGCTGTTAGTCTAAAGACCTGGAAGTACCACTCAGTGTGACTTTGCTTCTTTTGGTCTCCTGAGATGGAGTGTAGACGCCTTTTGTAGCCGCTCCTATGGAGAACAGACACTACCAATTGATACATTAGCCGGGTGTGTAGCACAGGGTCGCCCTACCTGGAGTTAAACTCCCGACGTCCTGTGCTACCCGTTTACACCCTCCATCCACTTTAAGGCTGTAGGATAGGAGTTTGGGAGGTTCTTTACAGCCTAAAATTACTCTATATATGTGTATATACAAATTTAAAGGCATACATGTATGACAGCGCAAGTGTCCCTAGGGGGACATAACGCTTTAAAAATTTAAATAAATAGTTATTAGTTTAAAACATTAATTTTATACAGTTGAACTTAGATAATTCGAAGCCCAAGGTAAGAAAAAATCGAATTATCCAAAAATTATTTTTATAGGAAATTCTAGGGACCAAAATAAATATTCGAATTAAAGACGTTTTCGAATTATCCAAGTTTTACTGTTTATATATACTGTAAATAACCAATTAAAAAGTACAATACATTAATATCTTAAAAATGAGGATAATATTAATGAAGAAAATTTATGAATACTTTAACATTGTATAATTAAAGGTAAAAAATTGTGAGAGATAACATAAAAACTATATTTAAAAGATAATTGGCGCTTGTAAAATATAGATAGAAAACTAAATAAAACTTAAAAAATAATAAAACATACAGAAAAGCAAAAGTATTCTAAACAAGGAATAATTATGCATATAGACAAAAATATGAAAATAATGATCTATATAGATAATACCGTAACAGAGTTTTCCATTGTAAAGTCCTGAGCTATCTCCTCCGAAGATTCTTAACTACACATAACAATCTATATACCAAAATTTTCGTTATTTTTTTCTTCGTATGATAGGCCTGTTTTTATTTTCCTAATGTTAACAGTTATTTTTATTTTTTAATTTAATCTATTTACAATCGTAGATTTTTTGCATTTATCATCATCAATTCATTTGTTTTGAAATGCGTAAAAATGTGTTTTGAAATAATATATATTTCTGATTCATTTGATTATGTAAGTACTTTGTTATAGTTTTTCATTTAAATATATAAATTTTTCGAATTGTAGATTGAATTATTACTTTTATTCTATAATAATTATCTTTTATAAGTGTTTGTTATAGTTTTTCATTTGAATTTAGCACAATTTTTGTATCTGGTTATCTTTTTTGGCATATTTTCATCTCTCTTTGGCATCTTTTTTTTCTCATTAATAAGACCTAATCCAAATAATTTAATAGTGTGTGACGTTTCAGCAACAGCATCAGACAGAAGAATAAATGAACTAAAGAATAAAATCTCATTTTTTCTTTTGTCTGATGATGGTGGCATTTGGATTAGATCTTATTTTTTTATTAATTTGTTATAGTTTTTCATTTGAATTTAGCTCCATTTTTGTGTCTTATTTCTTCTTTATATTAAAACTTAGAATTAAGCTTTGCTTTTTATATACATGTTTATTACACATTTAGCAATACTTTTTCTTTATATTTGCTCTTATTTACTCATTTTTTACTCTTTCACAATCAGATTTTGAAAATGGCTAAATGGCTTCACTTCTCCCTATTTGCTTTTGTAGCTTTTCTTATAAAAAAAAAATATTAGAACTTAGAATTAAGCTTTGCTTTTTTATATACATGTTTGTTACACATTTAGCAATATATTATACCAAAATATTTTTTTGAATACTTACCTCTTTTAGTGAATTTTTGTCAGGGGGGCTGCAAAAGTGCCGTACTTATGCAGTATTTTGATGCTTTTCCTGTGAAAAGGATAATGAAATTTAGAATTAAGCTTTGCTTTTTTATATACATGTTATTTACACATTTAGCAATATATACACAGAAATATTTTTGGAATATTTAACTTTTTTGGTGAATTTTTGTCAGGGAAGCTATGGACTGCCGTAATCATGCATTATGTTGATGTTCTTCTCATAAAAAAAAATATTTGGGTTTGGAATTGGGCTTTGCTTTTTTGTATACATGTTTTTTACATATTTAGCAATTTACACACAGAAAAATTTTGGAATATTTAACTTTCTTGGTGAATTTTTGTCAGGGAAGCTATGGACTGCCGTAATCATGCGGCTGCAAAAGTGCCGTACTTATGCAGTATTTTGATGCTTTTCCTGTGAAAAGGATAATGAAATTTAAAATTAAGCTTTGCTTTTTTATATACATGTTATTTACACATTTAGCAATATATACACTGAAATATTTTTGGAATATTTAACTTTTTTGGTGAATTTTTGTCAGGGAAGCTATGGACTGCCGTAATCATGCATTATGTTGATGTTCTTCTCATAAAAAAAATATTTGGGTTTGGAATTGGGCTTTGCTTTTTTGTATACATGTTTTTTACATATTTAGCAATTTACACACAGAAAAATTTTATAATATTTAACTTTCTTGGTGAATTTTTGTCAGGGAAGCTATGGACTGCCGTAATCATGCGGCTGCAAAAGTGCCGTACTTATGCAGTATTTTGATGCTTTTCCTGTGAAAAGGATAATGAAATTTAAAATTAAGCTTTGCTTTTTTATATACATGTTATTTACACATTTAGCAATATATACACAGAAATATTTTTTGGAATATTTAACTTTTTTGGTGAATTTTTGTCAGGGAAGCTATGGACTGCCGTAATCATGCATTATGTTGATGTTCTTCTCATAAAAAAAAATATTTGGGTTTGGAATTGGGCTTTGCTTTTTTGTATACATGTTTTTTACATATTTAGCAATTTACACACAGAAAAATTTTGGAATATTTAACTTTCTTGGTGAATTTTTGTCAGGGAAGCTATGGACTGCCGTAATCATGCAATATGTTGATGTTCTTCTCATAAAAAAAATATTTGGGTTTAGAATTGGGCTTTGCTTTTTTATATACATATTATTTGCACTTTTTTTTTTTCATCAATTGTTTCCTCACATGCTTGGAATTTTCTTTTTATGCCTGTCCTGGCTTTCAGTTTTATAGTTTTCCTCTGCTTGGTTCTTATTTTACCTTTTTTTTTCAGCGTCTTCTGTCATGCCTCGAAAAGGCCGTGGAAGACTCACTCCCCTAACAGCTAGGCGTGCTAATATGACTTGCCGCAGACACAAAACCCCAATTGCTATTTCTCTTGTTTACTTTTTTACCAATGCCTATAATTTTTCACCTGAAAGATTTTTATTTTGTTTGTTATTCAATATATTATTATCACTTATTTTTGGTCTTCTTTTTACTTACTTATTTTACTGGGGGTTGGTGGAAGGATGGTCTAAGCCGTTGGTTTTCGACCGCTACGACCCGGGTTCGATTCCCGCATTGGGCACTTTTTTCTGAAAAATTAAAAAAAAAATGCTCCAATGGCTTCCGAAATGAAATTTAAAATTAAGCTTTGATTTTTTATATACATGTTATTTACACATTTAGCAATATATACACAGAAATATTTTTGTAATATTTAACTTTTTTGGTGAATTTTTGTCAGGGAAGCTATGGACTGCCGTAATCATGCATTATGTTGATGTTCTTCTCATAAAAAGAATATTTGGGTTTGGAATTGGGCTTTGCTTTTTTGTATACATGTTTTTTACATATTTAGCAATTTACACACAGAAAAATTTTGGAATATTTAACTTTCTTGGTGAATTTTTGTCAGGGAAGCTATGGACTGCCGTAATCATGCGGCTGCAAAAGTGCCGTACTTATGCAGTATTTTGATGCTTTTCCTGTGAAAAGGATAATGAAATTTAAAATTAAGCTTTGCTTTTTTATATACATGTTATTTACACATTTAGCAATATATACACAGAAATATTTTTGGAATATTTAACTTTTTTGGTGAATTTTTGTCAGGGAAGCTATGGACTGCCGTAATCATGCATTATGTTGATGTTCTTCTCATAAAAAAAAATATTTTGTTTGGAATTGGGCTTTGCTTTTTTGTATACATGTTTTTTTTACATATTTAGCAATTTACACACAGAAAAATTTTGGAATATTTAACTTTCTTGGTGAATTTTTGTCAGGGAAGCTATGGACTGCCGTAATCATGCAATATGTTGATGTTCTTCTCATAAAAAAAATATTTGGGTTTAGAATTGGGCTTTGCTTTTTTATATACATACTAGCCGAGTGACCCGGGCAACGCCCCGGGTTTACCCGAAGGACCCACAGGTGAGAAACTATAGAAGAAAAATTTTAACAAATCAGAAAATGAAATTGCAAACAACAGAACTACACTACTTTAAGGACATGAGAGCACATGCACTGTATCACCATACGTGTACCATTTTCAAAGACCCTGCTTAGGATTAAAACTTCTCAGAAGCATAACAATAGTACCAACCTAGAGGTTAACTGGTGTGGATGCATTCCTCTGGGAGTGAGACTATTGAGAAATTCAGTAGGGAGTTATTTTGCTTCTCCGCATTCTAACACTCCAACTGTTGACACTGTGGAAACACTGACTCATGTTTGGTAAGCAATTTCAGGGAAGAAACTATAGACATTGGATTAAATAAATTATCAATTAAATTGCATTAAATAAAAATTATTAGATTTAAATAAATATTATTAGAGTGAAAAAAAAAAAGAAAGAAATTAACAAATTAGAAAATAAAATTTCGAAAAATACAACTAAATTGCAGATGAGATAAGAGGACCTTATTAAAAAATATATAAACAAACTGTAATTCGACACTCGATAATTCGACACTTTCGATAATTCGACACTTTCGATAATTCGACCATTTTAAAAATCAAATTTACAAGGTTGATTGTTGTTTAAATACAACTTTGCTTTTGCATGCATAAACACAGGCTCTTGTAGCAAGAACCCAAATATTATTTATAGTCATAGCAAAAGCCAACTTTAGTGAAAACTGATGCCTCTTCAGAATGAATGGAAGACTGAAATCTGAAGGAGCAGAAGATATGGGTCATTTATACTTTCACCAATGCCTTTAGGATCTTTGCGATGGAACGCGTATGGTGTTTCAGCGCATGTGCTCTCATGTCCTTGAAGCACATATACTGACAGTGCCCAAAGTTGAACACACTGTATAGTGTCTGAAATATCTTTGGCGCCTTCGGATACCAACCTTCGCTTCATTCTAGAGAGGCGTTAGTTTTCATGTCATATTTGTAATATAGTTTTGTTGTTTACAATTTTCTTTTTCCTTTCAAATATGTATCCACTCTGAAATATAGTTTGTAAATTTTTATTCCAATTTATTTTCTTATATATATATGTATTTTTTTTTCATTTCCAAAATATTTATTTATACTTTCACCAATGCCTTTAGGATCTTTGCGATGGAACACATATGGTGTTTCAGCGCATGTGCTCTCATGTCCTTGAAGCACATATACTGACAGTGCCCAAAGTTGAACACACTGTATAGTGTCTGAAATATCTTTGGCCCCTTCGGATACCAACCTTCGCTTCATTCTAGAGAGGCGTTAGTTTTCACTAAGGTTGGCTTTTGCTATGACTATAAATAAGGCTCAAGGCCAAACCTTGGCTACAAGAGCCTGTGTTTACGCACGGACAACTTTATATGTGGCTTTTTCAAGTGTGCGAACATTGGATAGCATACATGTAAAGATGACCCATATCTTCTGCTCCTTCAGATTTCAGTCTTCCATTCATTCTGAAGAGGCATCAGTTTTCACTAAAGTTGGCTTTTGCTATGACTATAAATAATATTTGGGTTCTTGCTACAAGAGCCTGTGTTTATGCATGCAAAATCAAAGTTGTATTTAAACAACAATCAACCTTGTAAATTTGATTTTTAAAATGGTCGAATTATCGAAAGTGTCGAATTATCGATAGTGTCGAATTACAGTTTGTTTATTTATTTTTTAATAAGGTCCTCTTATCTTATCTGCAATATAGTTGTATTTTTCGAAATTTTATTTTCTAATTTGTTAATTTTTTCTTTTTTTTTTCACTCTAATAATATTTATTTAAATCTAATAATTTTTATTTAATGCAATTTAATTAATAATTTATTTAATCCAATGTCTATAGTTTCTTCCCTGAAATTGCTTACCAAACATGAGTCAGTGTTAACAGTTGGAGTGTTAGAATGCGGAGAAGCAAAATAACTCCCTACTGAATTTCTCAATAGTCTTACTCCCAGAGGAATGCATCCACACCAGTTAACCTCTAGGTTGGTACTATTGTTATGCTTCTGAGAAGTTTTAATCCTAAGCAGGGTCTTTGAAAATGGTACACGTATGGTGATACAGTGCATGTGCTCTCATGTCCTTAAAGAAGTGTAGTTCTGTTGTTTGCAATTTCATTTTCTGATTTGTTAAAATTTTTCTTATATAGTTTCTCACCTGCGGGTCCTTCGGGTAAACCCGGGGCGTTGCCCGGGTCACTCGGCTAGTTGAATATATAAACAATGAGGAAGCAGATGAATAAAAAACGTTCTTTCTAATTTACAAATATAGGTTATGACATTTGTAAATTTATAGGAAAATCAAATATTATTTACACATGTAATAAGTAATGGTAAATGTTTTCTTACTTTGCCAGTCTAATTATTGAGAGACTATTTTATAAACTATTTGTGTGTGTGAAACATTAAATAGTAATTGGTATTATTGTCACATTGGATGTGGTTCTAGAATAGAAAGGTCGGGGGTAAAATTGCTGGTAACATAGGTACGAAAATTGTATCTTAAAAATTCTGATTCTGGCTGTAATCAAGTGGAGTTGATAAGAGATCGCTTAGGTTAATTGTTGTTGGTTGGAGATAGTGATGACTAGAGTTAAGAGGGGTCGCTGGATTTAAATTGAGGTAGTGAAGGCTGGAGTTAAGTGGAGTTGATTGGCGATAGTGATGGCTGGAGTTAAGTGAAGTTGGCTGGAGTTATGTGGAGTGGATTGGCAATAGTAGGGCTGGAGTTAAGTGGAGTTGATTAGAGATAGTGATGGCTGGAGTTAAGTGAAGTTGGCTGGAGTTAAGTGGAGTTGATTAGAGATAGTGATGGCTGGAGTTAAGTGAAGTTGGCTGGAGTTAAGTGGAGTTGATTGGAGATAGTGATGGCTGGAGTTAGGTGGAGTTGGCTAGAGTTAAGTGAAGTTGGCTGGAGTTAAGTGGAGTGGATTGGCAATAGTAGGGCTGGAGTTAAGTGGAGTTGATTAGAGATAGTGATGGCTGGAGTTAAGTGAAGTTGGCTGGAGTTAAGTGGAGTTGATTGGCAATAGTGAGGGCTGGAGTTAAGTGAAATTGGCTGGAGTTAAGTGGAGTGGATTGGCAATAGTAGGGCTGGACTTAAGTGGAGTTGATTAGAGATAGTGATGGCTGGAGTTAAGTGAAGTTGGCTGGAGTTAAGTGGAGTTGATTGGAGATAGTGATGGCTGGAGTTAGGTGGAGTTGGCTGGAGTTAGGTGGAGTTCATTGGCGATAGTGATGGCTGGAGTTAATTGAAGTTGGCTGGAGTTAGATGGAGTTGATTGGCGATAGTGAGGGCTGGAGTTAAGTGAAGTTGGCTTGAGTTAGGCGGAGTTGATTGCCGATAGTGAGGGCTGGAGTTGAGTGTAGTTGGCTGGAGTTAGGTGGAGTTGATTGGCGATAGTAAGGGCTGGAGTTAAATGAAGTTGGCTGGAGTTAGATGGAGTTGATTGGCGATAGTGAGGGCTGGAGTTAAGTGTAGTTGACTGGAGTTAGGTGGAGTTGATTGGCGATAGTGAGGGCTGGAGTTAAGTGAAGTTGGCTGGAGTTAGATGGAGTTGATTGGCGATAGTGAGGGCTGGAGTTAAGTGATGTTGACTGGAGTTAAGTGGAGTTTATTGGAGATAGTGATGGCTGGAGTTAAGTGAAGTTGGCTGGAGTTAGATGGAGTTGATTGGCGATAGTGAGGGCTGGAGTTAAGTGAAGTTGGCTGGAGTTAGGTGGAGTTGATTGGCGATAGTGAGGGCTGGAGTTAAGAGGAGTCGCTGGAGTTAATTTGAGATAGTAAAGGCTGAAGTTAAGTGCAGATGATTGGAGATAGTGATGGCTGGAGTTATGTGAATTTGGCTGGAGTTAAGTGGAGTTGATTGGAGATAGTGATGACTGGAGTTAAGTGAAGTTGGCTGGAGTTAAGTGGAGTTGATTGGAGATAGTGATGGCTGGAGTAAGTGATGGCTGGAGTAAGTGAATTTGGCTGGAGTTGAGTGGAGTTGATTAGAGATAGTGATGGCTGGAGTTAAGTGGAGTTGGCTGAAGTTGATTTGAGATAGTGATTGCTGGAGTTAAGTGGAGACGATTGGAGCTAAGTGGAGTTAATTAGAGTTAAGTGGAGTTGATTGGAGTTAAGTGGAGTTGATTAGAGATGGTGATGGCTGGAGTTAAGTGGAGTTGCCTGGATATATTTGAATACGATGAGGTCTGAAGTTGAGTTCCATTGACTGAAAATATTTGGAGATGGTGAAGGCTGAATTTAATTGTTGTTTGCTGGAGTTATTTGGAAATGGTATTGGCTGGAATTGAGTGGAATTGACTGGAGGTATTGAGAAATGGCGATGGATGTAGATAATGTATAAATCTGTTGATGATTAAAATCCATGAATATATTTTTCTCGGTGAACATGGAGGCCACTGTTAAAAAAAATCGAAATTTTATGTAATAAAACAATATAAAATAAAACTTTTAAATGAAAATATATATATACTAGACATTCGAATCTAGGTTTGAAATTGTTAATAGTTGTGTGAGGGTTTAATATAATTTCAAATGAGGCAAGAATTCTTACACTGATCATTGTGGCCGTGTGTTCACCCAGGAGGCTCTGGCAAGGTTAAAGAAACTCCTGTGCCACAAGTGGGAGTTCATCAATTCTCAAGCCGCGGAGCAAGCCAAGTAGGTCATCTTTTTGATTTCTTGTCGTACCCTTGATTACTTGTCTGTCGGGTTATTATGTTCCACGTGCGGGATTATTCTTACAGACTCTGACAATAAAGGTCGCCGAGCAAACCAAGTACGTCGCTTTGTTGAATTCTTATTGTAATCTGTATTACCTGTTTATCGAGTACTTATGTTCCACGTCCGGGGTTATTCTAACTGTCTCTTGCAATAAAGGTGATCGAGCAAGCCAACTACGTCGCTTGTTGATTTCTCATTGTACACTTGATTAACCTTTTGTCGGGGTTTTATGTTCCACGTGCGGTTTATTCTTACAGACTCTGGCAATAAAAGTGGGCGTTCAAGCCAAGTACGTCGCTTGTCGAATTATAATTGTAGCCTGTAGTCTATCAGCTTCTTATGTTCCACGTGCGAAGTTATTCTAACAAACTCTGGGAAAAAGGTGCTCGATCAAGCCAAGTACCTCACCATCTAGATTTTTCTTTGTATTTTGATAATTCTGTTTGTTAGCTTCTTATATTCCTCATGCGGAGTTTATTCTAACTGATTCTGGCAACAAAGGTGGTTGTACAACTTCGGCTTAATTGGGCTGGGAACTGTACCGCTGTCCACTTACATCAACTTACTTAGTGGAATATTTGTGTCCGCATGAAGTCAGAATCCAATTGGACAGTGCACTCCTACATTCTCTTCTTATAATATATCTGTGTATTTAGTATGGAACACACGGATTTACAATAATAACTAGCCAAATAAACCGACTTGGTAGATGTTTGAGTTCATTCTGTCAGGATATTTCACATTACATTTTTCCGAGGGGAATATTTCAGAAATATATTTCAACAAAATTGTGTTGCTTCTACAATTTTGACTACTGTGAACACCTATTTAGATAAAATTTGATATTTTAATTTCTGCCTATTGAAAACTCGGTAAGGACACAAGCTGAAAAATAAATATTTTCAGAGATGAGATTCTCGAATTTTCCAAAGCTGAGAAAGTAGAAAATGCATCAACACTTATCTAGTAAAAATATAGCAATTTATTTTGTTAATATATATATTTTTAAATATCATTTATTATATTCGAATGTATATAGAGAAAACTCCATTCTTTTTTTTTTTTTCAGAAAAACCATACCAAAATCTTCAGCGAGCAGGATACAATATGCCATTTTTGCAAAGAAAGAATAAAAGTTGAAATATATCATTACATATTTGAGTGCCAGTATATTAGCGAAAAAAGAGAGACGTTCTTCTCAAAATTAAATAACAGCCAACTTACCTCAGTAAAAGTATTTTAACCAGCGCCCTATCAAGTCCAATGGTTTCTCTGTCCCCATACAACTTTTACATAACAGTATGCAAGTAAAATCAGTAGATTTAACGTTTTCTCCTCCACTACATGATGGTGATTGATCATCATGGGGATATCGTTGTAAGCCGGCAATGAGAGAGGAGAATCTGTATAAGACTGGTGTCTTTATAAAGGTTTTGTGTGCGTATTAAGCACATGTGACCAGTTTTATAATCTTTGGCTTTCGATCGAGATAGAGGGCGCGGCCGTGCTGGGACTCAGCCAAATTATAATGGTTAGCGTGGTCCAATAATTAGTATTGGAATAATTCAAACGGCCATCCAATAATCATCTACAAGTATCTATGATGGCATGATATATTTATGTTGAATTAACTAACAGCACTATCAATAATGAGGTTTGATGTCGTCGATAAAGGACAAAACCTTTTATATGATTTTGAAGATATTTTTTCTATCCTTTGATATATATAATGAAGTGATTTGAAAGAATTCGTGGTAGTTTTGTGGAAAGTGGTATTTCACACACAGGGAGCAGGATTAGGAATGCCAAAACCAATGAAAAATAGAGAAGAAAGAGAAGGTCCGAGGACCACCCTGGGAACAACCAGCGTGAAGTCGACCTCGGTGAGAACTGTCTCTTGATGAACAAATCCAGTTGATTTTGACTCTTCTCAGTAGGATGAATTAGTCCCCAGGGGGAAGGAGGATCAGAAGAGCTCCCGGAAGTGTTTGTTTTTAGAGGACTGGACCCAGGGGGTTGTTCTGAAAAGACCATTTTCTCTTCCATTTCCTCAAACTCCCAAACAGAGGCTATCTATATTTAAATATTCCTGAATATTATGACACATACATGTATATTTTCAGTATAAGAAAACATAACATTTATCTATACATATAAAATATTGAATGATAGGATACAATTGATAAATATGATATCAATGTCTATATACATTTTAATATTGTCTAATCTATGAAAATATGCAAAATATAATATATTATCATTAAAGCAGACAAAGAGATGAATCACTACTTATCACACACACACAAAAACACACCTCTATATGGTAATTAATTGATAGAATCTCTGCATTCTGACAATATAGGAAAGTCACCACAAAACATACGGCTTCTTTATTAACATTTCACTAATTTAAAATAAAGAAAAGATAAAAAGGACCATAAAAATAAATAACTTGGCAGAGTTTGCTAAAAAAACAACTTTTATTCCTATGTATATCTACACAACGATTTTAAGGTTAACCAGAAAGATATAATTAGACAAATCGACTAAAATGCACATATCCTCTCCTAACTACCAAGTTTTAAACAAACTTTACTATTTGAGTTTTTCATATGATAATGCTTGATAACATTAAGCGATAAAACAAGATGCTCAAGTGTAAGAATGCCTATTAAAACTTATTTATACTTCAAGAAATTTCGTAAATACATTTTCTACTACAGATATACTGTTTTTATTGTTTCTTAGATGGATTTCACATTGAGTGTCATCCGTTCATAGCACAGCTTTGAAGAGTCTCTACGCTCAGTTATGTTGCTTTCACATTCCGGTATCCTTTTCTCGAATACCAGTAGGATTATTTCCATCTGCAGAAGATAATTGTCAATCTTAGCAAACAAGGTATTTTTCCAAATTGAGCATCTTTGGAATTTATTGGGTATGATCATCCAACCAGTTCGGAATATTTCCTATCTAAAGTGAAAATTGGAGAAATTTATCAAGACTTCTCGCAGGAGAATCTTCGACAACCTTATCATAAATAGCAGCCGAATAACAGCTTACATAAAAGCCAGAAGTGGGTCAACCCCTAAGTGATTGACTCTTTAGGTATACGAAACTTTATCTCGTTAATAAAAATTGCTATTTCTTAGACAATATATTCCTTTCTTTTTTTGAACATTTTTATTACATCTACTGAATATTTTTATTAAACAGATAAAACCTTCTTGATTTGTTTTTTTTTTGTCTCTGGGTCATATTTTGTTATAATTTTGTGAAAAAGAAAATTAACATGGTGAAGTGACAAGGGCTGATTCACAGGCTAGAATACAACATAAAGTTGTAGGAGGATTAAATGCCTCTCCAGGTACATGAATCCTCCAGTTAATTTATAGTCTGTTCTAGCCTGATTTGTGGCCCTTGCCACTTCACCAGACTATACACCTGTTTGGCAAATTCGACCAATTTCATAACCACTCTTGTGTAAGATGCTATGAAATCGAAACCTCCTCTGTACTGATGAGGGCCATAACCCGAAATCATTGCATATGGGTTGAAATTTTCTTTGTTTGAATTTGCAAAACTGGAGTTATGGTTCTTTCTTCATTACCAGTAGTAAAGTGTTTTACTAGGGTGATGAACATAATGCAACGTTCTGATGTATAATTAAAGGGAGTGATGCCTCTCGTAGTTACACACATAAATATATTGTAGAGAAATATTCATCATTTTATTTACATATTTTACTATTATTATCCTCGTATTTCTCTTATTTGACCTCTCTGGTATTTTATAAATAATAATTCAGTTTTTACATTGAATAAATAGTCGTTTTAGATTCTGATGTTTGTCTTTCGTAATTTTCACGTTACAATATAAATATATAACACATATAATATATTTTATATTTTATACATATCAAAAACAAATATAATGTGTATGTATATATGTGATGATTTGAGAGCATTCTTGGTAGTTACGTGTTAAGAAAGAGCATAGGAGACAGGATCCAGGAGCGAACATCAGTTAAAAGTAGATCGAAGAGGAAAGAGAAAGTATGAGGACCACCCTGGGAACAACTAGTGTCGAGACCACCTTGTCGAGAACTGTCCCCCAAATATCAAATCCGGGTGTTTTAAAACTCTTTTGAGTAAGATCAATTAGTCTCTAGTGGAGAAGAGTGAGGCGGGGAATTCACGGAAATGTTTTTTTTTTCTAGAAGGCTGGACATATGGTCACCCACAAGATTGTTCTGACCAGAAAATTTCCTTTTCCTCATACTACCACACA
>CP092878.1:67762911-67844094 GCA_030710605.1 Cordylochernes scorpioides
TTGCAACCTTGGTACCGTACAGACCAAAGCTTCTGCTTTCGAAACGTGTAGCTACATCGCAACGTGGTAATGCCTGGATATATTCTTGAGTACATGCAGTCGCAAAATCCAGAAGCCAGATTTTTCAGTCATTATTTCACCTGGTAAATGCCTTGAACAATCGCAGTGTGCATCCTCCAGTAAAACGGCCAGAATTTGCATCTTCGCTTCACCCCGATCATGGGCGATATCAAAGTTGAGCTTAATACTAGAGCTAATTATTAATTGGAAATAACTCTGAAAAATTCCTTCAAGCTTGGAATTTTACTGTACCTCTATATTTTTTTATATCAATATTTATATATATATAGGCGAACAGCCTCGTCGAAATATTTAATTTTAATAAATTTATTGATCTAAAATATGCCTTTATTTAAAAAATATATATAATATTAAATTCAACTCTTTTGTTGTCTAGTTTAGCTTTAACAATGAGCATTTTCTCAAATATATATATGGTAATATAAACCAACAACCCCATATTGTATAATACTTATAACAAGATTGTCATGTTGTATATGGAAACACATCTATAAATAATTATACGCATGATTGACATGTATCATGGAATCACCTTTTGCAATGTACTTTGTACAAACTAAGGATAAATAAATAAAACTATGTAATAGATTAAAAGAGCCCAGTTGAAGCAAGATTGAGAAGTTCAAAAACGTCTAAAATCGAGAGAAAAATCCAACAACCCTAAAAAGGAATTTAGCAAGTCGTTGCCATCAAGGTCAAAGGGTGCAGAATGCCGCAGACGTTCAAAGTCCAAATTCTCACATGTCTCCCCCCCCCCCCCTCGGCAAAGATATAAAACCTCGGTTTTAGCCGAACTTTCAGAGTCATTTTCACCATCGGCGTGAGCCCTTGTCGGTTGTAGCCGGGACCACATCATCGACCATGTAAAACAGTAAGAACTCTTCTCCATCTCCATCTTGCTCTTAGCTCGACTTTTATCTGTTCACGGAACTTTCCTACTACAACTGTGTCTCTTCGTTTTTTGTGTGTGGACATTCCCAAGCTTTCCACTCTGCCTCGACCACGACTGCCTGTACTCTGTGAGAACTGTTAAAGGTCCTACAAGGTGCAGAGAGGTACTGGAAAACTCTCCACGCCCTAACTGTCCCTCTCGGTTACTACAGATTTGACCCTCGGTTACCACAGCTATAGCTAGAGTCGACAGGATGACCACAACGAAGAAGATAAGAAGCCTGTACAGATAGAAGCGACAAAGAGCAAAGATGGAGGAACAAGTCCGCCAGTCCAACGAAACGACCAAGCAATCTTCCTCCCAACGACACAGCCGAAAATCGCGCAAAACAAGCCGGTGAGAAGTTCCCCACCTTCGACCATGCAACGCAACCATCTTCCAGGCGGCATGCCACCATCGCCAAACAGAATCCACAAGCTTCTACAAGCTCTACATGGGACGCCTTCCACGCCATCAGGACAACAACCAAAGACCAAGTCTCCTGACTGAACAATCATGAAAACTGTGAGTTTTTAAAAAATCGACCTAACTCTCTCCTCATGCTCACAACTTGATTCTCCATATATTTAATGTTTATTTTCACTCTAATCATTTTAAATCAATTTTTTACTATTTTATATCATTTAAATTCAAATTTTAAATATTTTACACCCTCATTTATAAATTTTTACTTTATTTTAAGCAATTTATAAATTTTAAGTCAGTACTTTCAATTTTACATAAGAAAAAAAATCTTAATATTTTTAATTACTCGAATCATGATTCTAAACTTATTTGTGTTTTTCTTAATATCTTATTTTCAAACCAAAACACAAATTTCTTAATCAAATGCCCAAAACCTGCGAAAATTATTGTTATGTTCACTATTTTATGTGAACGCCCCATTCAAATTATAAATCACTATCACGCCATTGCCCTTTTACAAGGATAATTTTCGCACTACCATAACCAACGATTTAAAAAATATATTCAAATTTTAATAAACATAGGTGAAACGCATTTTTTTAATTGAAAAAATAGAAATATATATATACAATATATATATATAATATATATATATATACAATATCTTCAAAATCACAACTAGAAAGGTAACTGTTCTACCCCAAAAACAAATTGAAAATCCAACACAGTTTCACTCCCTCGTCCTTTCTTTTCACATGCATAATTATTAATATCATCCACACATCTCTCTCAACAAACTTCAACACACTCCCCCATCACTTTCTCCAATTGGCCACCATCTATTAGCGCGCGACTTAGCAACAAATCAATCTCGAGCCACACAAGCTCCATATCGTCGCCGTTAAACGTGCCACATCCACTAACAGCCAAAATATCTCGATGTGTTTTGTACAACCACCACCCATGACTAGAAAATTTGTTATTCTTGCTGAAACAGGTTAGATGCTGTACCAAAAACAAAAACTTCACTTGACACCTTCCCATTCAATTCACTCACTCGTGTCACACAGCGCATCACAACAATTTTTCTCACTTAACAGGCCACAAAGACGCCTTCATGCCTGTGACACAACTCACCCCAAAGCGTGTCCACGTTGAATGTAGCACTTTTACTCACATCTAGAGCTGACATTGAATAACATTTTTTACCAAGTCCGCAACAACGTCGAAACACAACACTTACGAACACCGAGAAGACTACATCTTTCAAATAGACCATAAAACTGCCAACAAGCTTACACCACTCTCAAAGAGAGTTTAACCAGTAAACCAGTACCCTAACATACATTCAAACCCTCAAAACTGTACTACAACAAGGATTTCCAAAACGTCTGTTATCTGACAGAGCGCACGCTTTTACCTAAAAATAATTCCGTAAAAATCTAATAACACTTGGTATACAACCCCTACTCACCACAAGCAAACGGTTTAATAGAACGCTTAAATGCGACCATTGCAGGCAAACTCAGACTAGCTTATCTAGAAAATCCGAAAGCTTCCTGGACTCAACTAGTTAAGCGCGTCACTCAGACGTATAATAACACACCCCATTCTGTCACAAGGTTTCCACCCACCTACTTAATGTTCAATGTTATCCCCCCAGATCTGAGAACCTATCTTAATCCATACCCCGAAATAAATATAGCTAGAGAGATAGCACGCTCTCGTACCAAAAATAAGCATGAAAAAGATAAAGAAACATTTGATAAGCAGCACAGAATACCACATTTCGAAGTGAATGATCTTGTTTTGGTAAAAAATTATAGACATCCCGACACATGTAAATTAGCACCATATTTCACTGGACCATACACAAAAATTGAAATAATCTCACCCAATGTCGTTCAAATAGATCGCCCCAATCAACCTCTAAATAGAGACAGTGACACCATACATGTCAATAAATTAAAATATTACACAGAGAATGTTCTGTACATTACACCTCCACAAACCCGATTTATTCAAAACCCACAGCGAATGGATCAAGATGTATATCTCAGTGAATTCAAACATTTGACTCCAGATATCTTCGAGACGCAACTATACCGAATTATACCGCCTCAAACTTCCCAGACATTCCTACCTTTAAATCCAGATTTATTTAATATCGATCGTTGTAAAACAAACCTCAAGTAGCGACCAGAAAATTATCCGTTAAATTCACAAACCTATTCTATATACATACGCTACACCAACCCATTTGGATCTGTATTACCTACTTACTTACTCTCTTTCACACAATATAAAGATCTCTTCGAACCCACCAGATCCAGACTAGAAGAGAAAGAATTTAAAGCACGTGCGCTGTAGACAAGCCCCATATTTCCCCTTCAAAAATAATACACATCGCCGCTCACAAAGCTGTCAACTAAATATCCGCTATCGGAATGACCGCCATCTGTAACATGTGTTTCACATCAGCCATTTTTATTTTCTCGAGAATTTCACAAATTCCCAGACAGAGAGTCATAAAATCAATCGCCCCCCTTCCCCCTAACTGGCCCCCAGTCCTACATTCCTTTTAATTACACCCCTTTAACTACATTAGCAGCGATATCTACACCTAACATTTTAAACATTCAGATATTTGAATTTGAACAAGACCTACCCCAAATTGAAAATTTTGATATTTTTGATCCTGTGTAAATCTCTATTTTTTTCTACATATCAAACATTTTACATGTTAAATAGAGATCACAATATTTAATTATATTCTATTTTTTATATAAAATATTTTAAATTTAATTTTTTACCTTTCAATTATATAATCACAAGTTTTTAATCCAACATTATTTTAAAAAAATCAATTATACTTTTATTTTTCATAATATTATATCAGTATTACAAAAGATTTATTTGTTGTCAAAAATCACTTCAATTTTTCATTATAATTACTTTTATATATTGTATGTTTGATTTTGTCCACTAATACTTTATTCAACCACAATGATATTTCTATATTTTTATCCATTTTATATTTGTTTTTACACCTTTATAATAGGACAAATAATATCATTAACTATCGGGCATACAACAATCGTTTACAACAGATTTACAAATCCCAACTTCTGGCCTGAACACTTTTCAAAAGTTTATTTCAATCATCCGCAGAGCAAAATCACCAACGCATGCACAAAGCGTTCACAACTCACAATTTTTTTAGCTCTAGCGGACCACAATCAACCTTTTATTTTAAGTCAAGTCAGATCACCTACTGTCGCTGCCACAATTCTACTTAACGCATAGCTCTTTTTCACACCTTTCACAATCATATTAATGAACAACTTTTTCTTCAACAACTTTTCAACCCAATAACACTACAATTGTGACAAAGCACTGTAACCTTATACAGGATCACAGGTGAAACATTGCCTAGGAAGACGCTCAAGTCTATATCCTCGCTTTACACCTGGATCTAAGTATTCGATTGCATGTGCAATACTTACAATAGCATATTCTTTAACCCCTAACCCTCTCCAACGCCCTCCAACAATCTCTTAGAACATCATTCTATTTTTATCATCATTATTTTTTTATCAAACAAAGGTTTTATCTAGAATTATCTTTTATATCATAACTTTTAATTTGAACATAAGTTTTAAATTTTATAATTTGCAGATATATCCAAACAAAACATCTTGTTATAGCCCTTCATAACCCTCACAGTTTAAATTAATTAAAAGAAATGTTATTTACTTACCTGTGTTAGAGAGGCTTTACCCGTTTAAACTTGGATAAACCCTTTCACTCCCGGGGCCCATCTATGCTAATTTAAACCAAAAACCCCATATTGTATAATACTTATAACAAGATTGTCATGTTGTATATAGAAACACATCTATAAATAATTATACGCATGATTGACATGTATCATTGCATCACCATATGTAATGTACTTTGTACAAACTAAGGATAAATAAATAAAACTATGTAATAGATTAAAAGAGCCCAGTTAAAGCAAGATTGAGAAGTTCAAAAACGTATAAAATCGAGAGAGAAATCCAACAACCCTAAAAAGGAATTTAGCAAGTCGTTGCCATCAAGGTCAAAGGGTGCAGAATGCCGCAGACATTCAAAGTCCAAATTCTCACATGTCTCCCCCCCCCCCCCCCCCCCTCGGCAAAGATATAAAACCTCGGTTTTAGCCGAACTTTCAGAGTCATTTTCACCATCGTCGTGAGCCCTTGTCGGTAGTAGCCAGGACCACATCATCGACCATGTAAAACAGTAAGAACTCTTCTCCATCTCCATCTTGCTCTTAGCTCGACTTTTATCTGTTCACGGAACTTTCCTACTACAACTGTGTCTCTTCGTTTTTTGTGTGTGGACATTCCCAAGCTTTCCACTCTGCTCGACCACGACTGCCTGTACTCTGTGAGAACTGTTAAAGGTCCTACAAGGTGCAGAGAGGTACTGGAAAACTCTCCACGCCCTGACTATCCCTCTCGGTTACTACAGGTTTAACCCTCGGTTACCACATATATATATATTTTTAAATAGATAATTTCCTGCCCAATATATAGAAAAAATAACTTAAAAAGAATATTAAGTTCTCTCAAATGATATATTCCCTCAAAATATAGCATTCAATAATTTTAATCTGAAAATTATATTCTCTCGTCAAATGTTACTCAACTTTTATTCATTTTCTATGTGTTATAGAATTCAATTTTTATAATTAAAAAAATGAATTTCACTATTTAAATAGAAATACAAGAATGCAGTCGCTTGATGCTCTCTGTGCAAAGCGGAAATACAGCTTTATCTTTGAAAAACGCTAGTTGGATTCTATTTAAAATGCGTCAAAGCCGATGTTGGTGGCTTATTGGACCTGAGTATGCGCAGAGAATGATCTACTCAAAGCATTTTAAATGGGTTTTCTAAAAAGTGATCTGACCTCTATCGTGAAAAAGCGCTTTCTATATATAAAGAGTTCAGGCTATATGTTTTTAAATGTTCGAATTTTTTGAATTTTTGAAATTTACCCTCATGCAAAAAACCTAAGGAAGTGGTACCTTTTAGCATGTACAGTTTAACCTGTCTATAAAGAGGTGCTATAGAGAGGGGGTTATAGTGTGGTGGTTCGTTTGATTTTGAATAAACGATTCAATTATTAATTTGTGGTATTTTAATTTATTTAGGATAAAATATAAATATTAATGAAATGTTATAAATTAAATATCTAGTAAAAAGAAGTTTAAAAATGTTTGATTTAAATGGATGGATGAGAATGAATGTCTGCCTGTGATGCCGTCAATTTCGAATGTCTCCGCCGCCGCGCATGCGCGCCGCCTTGGCTTCCCCGCCGCCGCCGCGCATGCGCGCCGACTTGGCTTCACCACCGCCGCCGCGTCACCGCCGGCAGAGGTGGTTGAAAGGCCGTTCAAAATGGGCGGTGGGTCCAAACACTGTCACACCCCCCGGCTCCCAAGGACTCCCTGTCCTTGAAAGATCGAAGTTGAGAAGCATGAGCCCGGTACACTCGTCCTTCGGTGTCTTGGATGTCCAAATGTAACGACTATGGTGATCTATGATGACCTGGAGATACTTATGTCTGGTGTTCTTTGCTTCATTTCCCAAAACAATTGTATCGAGTCCAATGAGGTCAAATGGTTGGAGGTCGCTGTCCGGTATTTGGTAATGGCCGATTGTCGGTTGGTTTGACTGTTTGCTGAGCTGACAAACTTTACATGAGGAAACATACTCTTTTATGGTCCTGAGCATTTGTGGCCACCAGTAATATGTGGAAATCAGCTTCAATGTTTTGTTTTTTCCAGGATGTCCAAAGCCATCATGAAAGTGATGAAGACATTTTGCCCGTAGGGAATCAGGTACAACTGCTTTGGAATGGCCTCGAATTCGTATAGTGACAATGCCACTTTTAATTTGAGGGTTCTTTACAAATCGCAAGTCTGCCTGTTGTTGAGCAATCTTCATCTTATCTTCGGTCAGGAATGGGCACACTGGATTCCTGGAAAGTGCGTCAACATGTGTTGAGTTGCCTGTAGATGGCAAAGAATCTTCATTGAATAGAGAAGTAGCCTCAACATTCTCCAGATTTGAAAATTCCTCAGATGCTGGTTGACATTTCTTCTTTTCTTGATATGATCCAGTTTCTAGTCTCAAATGATTCGCCTGAAATTTACAATTATACAAAGATGGTCCTTTAATAGTCACAACACCATTCTTGATGTCGACATGAAGAATGAACAGAGTTCCCACGTCAAGACCTAGTAGGAGGGGGTAAATGAAGTTTCTGAGGATGTGAAAATCTATCTGATGGGTGATGTGACTGATGGTAAGGTTGACTTTAACGCGACCAAAGCTTCTTGTTCTGGAATTAGCCTGATTGATGTAAATGGATGATGATGGTTCCATTTGTAGGTTCAAATTTTTGAATTGAGAATAGGACATTATACTGATGGTTGAACCTGTATCAATGAATGCTTGTATGGGGGTGGAGTTGACTAATGTGTTGATGTTGATGAATTTGAAGATTGGCCGCTCTATTAGTTTAAATAAATTAACTGTTGGTAAATCAGTTGAGTTTGAAGATGAAGGGTCGGAAGTAGCATACAAATTTGAGGGTTGTTCGTTTGCTGCACTTTATTTAGGGAATGTTTTGGGTCTATATGGGCATTCATTATGCCAATGAAAATTATTTAAATTTCGCATTCTGCAAAATCTGCATGGGTATGGTGGCTTCGGAGGTGATGCGATGTAAGAGGTAGGATCTTTAAATTTATTATCGCTAAAGGCTGGTTTGGAGTTCTTCTGTATGGAGCCAAATGCAGCCTCTAATCTTAGGTTGCACTTACCCAAGTCTCTATATCTTCGAATTGTATTGGGGCTAAGCTTATCTTCCATTGTGCTGGTAATCCTTCCGTCAACATCTGGATCTGTTCAAATTTGGATAAGGAAGTTTGTTTTAGAAGCCGGATTTTGGACTGAAAGTAGTCTTTGACGGATTCATCGCGGCGTAGATACCTTCGTTGTGCATCAATTAATGGTGTTGCTGTTGATGATCCAAATCTTGTAATAAATTTTTGTTTGATGGTTTCCCATTGCTTAATATTTGTTCCTGAAATTTCATCAGCATACCATTCTAAGGCTCTTCCTTCTAGATAGTAAAAGAACAACTTTCCTTTATCTTCATCTGTAACATGTAATTCAAAAAGTTTTACCCAGCTCTGGGCACGAATATCCTTCTGATCCCCGCTGTATTTTTGCAATTTTAAAATATTTTCTTTGGACATAATGATATTGGATATTAGTTTTATTCTCAAAAAAATATTTTTTTTCCAGTATTCAATTTTTTGCTTAAAAATTATTAAAATCCAAATTATGTTCACAATTGACTTAAATAAATATAATATTAAAATGAATAAAATCTTTTTGATGCTTGAATAATTGAATATCCTTGCCGGCTGCGCCAAAACTGTGGTGGTTCGTTTGATTTTGAATAAATGATTCAATTATTCATTTGTGGTATTTTAATTTATTTAGGATAAAATATAAATATTAATGAAATGTTATAAATTAAATATCTACTAAAAAGAAGTTAAAAAATGTTTGATTTAAATGGATGGATGAGAATGAATGTCTGCCCGTGATGCCGTCAATTTCGAATGTCTCCGCCACCGCCGAGTCACCGCCGGCAGAGGTGGTTGAAAGGCCGTTCAAAATGAGCGGTGGGTCCAAACACCGTCACAATAGACAGGTCACTTTTAATGTGAAATGTTCACATTTTAATGTTTAAATTCGGGCGCTATAAAGAGGAAGGACCTATTTAGAGGGGGCGCTATAGACAGGTTTAAATGTATATCGAGATTCAGACATCAACTCTGAAATATATTTAATACTCAATGACATTTTTTTGAAGACACGAGAAAACCAAGAATGAAAAGAATTACCTCTGTCTCCTTAAAAAAATGTCAACCGGCAACATCAATAATTTCCACTTCTGTAAGTTTTTTCACGAGTGTAATTCGAGTCAAGCCTAAATGTTAATATGTAGGCTATATTGGAGATGTTTTTAAAGTTATTGTTCCTTAATGTAAATATTTGAAACGTTTTAAAGTTATTTTTTGGTGATTTTAGAGAGAATATATGTGACTAGCCGAGTGACCCGGGCAACGCCCCGGGTTTACTCGAAGGGCCCGCAGGTGAGAAACTATAGGCACTGGTTCCTATGCCTAAAAAATTATTTAAAATGAAAAAAGAAGAAAAATACTAACAAATCAGAAAATAAAAGTGCAAACAACACATCTACACTACTTCAAGAACATGAGAGCACATGCACTGTGTCACCATACGTGTACCATTCGTAAAGACCCTGTTTAGGATTAAAATATCTCCGAAGCATAACAATACAACCAACTCATGTTTGGTAAGCAATTTCAGGAAAGAAACTATAGGCATTAGTTGAAGAGTTTAAATAAATATATTTAGAGTGAAAAAATGACACAAATCAGCAAATAAAATTGCAAAAAATGCTACTATATCGCAGATAAGACAACATATAAAAGGAATGAAAATATTTAAAGGAACTCATGAAAACTACATTTCTAGTTTTATATATACAATATAACCTCGATAATTCGACCATGTTTTGTTGTCCTGACCTACAGCCTATCATATAACAAACTGTAATTCAACACTCTCGATAATTCGACCATTATAAATTTCAACAATTGTTTGTTGCTCAAATATAACCTCACTGCTAAAAAGGTATTACAGAGAAAACGGCTGACATTGTAAATGTACAAAATGTATGTATAGAGCAGGGGAATAATAAATAAAGACCAAAATCAAATTAATTGATAATAAATAGATTATTGCCAAAAAAAAATACAAAAAATATTTTTTTCTCCTTTCTTATCTTCACTCAATCATATTAGAGTGTCAAGCTTGTAAAGCTTGAAATTAACAACCATCATGATTGGGTGAAGTAGAATGCGTCTGCTTTTGTCATCAAGACTGGGAGCACTACTCAGTGGCAGGCCACTGACTTAGCTCCAAAAGAATGTATCCCTGGATTAGGAGCCCTTACAAGGTACTATCAGCCGGGCCAGCTGAGCCCAGGTTTTTTTAGTGAGCTTGTTACTGTTCCCCCTCCTCCTTTTTCATCCTGGCTTGGGACCGGCAAAGGCGGAGTTTTTTTTTCTTTCAGGTGAGAAACTTTAGGCAAAAAGGATAAAATAAATCAGAATATAAATTTACAAACTATATTTCAGAGGAGACGATTTATAATAGGAATTCATTTAAATGACCTCATTAAAAACAACAATTCTATAATTTTATATATACAATATAATCAAATTAATTCAACACACGATAATTCGACCATTTTTGATGTCTCGACCTACGGCCTATCATATGACAAACTAATTCGACACTTTCGATAATTCAACTATTTTGGAAATTCAAATTTCAACAGTTGATATTTGTCTAAAACCCCTATTATTAACAACATATTAGACTGCAGAGTGCAAAAATGTAGAAAATTGTATGTATATAATTGTATGCATATATTTGTATGTATATAATTGTATGCAAATAATTGTATGTATAGATCAATGAGTAAAATAATTTTTTTTTTTTTGCTTATCGCTAGTACACGTGGTACAGGCCTTGATACTCATGGTGGGTAAAGTAGGCGACTGCTTTTACTGTAAGTACATAACATGTCTAAACATGTGAAAAGCAGTTCGACTTTGCATTTACAAATGTGTCAAAGCCCCGTTTGATTACTTGCGCTTGCCGGTGGGGTTGGACTTTTGCAAGAATCAGAAGCCATTGGAGCATTTATTTTTTATTTTTTCAGAAAAAAGTGCCCAATGCGGGAATCGAACCCGGGTCGTAGCGGTCGAAAACCAACGGCTTAGACCATCCTTCCACCAACCCCCAGTAAAATAAGTAAATAAAAAGAAGACCAAAAATAAGTGATAATAGTTTATTGAATAACAAATAAAATAAAAAATCTTTCAGGTGAAAAATTATAGGCATTGGTAAAAAAGTAAACAAGAGAAATAGCAATTGGGGTTTTGTGTCTGCAGTGAGTCATATTAGCACGCCTAGCGGTTAGGGGAGTGAGTCTTCCACGGCCTTTTCGAGGCATGACAGAAGACGCTGAAAAAAAAAGGTAAAATAAGAACCAAGCAGAGGAAAACTATAAAACTGAAAGCCAGGACAGGCATAAAAAGAAAATTCCAAGCATGTGAGGAAACAATTGATGAAAAAAAAAAGGATTCCAAAAAATACTGCAAAAAAGAAACCAGACACAAAAAGCAACAATTGAGTACACCAATACAGCATCAGCCTATTTATGAGAAGAAAAAAAAACGACAGACACAAAAATGGAGCTAAATTCAAATGAAAAACTATAACAGATCAAGTAATCAAAGCAGGCATTATGAAAGATACTGCAAAAAAGAAAATAAGACACAAAAATGGAGCTAAATATGTAAAAAAACATGTATACAAAAAAGCAAAGCCCAATTCCAAACCCAAATATTTTTTTTATGAGAAGAACATCAACATAATGCATGATTACGGCAGTCCATAGCTTCCCTGACAAAAATTCACCAAAAAAGTTAAATATTCCAAAATATTTCTGTGTATATATTGCTAATGTGTAAATAACATGTATATAAAAAAGCAAAGCTTAATTTTAAATTTCATTATCCTTTTCACAGGAAAAGCATCAAAATACTGCATAAGTACGGCACTTTTGCAGCCCCCCTGACAAAAATTCACTAAAAGAGTTAAGTATTCAAAAAAATATTTTGGTATATATATTGCTAAATGTGTAACAAACATGTATATAAAAAAGCAAAGCCTAATTCTAAGTTTTAATATTTTTATTATAAGAAAAGCTACAAAAGCAAATAGGGAGAAGTGGGGCCATTTAGCCATTTTCAAAATTTGATTATGAAAGAGTAAATAAATGAGTAAATAAGGACAGATATAAAGAGAAAGTATTGCTAAATGTGTAACAAACATGTATATAAAAAAGCAATGCTTAATTCTAAGTTTTAATATTTTTTTTTTAAATAAAAGCTACAAATTACGGCAGTATGATTACGGCAGTCCATAGCTTCCCTGACAAAAATTCACCAAAAAGTTAAATATTTCAAAATATTTCTGTGTATATATTGCTAAATGTGTAAATAAAAAAGCAAAGCTTAATTTTAAATTTCATTATCCTTTTCACAGGAAAAGCATCAAAATACTGCATAAGTACGGCACTTTTGCAGCCCCCCTGACAAAAATTCACTAAAAGAGTTAAGTATTCAAAAAATATTTTGGTATATATATTGCTAAATGTGTAACAAACATGTATATAAAAAAGCAAAGCTTAATTCTAAGTTTTAATATTTTTTTTATAAGAAAAGCTACAAAAGTAAATAGGGAGAAGTGGGGCCATTTAGCGATTTCCAAAATTTGATTATGAAAGAGTAAATAAATGAGTAAATAAGGACAGATATAAAGAGAAAGTATTGCTAAATGTGTAACAAACATGTATATAAAAAAGCAATGCTTAATTCTAAGTTTTAATATTTTTTTTTAAATAAAAGCTACAAATTACGGCAGTATGATTACGGCAGTCCATAGCTTCCCTGACAAAAATTCACCAAAAAAGTTAAATATTCCAAAATATTTCTGTGTATATATTGCTAAATGTGTAAATAAAAAAACAAAGCTTAATTTTAAATTTCATTATCCTTTTCACAGGAAAAGCATCAAAATACTGCATAAGTACGGCACTTTTGCAGCCCCCCTGACAAAATTTCACTAAAAGAGTTAAGTATTCAAAAAAAAATTTTGGTATATATATTGCTAAATGTGTAACAAACATGTATATAAAAAAGCAAAGCTTAATTCTAAGTTTTAATATTTTTTTTATAAGAAAAGCTACAAAAGCAAATAGGGAGAAGTGGGGCCATTTAGCCATTTTCAAAATTTGATTATGAAAGAGTAAATAAATGAGTAAATAAGGACAGATATAAAGAGAAAGTATTGCTAAATGTGTAACAAACATGTATATAAAAAAGCAATGGTTAATTCTAAGTTTTAATATTTTTTTTTAAATAAAAGCTACAAAAGCAAATAGGGAGAAGTGAGGCCATTTAGCCATTTTCGAAATTTGATTGTGAAAGAGTAAAAAAATGAGTAAATAAGAGCAAATATAAAGAAGAAATAATTAAGCAAAAAAAAAACATAAATAAATATTTCAATCTACAATTCGAAAAATAATATAACCTCAGCCTATTTATGAGAAAAAAAAACGTTGCCAAAGACATTAGGAAAGATAATGCAAATAAGAAACATATACAAAAATTGAGCTCTATTTAAATGAAAAACTATAACAAAGTACTTACAAATTATAATCATAATCAAATGAATCAGAAATTAGTAAAAATTAGTAAATAAGAATTAGTAAAAATTAGTAAATAAGAATTAGTAAAAGGTAAACAAAAGAACGCATTTCAAAACAAAGTAATTGATGATGATAAATGCAAAAAATCTACGATTGTAAAATAGATTAAATTAAAAAATAAAAATAACTGTTAACATTAGGAAAATAAAAACAGGCCTATCATACGAAGAAAAAAATAACGAAAATTTTGGTATATAGATCGTTATGTGTAGTTCAGAATCTTCGGAGGAGATAGCTCAGGACTTTACAATGGAAAACTCTGTTACGGTATTATCTATATAGATATTCGGGACCTCTGGGACCAGTGTTACCTGATGCTAGACGAACCTCGATGTCACCTCTACCGTGCAGTCGGGGTGGAAGACGACACAGTGGAGCCAAAGGTGAAATGAACAAACAGAAATTCCAATAAGAAGCGTCTGAACGTCAAGAAGGAATGAGACGAGAATGGTAGGAAAGAATTACCTCTATAGGATCGGCCTACGCGGACTGGGGACTGAAACAAAGACTGAAACAAAAGACTGGCTAACTGAGGCTTGGGGCCTCCTTTTATAGCTTCCCTGGGTCCAGGCAAGTCACTGCCCTTTTCTGACGTAAACAGGGGGGGGGGGGGGGAAGTTACATCATCCAGGAGGGCCACGACCTCGTAAAAATTGGACTGGGCTCGATAGGCCTTGTTTCTTTTTTTCTCTTAGGCCTGATCATTTCAAGTCGTATTTTCTCCTGTTATTCTCCATTCCTTCTATCTGTACAGTTGCTATACTTTATTATAGTCTTACGCGGTACAGATTGATATTATTTGATACTTTTTTTTATTTGCAGTAAATAACAAAGGTATATACAGTCACGTGGTGAAATATGTGGTAGTAGATATCTGGATTATTTACAACAATTCCATGGTCTTAAATCATCACAGATGGCCCCGGATGTGAGAGGGTTCATATGGAGGGATTTAAGAGAGTGGAATAGGAAGACTGTTATTAAGGAAGTAATTTTAAAATTAATTGAGATGAGTTGGTATATAACATGGGGTTGATTTCTGTATATCCATAAGATATAATAAAGTATAAACAACTAATACTAATCATACAAGTGAAAATAAAAATAGAAATGAAAGATTTAATAGACAACATATAATGATGATAGGTAAAAATATAAATGATTGGATGGGTCAATTATGATCTCTTCGTGATGGGCGTTAGAAAGGGTTGAGAGGTTATTTATGATTAGGTTGAGGCAATGCCACCTTGATTCAAGTCCCAAACCATTTAATGTGCACGGCACGGAAAACCTAGGCCATGTTTCACATGTAAATTTAAGGACCGAATAAAGTTACAATACTAAAATCGAATAGTAAGATAAGGGTGATTTTTATGAGTTTTATGAATTAGTCGTTAAGACGTACGCATGCAGGATAAATGAGGGCGAATATCAGTGATCAGAAATAAAAGTTTTAATTGAAGTCGTCAGAGGCTTAGCGAGAAAAAGAGTAAAATAATAATAAAAAAAGATGTGCCAGCGGGTGGCATGAGAGTGCCCTGGAATATATATATATATATATGTCACAATATCGTTGCGGAATTTCTTGTTATTGGATGAGAAGGGTGAAGCTTGTTGGAAACGCAGTCGTTTGAGTGGAAAGTGAAGCATACAGTGAGGAATAATCAGGACACGTGATGGGGTTTTGAAAATAAAAGGCAACGGGTTGGAGGAAAGAAAGGTTTAGAGAGAAGGCGGAGCGGTTTTTGACTTATTAATTATCTGATCACATGGCGGTGATTGGACTTAGCTATGGAATGAGCGTAGAGAGAGGTCTCTAGACCAGATGTTACCTCCGTGGGGTCGAGTCGAAGACTTTTCTAGATGCTGTCTCGGTGGGAGCGAAAGCACTACTATAGGTGTTGTTCCGATGGAGGCGAGTCGAAGACTGACTATCCTAGGTTCTCGATTTAACACCAAGACCTTTCTTCTTTCCCATTGGTAGGAAGATGTCACGTGGCCGTTTTCTATTGGCTGACCTACTTAGGTGTTGCTTCCTAATTGGTCCTTGCTGATTTCTTTGTCGTAAGACATGTCCGACCCTGCCCAGGAAATACTGATCGTTAAACTCAACTTTTATGATTTCCACGATCATAAAATTGGCTGTAATTTTATTAATAGTTGTTCTAACTTTAAGCCTCTTTGCTAGGCTTTACTTCTACGCTTTCTGTCCTCCAGTTACCTTATTCTTTATTAAATCTTTGAAACATACATTGTACATACATATTGGGTCGGGATTGTATACAGCTCTGTAAAAATTATGACAGATGCGCCCCCTACATGTGAAGAATTCAAGAAGGGGTTAGCCTGAGAGAATTCTGTAAAGGGAAAAATAATTTTGTGGGAAAATTAGTTGTGGTTATTGAGAGGCTATATACAAGCATTGGTGGTGATATAAGAGGTAAAATAGAATGGTGTTGATGATATAGGTTGAGTATAATTAATAGAAATCAAAAAAATTTAATTGTAAGAAATCAAAATGAATGCTATGGTACATAGTGGGAAAAAGAAATGCCTAACTATATTCTACTCGAAATTGGGAAGGAAATCGAGGGATTTCTATTAGGTCTTTTGAGAAATCAATATAAAATAAAAGTTGGAAGAAATCAAAGTAAATGCTTGGTTGCATGGTGAAAAAAAAATGCTTCGTTGCATGGTGAGAAAAAAAGAAAAGTGCTTGTTGCATGGTAAAAAAGAAATGCCTAACTATATTCTACTCGATATTGGGAATGGAAATCGAGGGATTTTTATTAGGGCTTTTGAGAAATCAAAAAATAAAATAAAAAGTTGGAAGAAATCAAAGTGAATGCTTGATGCATGGTAAAAAAAAAAGAAAAGAAAAAGCCTTTTTGTAAATCAAAATAAATATAATATCTAATTTTAAAAGAAAACCAGTGAGTTTCGTTGATTTGAAACTACGATAATATAAACTAAGTGGTAAATAAAATGATAATTAATGATTAAAAGTGATAATAAATTGAATAAATTGCTAAATTGGTTAAATATTTTAATTTTAATTTGAAAAAAAAATAGTGAAAATGGTTAATATATCAACAATAAGGTGTATTGGTTTGAACCCGTTGTGTATCTACATGCCCTGATCTAGATGTTTTAATTTCTCAATTATGCCCTATAAATTTTTTGTCTCATCTGTAGCGACACTTAGGCGGAAACGTGATCCTAGTCCTCAAGTGGGCGTTTATGCTATGTGTACAGGAGACATGGAAATCTATATAACCTTTATGTGTATTTTGTCTTTGTGTGTATTGTGAAAAATGTTAGAAGTTTTTTGTGTAAGAAATGTGTGAGCGAATTCTATGTGTTGTCGAGATCCTAAGGTCTGTGATATCTACGTGTAGGTGGAATATGTAACGTTTTTGGAAGTCTGTAAAGTAATTGATTAATTATAATAGGAATGTGAACTCATTTAGAAGTGTGTGACGTCTTGTGTGTGCGGAATTGTATTGTAAAAGTCGATACGTAGGCTCGAACTGGAATCCAAGATTGGTGGCATAGAGGAATCTGTGGATGGGTAAAGCGGTGACCTATTTTTATGTGTTGGCCAGAAACGAGGGGTCCGAAGTAATTCGAGATCCGGAAACGGGAGCTCACCCTCTATTTGCATACGGCCGCTCGACTTTTATTACCTCGCGGAACTACGTTTCCTGTCCGCCTAATTGTTTTTGGGTGCGACTCGGATCTTGTTACTGGTGTGGGATTTCTTTCTTTCTCGACACTGGTTTGTTACTTTCAGTTACTTCTATCTCCTCGGAATTTATTTAGGTTTTCTGCAAAAATGCTTCCTAGTATTACAATAAGTTGTACCAATGCTTGCCCTAATTGAAAAACTGCCTCTTGCAGCTCGAAAATTCTATGAGGGGGTATGATATAAATGAACAAATAACTGAGAAATAAAACTGGGATACAGTTGTAGGGTAGGACTAGCAGACAAAGGATGAAAATCAGATGAAAGATGGGGTATCGAAACATGTTCTTCCATATTGTTGTAAATGGGGACTCTGAAATATTTGTTCGAACCTTATTCATTGTTGATCGTTCAATTTCGCACTGCTTGCTATCTTTGGGGAGTGGTGTGTTATGATTGAACTGGTTGTCAGGTTCGCAGTTCTTAATGTCGGGGAAGAATGGTGCAAATCGCCTTGTTGCAAAAATGGCAGGATCTAAATGCCTGAAAGGCTCGCTGTTGGTGGGTTTGAACCTTAATGGATCTGCCAGGAATAATTCGGGTGTTAAATGCTTAAAAGGGAACGGGTAATTGGGTTTGTGCTTTATATGACATATTCTAACGGCGGGTGGTGATATATAACGGATTGTTTCTGTATACAGCTTAAGCTTGTTGACGTGGATTGTGTCATTGTCTCTTTGAAGAGGTTGATTTGGTCGATCTATACGGACCACATTTGGTGAAATAATTTCTAATATTGTGTGGGGTCCTGTGAAATATGGCGCAAGTTTCCCTGTATTTGGGTGGTGATATAATTTTACTATCACTAGATCACCTACTTCGAAATGTGGTTGTTTGTGTCGTTGATCATAAATGTTTTTGTCTTGTAAATGCTTGTTTTGTGTGCGTGTGTGTGCAATTTTTCTAGCTTTGTCGATATCTGGGTAAGGGGTGCTGTGGTTAGAGATTTCTGGGGGTAGGATGCCAAACATTAAGTAGATGGGTGGAAAACCTGTGGTAGAGTGTGGGGTTTTGTTATATATAATTGTAACTCTTTTGACCAACTTGGTCCATGCGATCTTAGGATTTTCTAGATGTAATAGCCTAAGTTTTCCCATAAGGGTGGCGTTCAGGCGTTCACATAAACCGTTGGCCTGTGGATTATTGCTGGTTGTGAGTAACGGGTGAATATTTCTATTAAGGAGGAAACTACGAAATTTAGGCGAAGTGAAAGCAGGGGCTCTATCCGTAAGAAGGCGTTTTGGAGAGCCATCCTGTAATACTCGCTTAAGTACCTGTTGGTAGGTGGTGATGCTGGTGGATTTAGATGGAAAAGTCCACGCGTAGCGCGAAAAATGATCGACTACCACATGGAGGTATATTTTGGTGTTGCCATATTTGGCAAATCCTGCTATGGTGTCAAGGGATAATAGGTCAAAGGGTTCTTTGGCTTCCGGAGGTTGACTTAATTCCCCGTAAGTGGGTCCCAATGGCCGTTTTGTTAACTGGCAGGTGGGGCAGGTCTTAACCTTTTGTTTAATATCTTTGGACATACCTTGCCAGTAATATTGCGTGGATATGAGTCGTGACATTTGTGAAATACCGGGGTGATTGTATTGTGTGTGTACTGTTTGTAAGAGTTGTTGTATGAGTGGTTTTGGAATTATAATCTTGGTTACACCTTTTCGGGAAACTGTATGTAATCCATTACGATCAATGGTCAGGTTAGATTTCCTCGATGGAAACGTTTGGTGGGTCTTGATGAGGGTGGCGTCCAAGAATCCACAAAACGGGTTACGGGACAAGAGATCTGCCTCATACTGTAGTTTTCCCTTTATGTAGCGGACCTCATATTCGTAACTCGATAGTCGTAAACTCCATCGAAACAATCTGCCGGACGGGTTTTTGATGGTTTTCAGCCACTGTAATGCGTGATGGTCAGAAAATATAGTGAATTTTCTGCCCATAAGATAGATGCGAAACTACTCCACACTCTCAACGATTGCTAAGCACTCAAGTTCAGAGATGGAGTAGTTTTTCTCGTGTGGGCGCAATGTTCGGCTGAAATACTGAACTGGATATACATTCCCGTCAGGGTGAACTTGTTTGAGAATGCCTGCTATACCGAGGGTGGATGCATCGCAATACACTTGGCATGGCAGACCTTCTTTATAAAGGTGTAAAATGGGGTGTTGTGTGAGGTTTTCTTTCAGGTCAATGAACGCCTCTTGACAAGCTTCATTCCAGTTCCATACAACATCCTTTTTGAGGAGGTTATTGAGTGGTGCTCGCAAGCGAGCGTATTCCGGAATGAATTTGTTATAGACGTTCACAGCGCCTAAAAAGGATTGTAGCGTTTTTCGGTTGTGTGGCTGTTTGATGGCGTGGATAATGTCGGTGTTGCGTGTGAGCGGTGTAATTGTACCAGTTGTAATGGTGTAACCTAGAAAATCTATGGACTGCTTAAAAAATTCGCATTTTACGAAGTTAAGTTGTAGCTTCTCTATCTCGCAAAAGGCGAAAAATTGTCGCAGGTGGTTTTGATGCTCCTCCAATGTGTTGGAGTAAATGATGAAATCATCAAAGTAATGTGCCACACAGTCAAGTCCGTGTCTCTGTAGGACCTGACTTATGGCTCTTTCGTAGATCTGAGGGCTGGTTTTTAATCCGAAAGGTAATCGAGTGGGTTGGTATAACCCTTCGAGGGTGGCAAATGCTAACAGTGGTCGAGAATCGGGGTGTATTGGGACTTGCCAATACGCAGAGGATATGTCGGCCGTGGAGAAATATTTGGCCTGTGCGAGGCGGTCTAGGATATCCTCGATTCTCGGGAGGGGATGGACATCAGAGCTGATTAACTCGTTCACCTTTCTATAATCGATACAAAACCGTTTGGTCTTGTCGCGCTTAGTGACGAGGGTGACAGGGCTCGAGAAAGGTGAAAAAGATTGCTCTATGATGCCGTTCTCCAGCATTTGTTGGACTTGTTTACGGATTTCTTGTTTGTCACATATCGGAACACGATATGGAAGTATGGTAATTATTTTGTCGGAATTCGTGGGTATTTTTACTGGTGGAATCCGTAAGCATGGTACGTTGAATTTGTTCTGTGTGAAAATGTGAGTATATCTTTGTAGAAGTGTTGTGAACTGCGGTGTATAGCGAGTGTTAGATGTTGTGTTGTAGTATGCATGTGGCAAAGGATTTTGTTGTGTATTAGTGTGAGTGTCGAGTTCGTTGTGTGGGTTGGTCATGTGACAGTTGTGTGACGGTGTGTGATCACCTATGTGCTTGGTATGCGACTTGTCCCGCTCTGTGGGTACATTTTGGGCATTTTGTTTACCAATTGAAGCCGTTGTGGCTTTGTTATTTGAGGGCATGTAAAAAAGGCAATTGGCCTTAGTGAAAAAATGGCATGTAGATAAGGGTTTTTTTTTAATGAATGCACGCAATGGTTGTCATAGGCGGAAGGTGGGGATGCAGTGTAAATTCTTTGTGACATCGCCTGACACTGCCAGTACGTGCATACATTGGGCACATGGTTAAAATGGTAGGATGGGGTAGACACTGGGGCGCCCAGCTGGAATATAGTGCATTTATTAAAATCTATTGCCAATTTGAATTTGTGGAGACTATTAATGCTAAGAATTCCAAATGGTAACGGTGCATTCACTACATGGAAATTCTCTCTTCGGGATATTTGTCCTATTGTCAGTGGGATAGACAGTTTACCCATGGTTTTTGCAAAACCGTTTAGGGTTTGGAGATCCAGTGAATGTCCCTTAAGGGTTAATTTAGGCAGGTGGGTTTTTAACATATGGTTAAGATTATATGGCACTATATTCAGGCTGGCGCCTGTATCAATTAAAAAGGGGCATGGTATATTAGGGGCTAGAAAAAGTTTGACAGTCAGTTGGTTTAGGGATCCTACCTCAGTCTCGAAAAGTCTGCTCGGCTGGGGTGTCTCTGGCTTGACTTGGTTGCTGTGGACTCGGGACTGGTTGTTTTGGGACTGTTTGCACTGTCCGCACTTTTTCGTGGGTCGCCGGGACTGGTCGATGTCGGCATTCGCTGTGCCAGTGCCTCGCGCCGCAGAACTTACAGTTGGACGGCGGAAGAGGTGCATTCCATGCACCTGGGCGTCGGGGTAGGTTGTGGTACGGACCTGACATTGTGGGTGGTTGGTCCTCTCGAGGTCGCGTTGTCGGTACACTGGGCCCGTGGATCCGCTGTACCATTCGGAACCACTCTCCTAGGTTCTCGGGAGGCACTACGCGGACTAGGCGTTGGTCGGAGAATGGCAGCCCTTCTGTCAGCGTCTCGAGAATCACCTCCTGCGGGAGTCCTAGTTGCAGTCCCATGGTGGTTTTCTCCCGGTAGTAGGTCTCTAGGTTGGCTTGCCCAGTAAGCTTCATGGCGAAATATTTCGCAAAGGACGCTTCGCTTGACTCAGGATAGAGATCTAAATGGATTTGCCTCACCTAGAAATAGCTCCGGTCGGCCAGCCGAAGTTTCCTGAAGAGCTCCAGGGGTTGTCGCACCAGGTAGTTTGGCAGGCGCAGTAATTTTTCTTGTTCTCCCATGGAGGCGTCTTCCATTTTTCGGTCGAACGCCTGGAAAAACTGGATCGCGCTGTATGTGCCATCGAAAGGCGGGATTGTCGCCTCAGCTCCATCAGAAACCTTTGCTCGGGTCAAGAGCGTCGACAGCTGTGTGACGACGTCCGCTAGGGGCGCAGTTGTCTCGCCTGTCTCTCTTACTTCCTGCCTTTCTCCCGTTGGTTTCGTCGGGTCGTCCGACTTTACGCCTATGGAATCCTGATTAAGCTCCATAATATCTTTATCCTGTCGACCTAACCGTCCTGTCACAATATCGTTGCGGAATTTCTTGTTATTGGATGAGAAGGGTGAAGCTTGTTGGAAACGCAGTCGTTTGAGTGGAAAGTGAAGCATACAGTGAGGAATAATCAGGACACGTGATGGGGTTTTGAAAATAAAAGGCAACGGGTTGGAGGAAAGAAAGGTTTAGAGAGAAGGCGGAGCGGTTTTTGACTTATTAATTATCTGATCACATGGCGGTGATTGGACTTAGCTATGGAATGAGCGTAGAGAGAGGTCTCTAGACCAGATGTTACCTCCGTGGGGTCGAGTCGAAGACTTTTCTAGATGCTGTCTCGGTGGGAGCGAAAGCACTACTATAGGTGTTGTTCCGATGGAAGCGAGTCGAAGACTGACTATCCTAGGTTCTCGATTTAACACCAAGACCTTTCTTCTTTCCCATTGGTAGGAAGATGTCACGTGGCCGTTTTCTATTGGCTGACCTACTTAGGTGTTGCTTCCTAATTGGTCCTTGCTGATTTCTTTGTCGTAAGACATTGCCGACCCTGCCCAGGAAATACTGATCGTTAAACTCAACTTTTATGATTTCCGCGATCATAAAATTGGCTGTAATTTTATTAATAGTTGTTCTAACTTTAAGCCTCTTTGCTAGGCCTTACTTCTACGCTTTCTGTCCTCCAGTTACCTTATTCTTTATTAAATCTTTGAAACATACATTGTACATACATATTGGGTCGGGGTTGTATACAGCTCTGTACAAATTATGACATATATATATATAAAAATACAATTTGCACGTGTCCAAGCTAGAAGTTGAGATAGGTAAATCTGAGGGACGGTGTGTCTTTATTGTTAATTACGAAATCAAAGTAGGTCAAGTCTAGCCTGCGAAGGATTGTTAAAAGTTCCTGCGGAAAAGGAATGTTATTATTTATTAAGAAGTAACCTTTAAAGTGGTTAGTTAAGAGGTTATTTTAGATTACCTTGTTTTTAGATAATGATTTTTTAGTTCGATTATAAAAGAATATATCATTGATATATGAAATTGCAAAATTAAGGCTTTGCATATAGCGTTAAAGGATTTGAAAAATCGAAGATAGAATTGCGAAGTTAAATGCAAAGTAGTCTTTTAAAAAAGTAAAAATAGTGATGACATAATACAAAGATTAACACACTATAGCAGCATATAAGGGGTAATATAAAGTGAACATATTAAATAAAAAAAATAAACAATAATATACTCGATAGCATTGAACATGGTAGCGGAAGAACAAACAATGTAAATAACATCTAATTTATAAAGTGAGAGAAAATATACTGTAAAATGACAAATGCAAATTAGTGATATAAACATGAAATATAAACTTGAGATTATTAGATATGAAAGATTAAATATAAAGTTTTTTTTAATAGAGTCATGAAGCCAAGATAAATAAGTTTTGATGAAGAAAAAATAATGACAATAATCTAAACTGATTGGTTGACGTAAAAAAAAATATTAGAGCTAGATAATGATTATATAAATGATATTAAAATAAAAAATAATAATAAATAGATGTTCATCGAGAAAGAAGAGCAAGTAAGATGATATAGAAGTTATATAAAAATAAAAATACAACCTTTCACATTGAGTCTCTTTTTCCCAATGAATTAAAATACCTATCCTTCATTAAAACCCCCAAAACTAATTCACCAGGTCTAGATTCTCTCTCCCTCCACCAACCTAAAAGCGAGTTTACCACAACTGTTCACCTTTCTCCGCAGCTATATCGTCGCTCTCATTAACTTAACAGCGCTCTTTACTAATGTATTATCGCCCTCGATTAACTTGAAGAAACTCAATGCGAAAGGTTGTATTCTTATTTTTATAATTTGTAGCGCATTTCGTTCGTTCACTTCAACTATATAAGTTATATATCGGGAAAGAAGGTAAAGTTGCTCTTAGTTGGCCTTTATGAAATAGGTCGAAGTGGATTTCCTCGGTTGCGATATTTTTGGTGTTGATGATACAAGTTGTTCTAACTTATCTCCTTGAATTCGTTTTATGTTTGACGCGACTCGTGGGTCACATTGTTTTCAAATGTGAAACTCACTGAGTCCTAATCTTGTCGATTTTTTGTTCCCTGCGCCACGTTTAGGTGAAAACGTGATTCTTCCTAAAGCGGCATTTATATTGTGTGTGCAGGAAAAACGGCGATCTATTCTAACCGGTCAAGGGTTGTTTTTTTTTAAACATATGTGGGTGTGTATGAATTTTGTAGGTAAATGTTGTCCTTGGATCTAAGTGTCGATGTTAAGTGGACAAGTTAATCGAGGGCGATAATGCATCAGTAAAGAGCACTGTTAAGTTAATGAGAGCGACGATAAAGCTGCGGAGAAAGGTGAACAGTTGTGGTAGACTCGCTCTGAGGTTGGTGTAGGGAGAGAGAATCTAGACCTGGTGAATTGGTTTTGGGTTATTAATGAAGGATAGATATTTTAATTCATTGGGGATCAGTGGGCGGGATTAGTTATTGAATTAATTAGTTATTCTGTTAGTGGACTGATTCGTTAGTGAAAGTTGAATGAACGTGTTATACAAGTTATTTGTAGCTAAATGGGATATCAGAGTAGATTATTTGGTTAGGGATTAGAACGGCATATAGTAAGAGGCACGAACTAATATTTGATTTAATAGATAGTGAAAATTCATTAGAGTGACACCCGGCAGTGGCGATGGGTCGTGACATTATTGGAAGATCTCTTCAGATATATGAAGAAAAGGGGCTGAGCAAGTCCGGGGTATTATAAGCCGGGATTTCTGAGCGTCAAATATCGTGGGACATAAATGGTTAAATTCTACAAAGTGTACATCAGGTGTTACGCGAGGTGTTTAAATTAGTGGCGGGTGCGCGAGGTATAGGATATTTTCTGTATAGTATTTAAGTTTGTTCACATGAACTGTATAATTTTCTTTATTTAGGGGTCGATTGGGTCTGTTAATTCGGACTACGTTTGGAGATATTATTTCTAAAATTGTAAACGGACCTGTGAAGTATGGTGCCAGTTTTCCCGTATGGGGATGTTTATAATTTTTTACGAGGACTAGGTCACCAATCTCGAAATGTGGGGCTTGATGACCTTTATCATATCTTTGTTTGTCCCTTTCATGCTTAAGCTGTGTTCTGCTGAAGGCAAGTTGCCTAGCTTTCTGTACGTCGGGGAATGGGTTATAATGGTTTTTTAGTTCTGGTGGGATGCTATTAAACATCAAAAAGATCGGTGGGAAACCTGTGAGGGTGTGCGGGGATTGATTATAGATTTGGACAACCATGTCTTTGGGTTTTAGAGATATAGTAACCTTAGCTTTCCAGTGATTGTGGCGTTCAATCGTTCTATCAATCCGTTAGCTTGCGGATTGTTACTGGTGGTAAGTAGTGGTTGTATACCGCGAGATAGCAGAAATTTGCGGAATTTTTCGGAGGTGAATGCGGGCGCTCTATCCGAAAGTAGGCGTTTTGGAGACCCTTGTTGTTTTTAAGGTTTGGATGTACGTTAAGGTACTGGTAGAATTCGATGGGGATGCCCAAGCGTATCTGGTCAAGTGATCCACTATAACATGGAGATACGTCTTGGAGTGTCCGTATTTCGAAAATCCGGATATTGTATCTATTGATATTAAATCGAATGGTTGTTGTGGTGGGGGAATTTGTCCTAAGGTACCATAAGGCTTACATTTGGGTCATTTAATGATTTAGCATGTATGACAGGAATTTACAAATTTTTGTATGGATTTGGCCATACCTTTCCATTAATACTGTGTAGAGATTAGGCGAGCCATTTGGGAGATACCGGGATGGTTGAATTCGCTGTGAACCTGGTTCATAAGCGAGTGTTAAAGAGCTTCGGGTATTATTATTCGATTTACACCTTCACGCCGTATGGTGTGCAGATCGTTGACGTCTACAGCGACACTGGTTTCCGTGAGATTCGGTTGGTGGTTCGTAATAGTACGAGCACTAATAAATCCACAAAATGGATTGCGAGAAAGTAAGTCGGCCTCGTGTTGTTGTGTACCCTTGAGGTACTGTATTTCATAGTCGTAAGTGGATAGTCTTAAACTCCACCTAAAAAGTCGTCCTGAGGTGTTTTTGATAGTTTTAAGCCATTGTAGGGCTTGGTGGTCGGAGTAGACAGTGAACTTGGTACCGGATAGATTTGGAAATTTTCGATGCTTTCTACGATCGCTAAACATTCTAACTCTGAAATGGTATAATTGCGTTCGTGAGGGCGCAGTGCTCTACTGCGATTCCCTGGGTGGAGGCGTCACAGTACAAGCGGCAGGGTAAGCCATCCTGAAACAGATGTAATACGGGCTTACGTGTCAAGCTCTCCTTGAGAGCCGTGAATGCCTGTTGCCATTTGTCGTCCCATTGCCATTTAGTGTCTTTTCTAAGTAATTTGTTGAGTGGTGCTCTGAGACGGGTATAATCTGGTATAAACTTGTTATACACGTTGACGGCTCCTAAAAAAGACTGTAACGTTTTTTGGTTGAAGGGAGGTTTGATAGCGTTAATAATATCGAGGTTACGAGTCTGTGGTGTGTAGGTTCTGTTCTTAACGGTGTATCCTAGAAATTCTATTGATGTCTTCAGATTTCACATTTTTTTATAGTTTAGTTTAATATTTTTCTGTTGGCATATCCAGGAATTGTTCTAAGTGTTGAATATGCTCTTCTAAGGTATCCGAAAAGATAATGAAATCATCGAAATAGTGGGCTATGAAGTTTAACTTATATTTTTAGATTATTTGGTTTATTGCGCGTTCAAAAATCTGTGGTGAGTTGCGCATCCCAAAAGGAAGCCTACAGATTTCGTATTGCCCGTCTAAGGTCACGAAAGTTAAAAGGTGACGGGAACTGGGATCTATATCGACCTGCCAGTAGGCAGAAGATATGTCGGCTGAGGAGAAATACTTGGCGCGCGAGAGTTTGTCGAGTATATTCTCTATCAAGGGGAGAGGATGAATGTCTGGTGCAATGATTTCATTAATCCTACGATAGTCAACACAAAAGCGTTTCGATTTGTCACGCTTGGTGACAAGCGTAATGGGACTGGCATAGGGAGATACAGAGGTTTTAATTATACCGTGTTCAAGCATTTGTTCGATTTGTGTTTGTATTTCAAGTTGTTCATTTAGGGGTACTCGATAAGGACGTAAGGCAATTACCTTGTCCGAAGTAGTATTGATTTTTACGGGAGTTATTTTAAGCCTAGGGACATCGTATTTATTGGCGGCGAAAACGAGTGCAAATTGATACAGTACCTTGTGTAAATTATAGGGACAGTGACCTAGGTTACTTGTGTCCAAAGCTATACAAGAGGAGGACATAGAGGCGTTGAAAATAGTATCAGGAACATTACAATGAGGCCAAATAAGAGCGTTGGAGTTCACCACGTGTGAGCAACCCGTTCCAGGAGGGAAGGTTTAGTAAATGGGGCAGTTGTATTAACCTGTCCATGGGTCATGTGTTGCTTGCACGAGGTGAAGTTGTACAATGTAGTTGGTAGGGGTACATTATCTTGATACAGGAGTAGCTGAGGACAGTTTATAATTAGTGGAAATATTTTTATGGAGTGAAGGGATAATATACCAAAAGGCAAGGGTGTATCTATGATATGGAATTTTAGGTTGTGCGTTATGATACCTATTTTTGAGTTTAAAAATATATAACCTATGGTGAAAATATTGTTAGCTATGGCGTTAATAGTTAAGGTGAATGGGTGGACAGGTATTTTCTTTTGCAAATTGGTTTCTATTATTTTATAAGTATTCCGACTAATTATATCGATAGATGCTCCTGTATCAAATAGTAGAGGTAGGTGTACATTATAGGACAGTTCAGCTCGAACGAGCAATTGTTCAACGAAAATTATGTGAGGAGGAACCTACTGTTGTGCTGTCTTGTGGGTCGGGACAGGCTTGGTCTGGTGCCGTGGTTGGAGGATCCTTGAGTCAGTTAGAGTTCACTGCTTGCGCTGGGCTCCTGGTGTAGAGAGGATCAGGAGAGCAGGTAACATGCGCCCGCGTGTTGGTAACTCGGAAAGGTGCGGCAGAGGACAACACATTTCTTGGTTCATAAGTCGTGGCTCGGTACACAGGTCTTGGACGGCTCTGTACAGGCCGTTTGGGGCACTGGGCGTGCCAGTGCATGGCGGCACAATACCTGCAGGATGAAAGGGGTGGATTGGCAGCGTAGTTGGGTCGTACTGACCACGGTCGCTGAGCACTGTACCTCGGTGACGGTGCGAAGGAAGGGTTGGGAGTTGTTCTGGTCGTCTGTTGGCACACTTGTAACGCACTGTGGGTTCCTCTTACGCGCGACAATATCCTATACCACTCTTGGAGGGTGTTCGGTTGCAAGGCAGCGACAATGCGCTGATCAGCGACGGGTAACCCTTCAGTCAGGGATTCTAATAGGATTTTGTGGGGAAGATTCAGCTGTAGGCACACACCGTCTTTTTTTATAATACTCTTCTAACGAGGAGCGATCTGACAACTTTATGGCCAAGAATCATGCGAATGACGCGTTTGTGGTTTCAGGAAAGAGGTATATCATGTTCTGCCTTGCGTCAACTTAGTATAATTTATCTAATTTTAGGCTGCGGAAGTAGTGCAAGGCCTTACCTTGCAGGAGGTTTGGTAGCCTTATCAGTCTTTCGGTGTATTGTAGTTGGGCCCGATCAGCTTGGGCGTCGTAATTGTCGAAGAAGCTCTGCGCCTCGTAGGAACCATCGTAGCGCGGTAGCTCCACATCTCGCGATAGTCCGGTCGCCGCGGACAGCTGATGTAGCGTCCTCGCCAAACTCCCTAGGACATCTGATGCCACCAGCGGGGGCGGGGCGTCCTCCTGGCTGGGGGCGACTTCCTGCGTCCTACCGAGGGTGTTTTCTATCTTGGGAAAAGTGGTGTTTTTGCCACTTTCATAGTCGGGATCGGACTCCATGTGCTCCTTTGAGTCCTCCTCTCTTTCCTGTTCCATCTTTCTGTACAGACAGTGGTCTACTTGCTTACTTGTACGTGGCGTCCACAATCCTATCGGCTCTTCGGATGGGGGAGTCTGTGATATCTTGGCACCTCTGGGACCAGTGTTACCTGATGCTAGACGAACCTCGATGTCACCTCTACCGTGCAGTCGTGGTGGAAGGCGACACAGTGGGGCCAAAGGTGAAATAAACAAACAGAGATTCCATGAAGAAGCGTCTAAACGTCAAGAAGGAATGGGACGAGGAGGTAGGAAAGGATTACCTCTATAGGAGCGGCCTACGCGGACTGGAGACTGAAACAAAAGACTGGCTAACTGAGGCTTAGGGCCTCCTTTTATAGCTTTCCTGGGTCCAGGCAGATCACTGCCCTTTTCTGACGTAAACAGGAGGGGGGAAAGTTACATTATCCAGGAGGGCCACGACTTCATAAAAATTGGACTGGGCTCGAGAGGCCTACTTTCTTATTCTCACTTAGGCCTGATTAGTTCTAGCCTTAATTTTCTCCTCTTATTCTCTATTCCTTCTGTCTGTACAGTTGCTATACTTTATTAGAGTCTTACGCGGTACAGATTGATGTTATTTGATGCTTTCTATTTGCAGTAAATAACAAGTTATATACAGTAATGTGGTGAAATATGTGGTAGTAGATATATATCTGGATTATTTACAACAATTCCATGGTCTCAAATCATCACATATATATATGGTAATTTAAACCAACAACCCAATATTGTATGATACTTAAAACAAGATTGTCGTGTTGTATAGAGAAACACATCTATAAATGATTATACGCATGATTGACATGTGTTATTGCATCACCATATGTAATGTACTTTGTACAAACTGAGGATATATAAATAAAACAATGTAGTAGATTAAGAGCTGAGTTAAAGCAAGATTGAGAAGTTCAAAATCGTCTAAAATCGAGAGAGAAATCCAACAACCCTAAAGAGGAATTTGGAAAGTCGTTGCCATCAAGGTCAAAGGGTGCAGAATAGCGCAGACGCCCCACGCCCTTTGGATCCGTTCAAAGTTCAAATTCTCGCATGTCTCCCTCCTCGGCAAAGGTATATAAAACATCGGTTTTAGCCGAGATTACATTCACTTTACCATCGGCCTGAGCCCTTGTCGGTTGTAGCCAGGACCACCTCATCGACCATGTAAAACAGTAAGACTCTTCTAACTCCATCTTGCTCTCAGCTCGTCTCCTGTCTGTTCACGCAACTTTCCTACTACAACTGTGTCTCTTTGTTTTTTGTGTGTGAACATTCCCAAGCTTTCCACTCTGCCTCGACCACGACTGCCTGTACTCTGTGAGAACTGTTAAAGGTCCTCCAAGGTGCAGAGAGGTACTGGAAAACTTTCCACGCCCTGACTGTCCCTCTCGGTTACTACAGGTTTGACCCACGGTTACCACATATACTATTCACGATTTTATTTAATTACATAGTTTATATAGGATACCTGAATCTATATAGGATAAAATAAAAACATTTTTTTCTCAAAATATTTCGAGATTTTGCTCCCTCTTTATCAATTTTTTGCACAGTAAACTCAATTTAAAAATTATTGTAGATCACATGAATACAACTTTGCCATTAGTCAAAAATAATTAATGAAAATAATACATTTTTTTTCTTTACAGATCCAGGTACGCCCTTTTATTTAAACTTAATTGATGGATCGTCTTTTGAATCAAACCAATTACATAGGTTGTTTCAAAAGTAATGCTTGCTTGGCATTAACTCTAAATGTATTATATATTTCTTTCAGATTTTGTTTAAATATAAATGAAATATTTGTGAATAGAATGGAAATATTCAAAATATTCTCGAGCGGAGTCTCTATATTTCCTCAAGCCTTGAACCCTCGCTGTAAATCTGCTTTGAAAATATGCTGGATGTTTTTTTTTTCTCAACTATGTCTTTCTAGCCCGTTTTACACCCTGTAGGTCTTCAAATATTTTGTTTCTTCAGACTTTTATTTCATTGGGGAGAATAAATAAAAGTCACAAAGTGTCAAATATGGTCTGTATGGGGGTTGTGGAACCAGTGACCAGCCCATCTGTCCAATAGCCTCTTAAGTCTGGAAGGAGCTCTGCGGCCGTGCATTGTCATGGTGTAACCTGACGGATTCAAGAAGAATAATTCTGGTCAAATAGCTTATCGATGCCTACGTAAAGTTAGAAAATAGCGAGAATGTTCACAGTACTACCTTCTTCTAGAATATCAAACAGTATTACATCTCGCAAGTGCCAAAAAGACAGATGCCATCACCTTTTTGTGCACTTCTTTCTGCACTTTGAATTTTTCTTTGTTAGGTGAGCTGAGATGATATCATTCTAAAATGACTATGCCTCAGTTTCTGGGTCATAAAGGTATTTCCAGGTTTAATCTACAATCTCTTTATTTGAAAGAGTTTCCTTTTAGACCTCATAGAGATCCAGTAATACTTTGCATAGTTGATCCCTTTGATCACGCTGATCAGGGGTTAGTTTCCTTGGAACCCATTTTGAACAGATTTTTCTATACCCTAGATGTTCAATCATTGTTTCTATCGCGTTATATATAGCATTTAGTATATTACACACAACTCTCTCTGATAGTTATTCTTTGATCATGAAAGTTAAGGTCATCAACCTTGTCTTCGTTTTCAGGGTTGGTTGCTGATGATGTCCGTCAACTACGTGGTTTGTCATCAAAAGAAGTCTCCCCACTTCGGAATCTTTACATCCATCTCCTAATCTATTTTTACATACATCCATCTTCGTTTATACCAATTGTTATTTCTTTGTATACATTTTACAGTATCACAAGGTAACCACAAACAGAAATTAAACATTCTAAAAATAAAATTATTTTTCCCACAAAAAACAAACATAATTTTTACTTCAAATAAGAAGATATAATAGATAATGATCCATTACTAAGCCAAAATAGAAGTTCAATATTATTTGGCATTTAATTTATTCCAAATATTTCACAACACCTAATTTTGATATGGACAACGAAGAATTATCAATAGCACTAATTTCTAAGCCTAACTAATTTAATTAACCTTTTATGAGGTATTAATATATTCATCTATAACTTTTCGTAATATTTCAGTTGGCTGAACGCCAATATTTTTCCAAGGTATATCAACGCATTTCTCATACGTTTATATACCTTGAAAAAGGGTTGGAATTTTGCCAATATATATTGGTGAATAAATTATTTTTGATCCAATATATATCTTTAAATTAAAGATCTATTTATGGATTGATCTATTTTCAAAATAAAATATTATTAAAACAATAATAAACATTAAGAGGAGCTTCTTGTGTAAATTTCTTTATTACCGCAAGCTTTCGAACAAAACGTTCTTCAACGGGCGTGGATAGTAAAAACGTACTAACATGCTATTAGAGGAGAAGAACTAATATATAAACCAATAAATTTACATACTGAAGAGATAATAGCGCAAAAAGAGAATACAACATAAATATTTAAAATTAATTTTAAATATTTATGTTGTATTCTCTTTATACGCTATTATCTCTTCAGTATGTAAATTTATTGGTGTATATATTAGTTCTTCTCCTCTAATAGCATGTTAGTACGTTTTTACTATCCACGCCCGTTGAAGAACGTTTTGTTCGAAAGCTTGCGGTAATAAAGAAATTTACACAAGAAGCTCCTCTTAATGTTTATTATTGTTTTAATGATCTTGATTTTAAGAGTTTAATTTATACAATCTTAGCCATAAAATATTATATTTGCGAAATAAATTACCTCAATTATTAATGTTTGTTTGTGAATAATATTTGTTTATTCTTTCAAGAAAAAGAGCTTATTGGCTTTTACAATTATTAACATCTTACTCCACCTGGTGATCATTTCTGTACTTTTTCTAATAGCCTTATAAAAAATAAGCGACACAGTAATATTAGAATACATTAAATTATTTCATCAGGGGGGAGGGGGTATTTTATGCTTTTTTAAATATTCAATTTGATTTTTCATTGATTATTACTCTTACTTATGGAAATTTTGACCTGTATATTTAGAGTCGCCATTTTTCATTCATTTTTTTATTTATGAGTTTTTTAATTATCTTGTGAAATCGCAATAATATATGTAAATAATTGTCCTTATTTTATCTTAGTCACACACAAAGAAATTGAAATAGAATTATCATAAAAAATTCTATATTATTTATTTACTTATTACCAGTTGCAAATAAGACACGCTATATCTGACCTGAATAATTGCGCGTGAAACTATTTATATATTAACTGTGAGATATTTTATATATTGAGTATTTTACTCAAGAGTTGAAAATAAACTATTTGATAAAATAAATAATCTCTTTTCAATTTCTATACCGAAACGATTGTACTTTTTGTAGAAAAATCTCTAAAATTCATTTTTTTTAACAAATATATCTCGTAACACAATTTATATATAAGATATTATATGTGGAATTCAACAATTGAAGAAGAGAAAACCTGTGACCCGTATATTAAATAAAATTGTTCAGAAAATATTTTCTTTTTTTTACATTCTTTAATAACTTTCTCTTAAATGTTTTTATATTGATAAAATATGGTTCGAAACTAATTCTATTTTTATAGCATATACATTCATGGATAAAACTTAAGGTGATGGAAATCTTTTATGCCGCTGGCCCCGTCTTTTTTTTTTTTTTTTTTGTGAAGGAGACAGCAGCATTTTTGTTCAGACTTTTTATTTTGTGTCTTCAAAAAAGGTCACTGTGTATCAGAATCTTTCAGAGGTATTGTCTGAATCAAATTATTCATGATAAAAGGTACAACTTCCTTATTTTTTGTCAACGAATAATATGTTTAAGTAAGTTTGTTTCATCCAGAGTTATTTATAATGTTGGTTAAAGCCAGAAAGTAATTTGTTCTGTAAATTATACCTTATAAAAATATTCATTATTGTCACCACTATATTGCTCGCGCGTTCTTATAAGATAATATATTAAATAATATATATTGATTAGTACTATCAGCTCATGACGCTGTTTTACACTCATGGACAAAACTTAAGGAAGTTGTACCTTTTAGCATGTATATCGGGATTCAGACAATAACTCTGAAATATATCACAGTGACCTTTATAGAAGACACACGAGATGACCTAGTGTCACTCATGGACAAAACCTAAGGAAGTTGTACCTTTTAGCATGTATATCGGGATTCAGACAATAACTCTGAAATATATCACAGTGACCTTTTATAGAAGACACATGATATTCTTGAAAACAGATACTTCAATAAGCAACGGCGAGTTAGCTTTTTTATCAATCTTCGGCACTCTTCAGTCATAAGTTCTTCGCAAATTTTCATCGTGTTTGAAATCAGATTTAGAATAAAAACGCGATATTCGTCAGAGGTTCCGGATTCTGTTCTTTCAAGCCCGAAAATAATTAGGTTTCTTTCCTTCTGCTTCATTTTTCCAAGTTCCACCATCTCTCGAGATCATAAATTATACTTATATTAAGCGAGAAAGCTTTGTAAGTGGTTTCCAAAGATGATTCTAAGAGATGTAGGCGCTGGTTAATTTGTCCCAGCTAAGTTCCACTGAATAAAATCTAATTTCAATTTTGACACTAGTCAAAACTTTAGTTGAAAGTTCTATAATTAAATCATACACAAATATTTCTCTTTGCTCAAATCTAATGTTATTTGCCTTGTCTGTTTAGGATCTGGATATGGTTCAATACCTTAATCGAGTAGTAAAAATAAAATGACACATCTACCGGTTCCTTTTACACCATATAATAACAATACAACTTCCGAGTTATCTTCCTAACAAACAAAAGTTTTACCACAAGGATTAATATATTTGGTAATCAAAGCAGCTTATTTTGTAAAACAACTGAAAAAATATATTAATTATAGAAATAAATGAGCTTAACTTAATCATCGTAAAAATATATATAAATTATATAGACGAAAATAAATACAATATTCATGAAAAGGTAATCCAAGAAACACAAAAAACAAGCAATAGGTTTTTAAAATATATTTATTGGGAGCAGAAGAATTTTGTATCTTCCCAATTTGTCCTCTCCAGAGAATGATAACTTATCTAAAATAAGATTATTGATTTAAAAAAGAAAAAAAGTAAATATTTTTGGTAAATAGGTTATTAAAATCTCTTAATATCAGAATAATAGATAAAGCGATGGGTTAAAAATTCGACGGATTACTCCTCCTTCTCAATTTATTAATTAACTAGCCGAATGACCCGGGCAACACCCGGGTTTTACCCGATTAAATGTTTTTATTCAAATACGATTCGTTACAATTATAAATTGGCGCCGTGGATGTCACTCTTGTGAAACGTCCCGCTCCAAACTTTGTGTGTTTTTTTTAAATATAAAAATAAAAAATTAAATTTTTACAACGATATTTGAAAATTATATCATTTTGATTTTCAAATTCTATTCGTTACAATTATAAACTGGCGCTGTGAATATCACCCTTGTGAAACGTCCCGCTCCAAACTTTGTGTGTTTTTTTTTTTAAATATAAAAATAAAAATTTAAATTTTTACAACGTAATTTGAAAATTCTATCATTTTGATTTTCAAATTCTATTCGTTACAATTATAAACTGGCGCTGTGAATATCACCCTTGTGAAACGTCCCGCTCCAAACTTTGTGTGTTTTTAAAAAATAAAATTGTAAATTTTCACAACGATATTTGAAAATTCTATTATTTTGATTTTAAAATACTATTTGTTACAATTATAAATTGGCGCCGTGGATGTCACTCTTGTGAAACGTCCCGCTCCAAACTTAGTGTCTTTCATATTTTTCTCTATGTCCTGTTAAAACACGTTTTACAGGTACATTAGGCCAGCTGATATTACCTCCCATCTTCACCGCTAGATGCGCTGCTTGCGAGCGATAAGGCAAATTTGCAACGCAAATTTGCAAATAACTCATAGAATATTCGGGATAGAGACCTGAAAATTTCACTATAAGTTTTTTAATGGTTAACTATATATACTGATAAAATTTCAGTCAGATTAGTTACGTATTGTGGACGTGTATAGCCGACATAGGAACAAACACACATACATACATACATACACTGACTTTTATATATATTGGGATTAGAAAATTGTTTACAAACTTGATGTTGAATAAAACCGGTTTTAAGAATGGTGTCATTTTCCGGGAAGGTTCCAGGTACGCTTTCTCTGCTCTTCCTACCTTTAATGGATTGCTAATTAACTCAAACACCGGGTGTCAGATGTAAAATGTAAGTAACTTTATACATTTCTGTGAAGATAGACACTTCGGCCAGTAAGAGATTATTTTCTCAACGTTACCACAAAAATATTTTGTCTTCGTCAGGATAAATAGTTATTTTCTGGCCGAAGTGTCTATTTTTTTACAGAAATACGAATGCCGGTCAGGCAACCTCTATCTTCAATATTAATTTATACAATTACCCCTCACCAATATTTCGGCGATTTGAAAACAGTTATAGCAATGATTGATCAAAAATTCCAACTTAATTTACAATAATTGTATTCTATATTATTTACCAGTCAATAGTGAAATGCAGTCGGTGGGCGAGTGGTTAAATCCCTCGATTCCCGACAGCCATAAACCGGGATCTAATCCCGAATTTGACACTTTGTTTTAATATGCGAATAACCTTCATTTTTTATTCATTGTTGTAAATATAATAAGCTGGGTTGCTCTTTTTGAGCGGCACCAAATAAAGTTATTTCGGATTTGAAGATAGAGAAATGCGATTAAAATCATTTGAGTAACCAAAAATTATCTTAAAATGATTTTCTGTTTGGAAGGTAATAAATCTTACATCTTAGGAATGTTATAAACCCATTTCGACATTTATCTTTCTTATTTGTCTTTCCTCGTTAATATACCTTAGTATTATCTACGGTATTTCTCACTGACCACACATCTACGTTTTTAGATTTTGTGACTCTAAGAAAGTCCTACTCCAAAGATCCTGGAAACCTGTTATGTTTGATTGCTACAGAATAAACGGACTGAGGGTATATTTTGCAAAGACTGCCTCAAGATTGCCTCTGTGAGTTACCATTTTTTTTCTTCTACTTTGAAGTTCAAAGAATAACTCGTCTGCTAACGTTTATTTCGGTCGGAATTGAAGTAACAGGTTATGTCCAGAAAAATATATCTAACCGCTTTAGTCCAATTCCTTCTATGATCTAAACAGATCCTTCGGATAAACCCGGGGATTTGTCCGTGTCACTCGGCTAGTATTTTAAAATATTGTCAAGTAGCTCTGCAACCACAGCCACAGGAAGCTCCATGGGACACCTGTCAATCATCACTGGACTCCGGGGGAAGAATCACAGGTGTTAGGGGTTCTCGGAATCTTATCGGCAAATAAGGAAAACGAGAAGCCTCGCTGGCTGACCATTCTCATTATTATTTTTACCTTGGGATAAGTTGTTATATATCTCCCTATAAATACCTCTTGTATATAATTTTATTGGAGAACTAAAAGGTAAATACCCTCTATAATAAATTAATTATTCCCAAGTTTGCTCTTGCTTATTTATCTCCGCGACAATATTTTCTTTAACTTTATTAAAAAACAAAAACAAATTGTTTGTTAGGTGAGAATCATATCTCTCTTTTCATTTTTCATGGTGATGCAAATTCGGCATGTTGTCTTAGGGAGTGTGGCCGTGTGGATGATCCTGCAAGACAGTACCAGAGAAACTTGCCCGACCTGGACGGGAGCCGGCCGTAGACAAGGAGGATCCTTCTACTGGCGGATATTGGAGACAAGTCCATCTAAGTGCACCTAGTTCTCTATTACATTTACAGCTCCTGGTAATAAGTATATCGCACTAAGCTGTATCCACAAAGAACCTACATTGCTTTCTTAGAAACTTTGCTTACAACTATGAACGCTGGAAAGTGTCATAACAATATCTTTGAAAATACGAGTGCTGAATCAGCCGCGTTCTAGTCTTCGCTTTCCAAATAAACCACGACACTTAATAATCTTTTTTTTTAAGTACGAAAAATTACAAAATATTGTAATACTATTCATAACAAAAACTGAATATTCAGAATTCGGGGGTGAAATTGAGTGATAAGAAACACTAAAACTTTCCAAGATGAAACAAAATAAAAGAGCGTGATAGAGTGCTAGGAAAGGATACAAGTCTAGTATATATAGAAAAGATTGCAGCCAATGATACCTGTTGGTACAGACAATGGAAGATATAGTGGAGAGAACGACAATTAGAAGTCAATGATGCACGTGTACCCGCCCACGTGAGGTTGACAACACACGGACGTTGTCCTGTTTACACTTAGTGCTCTCACGGCATTGATTATTGAGTGAATTAATGGCCTAGAATTCTTTACCGCTCCATTCCTTCAATTCCCATCGATCTCTCATATAATGGTTTAACTCTAGGTCAAACTTTCAGGGTCACCCGTATCATTACTTAATTCCTTTCAAATCATTTTTTGTGGACTAATGTCCCTTTTGTAGCTGTCTAATTGAATTTTAATAGTCTATAAGGTCATATAAATATATTAACTTTTACTTTTTATTACGTTTTCACATGTAAAGCATATTAACTCAAGTTTGGCCTTTATGCTCATTTCTTGATTTCTCGAGAGGTACAGCCTTGCACAACGCCGATAAGGACCAAGAGCATGAAATGCGTTCGTGGTTGACTTTTATTGATTTATCAATAAAATAGGTTTGTCAAATATAAAGAGACAGGTTGAATAAACGTTTAGTTGATTTCTGTTCCACTAGATGGCGCTCTCCCATATAAAAACGCTCATGTCAGGATATGCCTAATTTATTTTTGATATCAACACCTGATCTTTTAAATTTTTATTTTTGAAATTATTTTTTCACCCATATGCCAATTTTAGGGAATAATAGGTTTTAATTAATATTTAAAAGAAAAATGCTATCAAGATAGAAAAGAGCGTACTATATCGTTATCAAATATCAATTACACGGTCAACAACGTTTTTGCCCAAGAGAACCTGATGTTGTTTCTAGTGTAACTTTTCATGCTACACTCAAAAATCTAATCCGAAATTTTCCATCACCCATCGTTTTTGCGTGACAGCCTTTTTTTTTGGTATTGGGATAAATACAACAAAAAATGCCAAAAATATTACGTAAGCATTTTTGTATAAACCTTATTACATTACACTGGTTTATCAAAAATTATTTTCTTTGTCCCAAAAGAAACAGCATCTTATCTAAAGTTAACCCTTCTTTCTGATTCCAAATATACCATCAGTTTTTTTTCTATCACGCAAGATTTTTGAGATACACCTACTTGAAATTTGGAAATATTTTAATATATAGGCCTATATGAACGAAATATATTAATTTTATTGAAAAGTAGTGACAGTGGATTTTCTTCTATAATTTGCTTGTGGTACATCCTTCTTGAGTGTCCAGCAGTAGTCAGCAAGCACACCGGGACTCCATTTACCTTGGTAACGTTTTTCCATGCTTGATATATCTTGATGAAACCTCTCACCATGCTCATCGCTAACTGCCCCAAGATTGTCTGGAAAGAAATCCAGATGCGAATGCAGGAAATGGATCTTGAGAGACATGTTGCATCCCAGTGCCTTGTAGAAAATCAACAGATCATTAAATATGTCTCGGTAATTTTCAACCTTGACACTTCCTAAGAAGTTCTTGCAAACGTTTCTAATGGAATTCCAAGCTGCTGCTTCAACTTCATTCAAACTATTTTGAAAATTATTTACTGCAGCAATTTTCGAATCTGAGGTCCAACAAAAATGCCTTCTTTATTTTTCGCATTACTTATGCTAGAACATTTTTGTTTAAGGTAGGCAAATCCACTGGCATTTCGATCCATTGCCTTGGCAAAGTTCTTCATTAATCCCAGTTTAATATGTAATAGTGGTAAGTAAATATTTTCTGAATCGATTAGGGGAGGATTTACAATATTTTTATGTCCTGGAGTAAAGATTTCACGGTTTGGCTGGATTTTTTTAATTCAATGCCTTTCCCTATCTCTGCTATCCCACTCTCACACAGAAAACAACAATATTTTGTATATCCAAGCTGTAATCCACGCAAGAGAGCAATGACTTTCAAATCGCTGCATATTTTCCAACCGTATCTTTCATATTCTATCTTTTCAAAAACAGTTTCATGTTTTCGTAAGTCTCTTCCATGTTGGATGCATGTGCTATTGGCACTGATGGGAACTTATTTCCGTTGTGAAGGTGAACAGCTATTAAACTAATTTTTGAAGAATCAACGAATAAGCGCCACTCTTCTGTATCATGGTCATGACCAAGCGCTTCCATTAGACTAACAACATCATTGCAATATACTAAATCATTCTCTTGTGTAAATAAGTCTTGAAATTCATATTGACGTTTGCGAAAAAAAGCATACTTTTTCGCCTTTATGCAGCAGATTCCAGCCTTTTAAACTAGAGCCTAAAAGTTCACTCTGTTTTTTTTTTTGGATAAATCTAAATCAAGTACGAGGGCGTTCAAATCTTCTTGGGTTAACAAATGAGGTTCAGATGAAGCACCTGCTTCAAAATTCGTGTCATCCCACTGTTGCTCTCGTCTATCTGAATCATAGTCACTAAATATTACATTTTCAGGAGGCTGTGGCACAGGTAAAATATCAATATGAGGAACCGATCTCATAGCAGAAGGCAAATCTGGATATTCAACTGTATGTCTTGATTTGGATGTAATACCTGTAGTCTTTGTCAAACAAAAATAACAGTCTGAAGAATGGTCTTTAGGTACCCTCCATATCATTGGAACCGCAAAAGGCATATGACGTTCACCTTTAAACAACCCTGTAAGACGTCGAGCACAAATTTCACAACAATGATGAGGAGCCTAAGTCTTATCTTGGTCACCGACTTTACAGCCAAAATAAAGTTGATAGAACTTTTTGATGAGCGGTTTGAAGTTTCGCCTTTGAACTTTGAAAGTTAAATCCCCACAAATGTAACAGAAAATATCAGGAATATTAATGCAACGCCTCGGCATATTGACACAGTCTGGTGCACACGATTTATAAAGGCAAACCGATAAAGAAGAATAAACTAATCACTTCATATTTACATGTCACTTCTGATGCAAATCTATTAAACAAATCTTTAGGTTCAATTCAGATATATATATTAAAACTGTTATTCAGCAAATAGCATTCCAGAGCTTGTCGTTATTTTTGAGTTGAAAGCAAAACATATTGCATTATAAAATAAAAACATATTTGATTAAAAATTCAATAAATTGTTATTTAAATTAATGATTTTATTATATTTATGATTATTAAAGACCAAAATTTAATTAATAACAGATAAAATAAAGCTTTCGGTTCCACATATTAACTTTTCTGGTCAAAAATAAAGCGCTAGCTAATGTAATGATGTTTACTTAAAAAATGCTCACTTAACATTTTCTGCATTATTACTGTATATACCAATTTAGAGAAAGAAAATGGCTATCCTGCAAGACCTATGGGTGATGGAAAACTTCTGATTTCATTTTTGAATTCAGCATGAAAGAATCAGAATCAAAATCAGGCTTTCTCCGGCAAAAAAAAAAATAAATAAAATGGTAGACCTGTGTTATTTATTTTTGAAGCTCATTTTTATTTTAGAAAGAGAATTCTGGAACAATCCCGGAGAAACAGAAAGTATATCACAATTTCGTTTAGAGCAAAGTTGATTTAAACGTCGCCAAAGGTGACTTCCACATTAATTTATATCGTAGTCAATTATATCATTTTTTATTTTAATTCGTGAAATTGTTTAATTGTTGTAATTTAATAGTTGAGATATTTTCACTATTATAATAAAATTAAACTATTTTTGAGGCTTTGGTTGCTTTTCGAATTGAATATAAAATTTTAATGAATTTACCTTGATGCTAAAATATTAGGAAAAATTTGATCATCAATGTTGAACCCTCTCAAAAGTTTCGTTCATTTAATCTACCAGAAGACCGCTTTATATATCTCTAATAATGTATTGGACGATTTTGATTTTATATGCTACACTAGAGGGTAGTGTTTTAAAGGAGTTCAGGCAGCCAATGGGAGGTCGACGGAGGGGGCTACGGGGATGCAGCGGCCGGAATGAGGAAAACAAAAACAGAAGAACTTGTAAACAACTTTCAAACGGGAGGATTTGTCCTGATTCCCCGATTTGCATAGTGTGCATACATGTAAATATATAATTCATGAAATAATATTTTACTATTTTTTTAAATTGATAATAAATATAATTTTCCCTCCTGTGTTTGTCGTATATTTTAAAAGTGGTACAAGCAGCGACATCTCAGCTTTGAACCTTCAACTCCTCCGACCAGGAATCGAGGTGAGTGACTCCCTCTATAGAACTGTCGTCACAACACAGAGTGGCGGTGAAATCACAACAGGTGGATTAATAATTACTTATATATGCCTACACAACAAGTATTTAGTTTTATGCATTAATAGCAATGGAGAGAGAGGAATATTCGAAGAACAATAATTTCTACTGAATAGTCTGATTTTAAACCTATTTCATTTGTATATTAATCATTTACTTATCACGTGAAGAAATTTAAGAATTGTATATAGGAGTGCCTGAAAACGAAAGACAAGGAATTCAAGCTCAGAAGGAAAGAAGAAGCGGATCTTCTCAGCGATAAAAGTAGTAATCAGCAGAATAGTTGAATATAATTGTTCCGATTAGAGATAGTTCGTTTTTTCATATAAATTATATTTCCATATTGGATTAAATTTCATTATGTTGAATTCAATAGCTCTTGTCGCTGGTGTCCTCCAGATTACCACCAGCCCATCGCTACTGTATTTACAATATTGTTGCAAAGTATTTATTATTTTATTAACCGAGTATCATTTTTATGTTTATATTTTGCAACTCTGTGAACTTCCTTCATTTTTTATCTTTTGTATATCATTCATAGTTTTTTCATGCATTAAATAAATTTCTGCGTCATTCTGAAGTTTGTCTTTCCTAATTTTAAACGTGGCAATATTTAGATACAAATATTTTTTCTATCTTTTTTTTCTTTCACTTATCTTTTTCCAACAGTCATCAAGCAATCATTATCATCAATATTTACATATTGCGGTGTATTATAGCTTCCCTACAGACATCTTAGAAGTAGACGACCTCCCTGAACTTTCGGTTCATAAGACGGTAGTTAAGAGAGACAGAGATAAGACAGAAGGTCCAGAAGACAGAAAATACTCCAGAACACAGCCTCTAACAGCCACCAACTTATGCACCCACCGTACCAGGACTTAATTGCCGCGGGCTCCATTAACGTGGAAATAATGGAGACTCTGAGAAATGGACCGAATGGTATATCATTAGGACTTTACTGATCCTGTAGAACAACTGCTGACACAAGTGGCCGTTGTTCCAATGAAGCACTATAGCTTATATAGCGGTAAATCTTATAAATACAATCCCGTGTGTGGAAATTATTGTGTCAATTTAATTAGAATAACTCTCGGTGTCTCAGAAATTCCAGAGTGAGAGAGAAAAAAATAATTATATATATATATAGGGTAATTTAAACCAACAACCCCATACTGTGTATATAACTTATAATAAGATTGTCATGTTGTATATAGAAACACATCTATAAATAATTATGCGCATGATTAATCTGTGTCATTGCATCGCCCTATGTAATGTAATTTGTACAAAGTGGATAAATAAATAAAATCTGTAATAGATTTAAGAGTTGAGCTAGGGCAGAGATCGAACATATAGTATTGCCAAAACAACAGAGTCTAAAGATGGAAGTCATAAATCAAGTAGATTCACAATTCCCACGACAGGCCACCCACACTGTCACATGTGGTGGAATGCAGAGACCCCTCTCACACCTGGACAGGTAAAGGCGCCCTTTCTCAAACGCCCCTGTCACATAAGGTCCCCGCCGTCTTTAACCTATAAATACAATCCATTTACAGTGACTTGACAGTTGAGTTCAGTTTTAGTTCACCCTTAGTGCGAGCCGCGTCGGTCGTATGTTATGTCGATCTCATCCAACATGTAGTTAGGAAGAACTCGTCTATCTCCATCTTTTCGCTCCATAGCTCAACTTTTATCTGTTACGGGACTTTCTTAGTGCAACTGTGTCTTCGTTTTTTGTGTGGACATCCCCAAGCTTTTCCACTCTGCCTCGACCACGACTGCCTGTATTTTGTGAGAACTTTTAAAGGTCTTCCAAGGTGCAGAGAGGTACTGGAAAACTCTACATCCTGACTGTTCCTCTTGGTCAACACAGTACAACAAGAGCTACCAAGACTTCAACTTTATATTACAGTAGTCGACAGGATACTGCAAGTCGACAACAACGCCAAACTTCAACAATTATTTGAGTAGTCGACAGGATCTCTACAAAAGCTACTGGAATTCTCTCATCTTATTACATATATGTATGTGTATATATATATATTTGTGTGTGTGTAAAATAATTACAAAAAAAAGTTTATTGTGTTGATATTAAAAAATAATGCTAGAGAACGGTCAGGAATGTTAATTTTGTTTTCAATATTAAGCAAAGTATTTATTATTTTATTAACAGAGTATCATTTATGAGGTTTATATTTATCTATTCTGTAAACTTCCTTCATTGCTAATCTTTTGGTTATCATATATAGTTTGTTCTTGCCTTAAATAAATTGGTGTGTCATCCCGAATCTTGTCTTCCCTAATTTTCCACGTGACAATATATATATACATTTAAAACAAAGAATTCATATCCTGACCACGAGCACATGTGATTTCATGCACACGGGTCGCTGACCCATAAAGTTGCCGAGCCGTGCGACCCCTTCTCCGGGAGGGGTTCGCCTTCTGTGAAGTGCTCGTGGATTTGCAAGTTTGGCTCTTCGGTGTCGGCCTCTATACCGAAGCAATGAAGTTGACCAGTGTGGCAAAGGCTACCATCTACAAGTACCATCTCTGTCTTGAGGAGGGTAACGCCAGCCAACTCAACGACCTTCCCAGTCTGTGGGGAAGAACTCTCGGTGTCCTTCGGTGGCGGAGACTTTCCAGCGGTGGGCGCCATCAATGAAGACTGTATACATTTTTATTCACAAGGTATGATCATAAAAATCAGGTAATTGGGTTATAAAAGATTTAATAGATGAATATATACAAAAATGATTAATATTCCTCAAAATACTGTCAGAGGGAATATATACAACGTTTCATTCTTTTTTCCCAGTTCGGCAGCAGCCAGAAATTCGTCAAAAGTAATGCTCCTCAAATGCTCTGTTCTTTTAGAACTGACTTTATTTTAGGAGAGAGAAATAAGTCATTTGGTGCTAAATCAGGCGATTAAGGGGGATGAGACATTGTCAACATGCTAATTTTAGTCAAAAAAGTACCCACGGAAAGAGCTCTGTGTGCTGGGCGTTATCGTGATGAACCATCCATTCGCCCAAGATCCACTTTTCCGGTCGTTTCTTCCGTATTGATTCCGGTAAACGGCGTAAAATCGCTAGATAAACGTGTTGATTAATTGTTTGTCCTTGTGGGAGGAATTCATAATGCACAATGCCTTGGTGATCGAAAAAGACACCATGATAACCTTTGTTTTTGACTTAGAATTCTTGCTTTTTTCGCTTTGGGGCATTTTACGGGAGCCACTGGCTCGATTGTCGTTTGGTCTCTGGATCATACCTATTGACCCTGGTGTCATCACCAGTTATTACCTTTGTGAGAAGGTTTGGATCTTCATGAATGTTTAATAGCCAATCTTCGCAGGCATTGACTCTTTCCTCCTTTTGGGCCTCGGACAAAATTTTGCAACAAAATTTGAAAACTTTCTTTCAAGTGCAAGATCCTCGGTCAATATTTTTATACGTTCCAAATGAAACCCCTGTTTCTTCTACTCGTTCTCTGATCGTTGTCCTAGTGTTTTACCTTATTAAAGCACCAATCTTTTGGGTCAGTTCTTCATGATTTTCCAAAGGAGATATTCCCTGGCATGCGACATCTTGGGTTAACTCTCTACCAGATTTGGAACGGGCAAACCATTTAAGCGTTTTTGATTGTGATAAGGCTCCTCCCCGAACGCCAATTACAACATTTGAAACGTTTCTGACGTCGTTTTTCCTAATTTTTGACAAACCTTTATGCATTCTCTTTGTTTACTTTTAAGATCCATTGTAAAAAAACGCCGCGCCTTTGTTTCTTTTCTTTAAAAAATGCTTATAAAATTATTTTTATCTGAGATTTCGGAAAGATATAAATATTTTCTAGTAGAACGAGGTCTCGTGATTATGATGATAATTTTTATTTTCCGAAAACTCTTTTAGATTTGTTTTTATTAATTCCCTGAACCTTTTGATCATACCTTGTATGTGTTTATTCTCTCTCTTACGCCAAAACGTTGGCCAACTTTTGAAATATACTGTTAGCAGAAAACCTCCGAGAGTCCCACCGGGCGGACAACCTAGGCGAAGCTGTGGTGCTGCGGTGACGTTCATGCGCCTAACTACCCGCACCATCCGCCATATACTTGAGCAACCACGCCTGGCAACCCTGCTCATCGCCCAGTTTCTGTACCTATGACAAGACTTTGTCAATATTCCTATCACCATAGGGTGACCGTCCCTTCGACGTTGCACATTCTCAGGGCACAACGCCGATATTGCAGTACAGCTGGCCCTGCACGCTCTACCTGCATGCATCCGGCCTCTGCTCGAGAGACCTGTATTGCCTGTGGTTCTAGCGACCTGACGTTGCCACCTCTACTGGCCCTGCAGCTCCATCAGACTCCTCATACGGAAGGCCATCAACATTTCGGCCAAAGACTGGATGATGACGCCCCTCGCCATTCTCCCGTGTGCCGTCATCAATACACGGGTTCTTTCTGAGCCTTGAGATGAGGGGAGAACGTGACTTACTGTCTGGAGGAGGACTCTTTGTCGTAGGGGGAGTCTCCTGGACTTTACATAACTGTAAATAGTTTATTCCTTTTTATTTTATCTATTTCTATTTTTAAATATATTTATATCTTTTTTTATTTCATCTATGCTACCATATTCTTGTGTATGATGTTATTAAAATATATATTTTTTAATTTAAATCTCTCTCTCTCTCTCTGATAGATTTACACTCATGGACAGAATTTAATGAAGTGGAAAGTGTTTGTCAAACGTCCTCTACGTTTTTGTTTTTTGAAGGAGACAGAGGCAAATTTCTCACACTTGGTTATCTCTTGGGCCTACAATAAAATTCATTGTGTATCAAATATCTTTCAAAGTTATTTTCAGAATGACGATATACATGCTAAAAGATACAACTTCCCTAATTTTCCCACGAGTGTAATTATAGATATCAACATATTTTAAAACTTTGTATTAGTTATGTTTAATGATTGAATTTTTTAGGCGTTAAAATTCGTGTAATTATCTTTTTATTTGTATATTTTATTCGTGGGTGCAGAGTTTCCACACCACCCAGGAGGTATCTCTCTCGGCATAATACCCTTTGTTTATAAGGGCGGTTCGATCCGTAGAGGTCTTAGCAAGGTTTCCACCCTAGGATCTCTACGGACCTATATTCCACTCTTCTGGTAGAACTAAGGCCATCGCTCGGGTTGAAACAAACCAACGGCCATAAGCGATGTATTGGACGGCCGTTTACGGTGCTCATCGCCCGGCCAGGGCCCTACCAACTGTCCCATTGTTAAAGCCGCGTAACCCTGGAAACCTAATATTAAACTAGAATCCTTTTAAACATTCAAACTATATTTTTATTTATAAAATGAAAGGATTTAAAAGCACGAATGTTTCTTTTATACATAATACAAACTTCTACTGCCCTTACTGCGATGAAAAAATATATTGGGAGGGCTTGGCTCATCAGTGGTGAACCCTCCCAGCGGTTTCGCCATTTTAATCCACCAGACCGCTTCTCAGAGCTCTAATACTGTAATGGACGATTCTGCTTTTATACGGAGCACTGAAGGATGGAATCTCAGAAATGGTTTTCAAGAAGGCTATGGACATAAGCTTATAGGACAGTAGAATACATTCAAATATTTGCATCGAGCAATGCTCTTCCGCAAACAATAAAGACAAGGCCAGTTAGGCATACATTAACACAAAGCAATAACGCGCCATCTATACATATAAAATTGAGGATTTAAAAGCACGGATATGTATAGATGGCACGTTATTGCTTTGTGTTAATTTATGCCTAACTGGCCTTGTCTTTATTGTTTGCCGAAGAGCATTGCTCGATGCAAATATTTGAATGTAATTCTACTGTCCTATAAGCTCATGTCCATAGTTTTCTTGAAAACCATTTCTGAGATTCCATCCTTCAGTGCTCCGTATATAAGCAGAATCGTCCATTACAGTATTAGAGCTCTGAGAAGCGGTCTGGTGGATTAAATTAGCGTAACCGCTGGGAGGGTTCACCACTGATGAGCCAAGCCCCCCCCCCCCCCCCAATATATTTTTTCATTGCAGTAAGGGCAGTAGAAGTTTGTATTATGTATAAAAGAAACATTCGTGCTTTTAAATCCTTTCATTTTATATGTATAAATGGCGCGTTATTCCTTTGTGTTATATATTATTTTTATTTAGAGATATAAAAATATAAGCGATAAAATATGTTTAAAACGTTAAAATTTGTTTCCGGTAATAAGGTCATAGACTTGATCTATAAAATCAGAAAAATATGTTGTTGTTTTTTCAAAATCCGAATCAATTTACGACCCTGTTCAATCATGATAACGAAAATGGATGCTAATGGACCATTACAAAGGAAAAAAAAGTTCCATGTTATAGATGAGAATTTTTGTAGAATCGTTTAATATGTCAAGATGTGTCAAAAGTGAATGCCAAGAACAGATATCTTTGACAAACTTAGAAGTTGAAGTTCCACGATAGCCATCCTTCGTGATTCAGCATTGAAGTTAATCATGACCTACGATTTACATTCTATGTGAATATCTAAAGATATGATATATAATATCTTAATATATTAAATTTGAATATATCTAAATAATCAGAGATTATTATAAAAAATAGAGAATAAAAAAGTTAACGCGCGGACGTGTATTAGACTCTATTGCAGCTAAATAGAAGAAATATAATAATACATTTCTGACTTAAATTAGGCAAACGATTTTAATGTACAGTTGCATATGCTATAGACACAGAAATAAATCCATAATTTCTTATTCTATTCAATTATAAAGAACGAGATCGAAGTGACGTCATGTATTAAAAGATCCTTCTCGATTCAAGAAAGAAGACTAATTAACTATGTTAACTTTTTCTTTCTTTTAAATTTCACTTCCGTTTTAATTTCCTCGAAGGTTCGACAAAGGACCTAATTCAATCTCTGTCTTTCAACTGACTGATCGACCTGGACTGAAGGTCAACTTTCTTGGCTTGAAATGTTTTTTTCAGTACAACACAGGGGTCAATAAATTGGAATAACATTCTTTTATATGGAAAATAAATTTTTATTTTTTAATATATTCATTTTTTATTAATATCTTTCTATCTCCAAATTTCTATATAGTGTGAGCTAAATGCCGAACAAACAGTAGTTTTTTTACACCGGCTCTCGTCTATGTGTGCCAAACTCCACACAAACGGTAGTTATTTACACCGGCTCTCGTCTATGTGAGCCAAACTCCACACAAACGGTAGTTATTTACACCGGCTCTCGTCTATGTGTGCCAAACTCCACACAAACGGTAGTTATTTACACCGGCTCTCGTCTATGCGAGCCAAACTCCACACAAACGGTAGTTATTTATACCGGCTCTCGTCTATGCGAGCCAAACTCCACACAAACGGTAGTTATTTACACCGGCACTCGTCTATGCGAGCCAAACTCCACACAAACGGTAGTTATTTACACCGGCTCTCGTCTATGCGAGCCAAACTCCACACAAACGGTAGTTATTTACACCGGCTCTCGTCTATGTGTGCCAAACTCCACACAAACGGTAGTTATTTACACCGGCACTCGTCTATGCGAGCCAAACTCCAAACAAACGGTAGTTATTTACACCGGCTCTCGTCTATGAGAGCCAAACTCCACACAAACGGTAGTTATTTACACCGGCCCTCGTCTATGTGAACCAAACTCCACAAAAACGGTAGTTATTCACACGAGCTCTCGTCTATGTGAGCCAAACTCCACACAAACGGGAGTTATTTACAGCGGCTCTTGTCTATGTGAGCCAAACTCCACACAAACGTGAGTTATTTACAACAACTCTCGTCTACGTTAGCCAAACTCCACAAAATTTGTGCTGTGCTTCACACCGGCTTTCGTCTACGTGAGCGAAACTCCATGAAAAATGGGCTGTGCTTTACACCGGCTCTCGTCTACGTGAGCCAAACTCCACAAACACTGTGCTGTACTTTACACCGGCTCTCGTCTAAGTGAGCCAAACTCCACAAAAACTCTGCTGTGGTTTACACCGGCACTCGTCTATGTGAGCCAAACTCCACACAAACGGTAGTTTTTTACACCGGCCCTCGTTTATGTAAGCCAAAATCCACACAAACGGTAGTTCTTTACAACGGCTCTCGTCTACGTGAGCCAAACTCCAGAAAAAATGTGCTGTGTTTTACACCGGCACTCGTCTACGTGAGCAAAACTCCATTAAAAATGTGCTGTTCTTTACACCGGCTTTCGTCTACGTGAGCCAAAATCCGCAAAAACTGTGCTTTACACCGGCACTCGTCTACGTGAGCGAAACTCCATGAAAAATAGGCTCTACTTTATACTGGCCCTCGTCTAAGTTAGCGAAACTCCATGAAAACAGGGCTGTGCTTTACACCGGCACTCGTCTACGTGAGCCAAACTTCACAAACACTGTGCTGTTCTTTACACCGGCTCTCGCCTAAGTGAGCGAAACTCAATGAAAAATGGGCTGTGCTCTACACCGGCTCTCGTCTACGTGAGCCAAACTCCACAGAAACTGCGCTGTGCTTTACACCGGCTCTCGTCTACGTGAGCCAAACTTCACAAACACTGTGCTGTTCTTTACACCGGCTCTCGCCTAAGTGAGCGAAACTCAATGAAAAATGGGCTGTGCTCTACACCGGCTCTCGTCTACGTGAGCCAAACTCCTCAAAAACTGTGCTGTGCTTCACACCGGCTCTTCTCTATCTGAACCAAACTCCACAAAAACTGTGCTGTGCTTTAAACGGGCTCTCGTCTACGTGAGCCAAACTTTGCTGTACTTTACATCGGATCTCGTCTGTAAGAGATAAACGCCAAACAAACGGTAGTTTTACACACCGACTCTCGTCTATTTGAGCCAAACGCCACACAAACTTCAGAGTATAGGTAGACTCTGATGCCTCATCCTGCGTACAGCCCTCACATGGCATCCTCATAATTATACTGGTTTGGAATATTAAAGTGTATTTTATGTGATAAAACCATTGAAAATGATCCAAATTTACTTTAAAGCTGTTAGAAGGTGGTTCAGAGAGTAGAAAAAGGCTTTTACCAAAGATATTTTTCTAGTTATCACAACGCCGGATCAAATATGTACAGAAGAAAGATGGATATATTGAATGATATATACAGTTATCAACGTCATAATCAATTCTTTCTTAATCAATTTTGTCACCGTTTGCTTTTGTGAATGGAATAAATACCCAAATATGGCCATTTCTCATAACCATCGGTGGTTCAGTGGTAGAATGCTCGCCTACCACGCGGGCGGCCCGCGTTCGATTCCCGGCCGATGCATTTTTTTTTTTTACAATTTTTAAAACTCATTTATACATTATACAAGAATGACATCCACGGCGCCAATTTATAATTGTAACGAATAGTATTTGAATAAAAGCATTTAATCGGGTAAACCTCGGGCGTTGCCCGGGTCATTCGGCTAGTTCTAATATATAGATGGCTGTTAGGAATTCTTATAAACAGAGTTTAATTTTTCTAGTTTGTCATTGAAAATATATTTCTGATTTATTCTTATTTATTGACAGAGAGAACCTTTTTATATAGTTTTCTTTCACCTTCAAGATATTGCTTTCACCCTCTGTATAAAACGGTTTCATCATTTTTAATTTGTATTATAGAAGTAAGAAACTACAATAAATAAATAAATAAATATCGTAGAGAGAATAAATGCTTTAATATATAATTTAAGTTCTTCATAAATTTAATCACATATATTACGAGTCGTTATGCAGCGACTGAGTGTCTCAAAATGACGTGGATTGCTAGAGACTGGTGTGGGAACCAAGGAATACAGCGCTGCTGCCAAATTTCGCCCACCTACTCACGATCGGAAATGATGTAGTTGGAGTCTTTACTTTTCAATACGCCCTCGTATTTGATATAGAACTAAAAATGTGGAAATTTTCACGACAAGTTATTACACCCTTCGAATACTTTATAATAAAAGAGTATATTTCAAATATTAGGTAAATTAAAATATTTAGAGAGATTTTTAAAATATATAAAGTTAAAAACCTCTCTTTTTAATTGTATTGATTCTACTTTTGAAATATTTAACCATTTATCTTCAGCTACTATCCATGGTATAAAATTATCGTTGTAATTTAGACATTCTCTAGTGATGTATTAAAACCAAATTAATACATAATTGTATTGTAGTAGTTAATTGTACTGTGTAGATAGTTTCAAATAAAATAACCAATCTCTATTCTGCAAGAGTATTTATTTACAAATCCCTTGGCATGCAATAATGTAGAAAACAGCCCTAGCACCATCCATTCTGGTATCACATACTGCTACTGCATGCTAACGCAAGGAATGCTTAATCATATTGCAAATATTGGTTTATCACATTTTATTCATAAAAGTACTTTATAAACTATACTGATAAATCTTTATTTATATGTCGTTATGTTTTCTAAATCATTTGAGAATAGGTTTCACAATATTTTTAATTTTAGCCAATTTAATTTAATTTACTTTTTTTATTAGTCAACAAGGCGCGATATTGAAATATTTGCGCCTATTACAATGTAAACAAACCAAAAAAACAAACAAAATTCAATTTAATCATATATGTATATATAACTTCATAACGCGAGTATTCTCAGTTAAATTTAATTTCTGGATGAAAATTCATATAAAAACATTTTTATTAAATAATATTTTGACATGATGTGAAAATATATTATGAAATTATATATCTAAATTATAAAAAAATAAAACAGTGATCAAATTTTCAATTACAAAGACATATACAATATGATTCAATGTCAATCAACGAAATTTCATTTTCAAATGAAATGCTATTGAATTTATTGAAGCACACAAAATTGGCAAAACATTTCTCTTAAAAACATAAGTAATTAAAATATGTAAATAATAACTTGTATAAAAATAGTATTAATCATTAATTTTTTAACGTGATACTCCTGTTGAAGGACTGACAAGTCCGAAAGCTTGAAAATAAAAGGATTGCATTAGATTTTAGTCCTGGAAGCTTTATTTTTATTATATCATAATTTTAATATATTGAATGAATAGAATTTCAGAATATTTGAGAACATATAAAGGAAATATAAAAACTTTTAATACTCTATATCAGGTATTTATAGGGGAGTGAATCTTAAATACTCTTCAAGGTGGGGCCGACGGAATCCGTGTACTTCGTATGTATAAATTGTTTATAAGAGTTTATGAAACTTATGAGAGTAGAAATTAAGTCTCTTCTGCCATAAATGGGTTCATTTAAAGATGACCATCAATTTGTCAACAAGATGGCGACCGATAAACTCAGAATTACCGTTGGTAGAATGTCATTGTATTTTAGACTTTATGTAGAGAAAACTTAAATAACTTAATTTATATAATGTAATTCCATGCTATTTAAGACTCAATGTAGATAACTTAAATGTATCATGGTTCATGCTATTTTGACCTTATGTAGCAAATTTAAATAAATGTATTAAATTATATATCAATACTATTTTAGACTCAATGTGGATAACTTAAATGTATTTTGGTTCATTCTATTTTTGACTTTATGTAGCAATATTAAATAGATTTATTAAATTATATATTAATACTATTTTATACTCAATGTAGATAACTTGAGTGTTTCATGTTTCACACATACTATTTTAGACTCAATGTAGATAACTTAAATGTATTATGGTTCATTCTATTTTTGACTTTATGTAGCAATATTAAATAGATGTATTAAATTATATATTCATACTATTTTATGCTCAATGTAGTTAACTTGAGTGTTTCATGTTTCACACATACTATTTTAAAATCAATGTAGATAACTTAAATGTATCATGATTCATGTTGATTTTGACCTTATGTAGCGAATTTAAATGATTTAATTTGAATTATATTATATATTCATACTATTTCATACTCAATGTAGATAACTTAAATGTTTCATGTTTCACACATACTATTTTGGTACAATGTAGATAACTTTACTGTATAAAGAAAGCTTCCTACTATTATAGACCTAATGAAGTTAACTTGAACATATATAATATTTGATAATGTTTGGTAATCAATGTAGATTGAATACGTTTCATACTAATTTAGACTCTTTATGTAGATAACTTAAAAGTATATAATGTACTCATACTATTTTAACACAATGAAGTAACTTAAATGTATAATTTTTCATACAGTTTTTGACTCAAATATATTTATATCTTTAAAATGTATTATGCATTTATTTATTCTTTCAGACTCCAATATAGATAACTTGAATGTATCATGTATTCATACTTTTTTAGACTCTATGTATCATAATCAAAAATTATATTATATATTTATACTATTTTACACTTTACTTAGTTAACTTATATGTATCGATTTCATACTATTTTAGACTCTATGTAGATAACCTAGGTGTATCATATTTCGTACTATTTCATACTCAATTCGGATAACTTATATGCTTCATGTTTCATACTATTTTAGACTCAATGTAGAGATAGTTTTTATGTATCATGTTTCATACTATTCTAGACTCAATGTAGATAACTTAAATTTATCATGTATTCATACACTACTTTAGTTTCTACGTAGTGAATTAGAATATAGTATATATTCATAATATTTTGAACTTCACTTAGATAACTTGTATCATATGTATGATATTTAATTCCTTTTCATACTCAATGTGGTTAAATTATATTTAACATGTTTCATACCATTTTAGACTCAATGTGGATAACTTACATGTAATATCATGTTTCATACTATTTGAAACTCAATTATGCTAACTTAAATGCATCATATTTCATGCTATTTCAGAGTATATGTATATAACTCAAATATATACATTTTTCATACTATTTTAGAGTCTAAGTGCATAACTTAAATAACCTGTAATGTATAATGTATTCATACTTTTATCAATATGTAATGATTTCGATTCAAATGTATATTTTTCTATAATATATATGATAGAAAATATAAATTATTGAGGCTCGAATATGAAGTATTGTTCTTATAGAAATAAAACAGGCTGTTTCATCCATTTAGAGGTTATAACATGATGAGATTAAGGTTATGCTGAGACATTATAAATAAAAAATGAGAATATAATAGAGCAATGCATGACAATATGCAACTAAGTCAATATACATATATATACAAGTTTTATTTTGAAAAGGCATTACTTATGTTTTGTTGTTAGTGAGAGGTGATAGGGTAAAATATATTCACACGGGTAGTTATAGAATTTCAGTAATTTTCAGCCGGAGAATTTTATATATAAAATATTGAATACTGTTTCACATATATTACTTTACAGAGAAAATGGATGTATATTTGTTGATGCATAGTTTGTTTAATATTTTTGTCTCGATTATACTAATCATCCAATGTGATATTACAAAATAAATTTGTTTAAAATAAAGTGTATTCTCTATTCAACTCTCTCAGCTATCATCTACTGAGCATAGTATATGCATCACATATATATATATATATATATATGTATATATGCTGACTAGGTATGAGCAGCTTGTATATATATATATCTACATTGGTTGACATCCAGTAGCTCCGGTTTCATAGAAATACAGGCCACTAAGCTATACGTGACTATTTACAAATGGTGTGAGATGTTAGGTCTAGAGTAATGTGGAAGTGTAGCCGACTACTGTTATGCTAAATCATTTAATTACTATTAAATTGAATATTAGGTTCTAATTTCGTTCTATATTCCGTATATTCTACTCTTTCTTGAGAATACATTCTAAACAGAAATATTTTTCATAATCTATTTCAAATAGGTGGAGAATTTCCCATCCGTAAAACGTGCCCATTTATTAAGAATCGTCTGCTTTTTGTAATATTTTGACTAAAGATAGGTGAGATAATAACTCATTAGAAATAAATTCAAGAGTTTTATTAAGAATGAAGGCACTTTGGATCAGCAGTATTCAAGATAAAAGGTCAAAATAACACATATTTCAGAGAGACATAATGCAAGAAAGAATTTAAATCTCCAGTTTCGCCTACACCCCATGATTGAACTGCTTTCTCGCTTTCCTTAGATATAGGCCTATTTATAAACTTTTAAAACTTCCCATTCAATCTTCCTCCACTTATCATTTTTATGCAAACGTATTCCGTGGGTGTAGCATACCTCACAAATCATGATATTTTGAATTAATAAGTAATTTATAAATTCCATCGCCATCTTTCGATAAAATTTGTAACAAACAGATTACTGGCAATGTGTTTCTTTTCAATAATATCACCAAATATTATCTCTACAGACCTTACTGCAATGATATACGTTATTCAATAACGTATATTATTGCAGTAAGGTCTGTAAAGATAGTATTTGATGTAAATTTTGAAAAGAAACACATTTATAGTGAATTTATTTGTAACAAATAATAAGTCATTGCTATGAGAGATAATTATAGTGTACGAAGCATATTATTGATTCTTATTTCTGAAATTAGAACTCATAAGTTTTAACAAACTAGAATAATAAAATGACATAATTCTAAAACATAACTATATATTTACTTATACATATAGAGATTAGAATATAATATGGTACTGTGCTAGATACGATCGTATCTGATATTTTATGTGATAAACCTTTTACGAAATGACCGTATATAGAAACTATACCCACTGAGTCTTATTCAACTCGTTATAAAATAAAGGTGAATCTGCTTATACCTTATGTATATAATCCTGGAGGCCTTTACCATCATCTAGCGGTCTTCCTGACCTGCAGGGTTGGAATTTCGAACGTGGCTTTGATGTTGATGCCACACTGGCGTCTGCCAAGACCTGCATTTACAGAAATTTCCTCGGGGTGGAACTGGGAAGGTACCAAGAAGACCTTGCCTGAGAGAGTACCCTCTCAAGATGGCGGAGATAAATCGAGTGGCTTCGAAGAATTAAGATGTAAACATCGCTAATTTTTGTAAATATTGTCTAGAAGTCAATGGATATGTTTTACATTTTTAATTATGTCTAAATAATATTGAAAGAAGATAGAAGAGAGAGACTATATTCAATGCATTAATTGTAGTGTTATGTTTAAGGGTCTTCAAAAAAAAAAAAAACTTCGCCTTTACCCTTTAATATAATTTTGAAAGCTCTCAATATATAAACAATGAAAAACAAAATTTATTCAGCCAAAGGGTTTAATCGCAATTTTAAAGCATTTTTTTATTAAAACGATATTTGATAGAATTATTTCGTCATTTTCAATATATTTTCGGATATATAAAAAAGTTTAAAACATAAATATCCATTCCCAGCTTCCTAAACATGTGTTCAAATACATATTGGAATTGGATTATTCCTATATTTTGAAAGACATCTGAAACTTCAAGAAACAAATTGGCTTATAAACGCTTTCATTGATGTGAATTCTAGGTCTAATATGTTTTAAAAGGAACAATGCTAGACACTTACTACTTTTTAATATTTAGCAATTCACAGTTTTTTCTATTGAGAAACTTTAATTCAAAATGTTCACACCGATATTTGAAAATATATTCTCCAATGTTTATAGCCTTTGTGTTCTGTAAAAACACGAACATTCAAAGTATAGGACATTACTAACTAGTCGGCTTGACTTTCTGCAGCACTCTAGACCATGTCAGAGCAAATATGAAATATTAACAAAAATAATGAAGAGCAACCAAAATGTTCAGATAATAACCATATAGAGAAGACACACATCTTTTATAAAAATTTAACATAATTCAGTATAAAAAGCTTCAAAGGCTAGCAATGTTAAGGGAAAAACCTGTACGCATTTATTGTCTAATGTTTGCTTTTATAAAGGGAAAAGTAGATGGTAATTTTGCAAAGGGATGCAAACCTCATATAGTTTCTAATTCAGGTGTAAGGACCTTATCTAATCCAGTAAGAAAATTCCATCTCTAGTGTTTCCCCATAAAGACTTCTGTCTAGATAATAGAATGACTTTACCGTTGTATGCAATTATGCTCACTGTAGAAATATGTAACATTTATACTGAATGCGGTAATTAAACTAAATCCAAAGGTTTTAACTTTGAATATAATTGTTAGTTGTAAGATTCTATTTTAAATATATATAAAGGTACCTGGCCCATTTATTTATTTAATTCCCGACGTTTCAGTAACTCGCTGTCACTCTACTGAGAGGAATGATTATTTTGAATCCTATTTTATACATATATACATATATTAATTACATGTATTTAAGGAATTTATTTACGTATATAAAATCAAATAAGGCATATCCTGACCACGGGCACATGAACTTTTCAGATGGCAGAGCGCCATCTAGTGGAACAGAAATCAACTAATCAGAAAGCAACTCGTGGTCAGGCTATGCCCTTTTATTTTAATACCAACACATGACCTTTTTATTATTATTTTTCAACGTTAACGTATATGTATACGTACAAAATAGGATTTAAAATATATTTTTTCTCAGGAGAGTGACAGCGGGCTTTGAAGAATCGGGAAATAGAAAAACAATTGAATAAATTCGCAGGATGATATAGGTTGTTCCTGAAAGATTGCTAGCCATTGCAGGAGTGCTTGTACTTTAACAAGTTCAGCGCAAACAAAGGTAAATGGACGGCTTTCAGCTACCCATTGACATCAAAGTAGAGGAAAGTAGAGAAGCACCATGGTCACCTCGGTGAGATGATGAGTAAACCTGGAACACTTGGGAACATTGAACGTACTTTTGATATCAATTTATATATTCCATTACCATTCATATCGATAAATATTTTACAATTTATTTATGTCAATATGATTCCTTTTTATAATATCATCATATATTACCTCTACAGACCTTTCTATAATTATAAAAGGTTATTGAATGAGAGGGTTTTGCTCATTAGTGGTGAACCCTCTTAGTGGTTTCGCCAAATTAATCTCCAGATCGCTCTTCTATTGTATTGGATTGGTTTTCTTATATATCCTGCATTTTCTGAGAAAAGCTGCTAAAGGGTGTTTAGGTAACCTATGGGCATAGTTTTATAAATCTGTATAGGTGCATACCTATAATATAAAGGAATTGCATCGAACAAAGCTCTTCTGAAAATATGGTTTCATATCGAAAAAAAAAAGCTATATGTACTTAGATTTTTTATGTGTTATGTTTAAGGTTTATGTAAACCTTACTTATTTCCCACTGAATATATCAATACCCTTTTCACCTATTTAATACACAGAATCAATAAAAATCTAGAGGTTAAAGAAAAATTTTACTTCATCAAATTTATATTTTAAGTTTTCACGCTGAGCTGTCCAACTTGTATGATAATTTAAACGAATTAATTATTGATTTTATATTCATGAAATATTTAAGGAAAAGAGGGGAGATTTTATAATTTTTTTTTATATTTACCTCAACATGTTCATTCTAAACAAGAAATCAGTTATTTATTTTTGTGGTAAGGGCACTTAGAGAGAGAAATTTATATTCATTTTTCATGTAGGGTAATCAATTTAGTGTATATATGAAATTAGTTTAATCAAGACCCACCCAGAAGTCCAACTCCTCCTCTACGTAGCGAGCGGTAGAAGCAGCACAAGTAAGGAACTGCCCTGTAGGGTGAAGTACGGTGTCGTGAGCCCCGAGCCGCTACGGTAACCGTGAGCAGGGAACTCTGAAATGTGGCTGACTAACGGGACAATGGAACCCCTTTTCCATGGAGCAATGGACATGACAACACCACCTCCAGCTTTATGAAGAAAGCATATTCTTACCGAAAAACAAAATGGCAATCAATAAGGTCGGCCTCTGTGCTTTCGCAATAATATTTTTGGATATCAAATACCCTAATGCCAAAATTGCCCAATTTTCTATACGGATTAATGGCTTTGTGCAACCATTCGAATAAGATTCGAGTAGTTTTAATACTGAATCATCTCGAGTTCTGTTCATTGTTCAATGACCCCGAAGTGTTCCAGTTATAGGAATGGTTGAAGAGCTATATAGATGTATGGTACAGTGAGTTCTCTCTCAGTTATCGGACTGGTCGGACTCCCACGGTGCCACCAACTTGGGAACAGCGATGGACACTGAGTCCTCGCATGGATCGGCAGCGCTCCCTGGGTCCCAGGCCGGGACCTGCAGGGTGATGGTAGCGGTGGTCTCGTTTACACACTCACGGGACCCTGACGGCGAGGACAGTCTGCAACGCCACGTAGTATGATGCCAGGTAGTTGTAAAGGACATATAACGTAAGTAAACATGTACCTGCATACTGCCAGGTAGTTGTAGAGAACTAAAGATACTTCGGTCAGTAAATATTTTTATTATCTCGACGTTTCGACAAAAATATTTTGTCCTCATCAGAAGCGAATAAAAATTAAAACATTTGGCAAGGCGTTAAAAAATTCTCTTTGCCATATGTTTTAATGTTTGTTCTACTTTTTTTCGTTTTTTATTATAGTTAATAATAGTGACCTCCTTATATATATTTTTTTTCAATACTGGAAACACTTTATAAACAGAACGCTTATACTTCCAGAAAGATCAATTTTAAGGAATGTAAACTCTACTAAAATACTATAAAGTAGAATGGCTTACTTTGTCCTCTAATGATAAATTGTTGTTTAAAGCCAAATTGTATCAAATATCGTCTTTAAAAATGAATATATATATATTATTAATATTTTATAACATTTACAGATAAAGATTTATATTGGAAAAATATGATAATGAATAAATTGTTACAGAAGAACATTTTAAGTGATTAAGAAGTAAAAAGGCACACCTGATCGTGCAACTAAATGGTGCTGATGGCTCTTGCGATCAGGAAAATACTTTTTTATTCCTAATTTAACCATCTGATCCTAGTAAATTTTACTTTTGTATATACTTTTTTCTCACATCACATTTACATTATTGTCAAATGAACTTATATATGTGTGGAGAATAAATAAAATTGGTAAATATACAACACAAACACCTCACAGGCATCACCTTACACATAGTTGTGAGAAAGATCGACTAAATATACTTTTTAATTCTTTCGTTGTACTTCCAATTTTGTTTCAGGAATAGTAATAAGTTAAAATATAAAAATATTGCCGTTCTTCCACAAATGGAGGCTAAGCTAGCAGCATATCTGAATACCTTGCAAGTAACAGTACAATAGATCTCCCAGTATAATCTCAATCACTAATGGATTGATCTGGCTGATTCCTTTTAACTATTGTTGCATCATGATTAATGCGCCTATTTTTAAAATTATTTATAATATTATTTTTAATATATTTAAAATTCAAATTATAAATTTATTTATTTTTATAAAACAGATTATTAATATAAAATATTATGTACTATAAAACATTTGTATTTTGATACACTAAATACCCTACATGCTTTAAACTTTGATGTGGTAAATAAAGGGAGATTCTAGGTGCTACCTAAATTTATAGTTGTCTTATTATTGACTGGTTTAACCTTGTAAGATGGTTGAGACACGTTCTGGAAAGATGCAAGACACGTCTGAGGAGAGACTCAAGACTGAAGAATCTGCCAAACCGCAGCCCAGTGCAACAATTGGTAGAGATGCAAGTGCCGACCCAGTTGTTTTGAACCCCAACATAGACATCCCCAAATATGATGGAACAGAAAACCCTCGCCCATGGATTGAGTCCCTTGAAGAAATTGGCTTCCTGTACCACTGAGAAGAATATATTATTTCTCGCTATGCAGCCATGAACATGATTGGTAGCGCCAAAACCTGGCTGGACCTACACAAGATAAGTTTTCCCAGCTGGGAACATTTCAAGAGCCGCCTAATTCAGGATTTTGGCTCAGACGCCAACAAAGAAGAATTGAAGATGAGGCTGAACAGAATGCAGCAGTGGAATGAACCTGCAATCAGGTTCGCAGAGGATATCCTGGTTCTGTGCAACAAGGTCGACCCCCAAATGGAAGAAGAGAATAAAATAAATTGGGTTATTGGAGGGTTAAAGAAAGAATACTCTTTTGCCCTCTACTTAAACCCTCCTAAGAATACCAACGAACTCCTAAGATTGTGTAAAAAGATGGATTTGTTTGAAAATAATTATCAAGAACGTATAGAAAAATCAAAGGTTCTATATAATGGACCACGCTCTCCTCGTTCCCACCATCAAGAGCAATGGAAGAACGCTCCGTCGACCAGAAGACCAGACCAGAACACCTCCAAGCCCCAGGCCCCCGCTCCGAGGTACTACCAGAACACCCCCAAGCCCCAGGCCCCCGCTCCGAGGTACTACCAGAACAAGCCGCTGCCCCAGGTATCTGCCCCTAGACGATTTTACACTCCCATTCCTGAGCCAAAACCGGTCTACCCAAGGAAAACCTACAATAAGAGTCCAGATTCAAACAGGAATAGGACAGAAGACGGGAGACCAATATGTTTCAAGTGTAACAAGCCAGGACACGTAGCGCGGTATTGCAGAGTCAAGTTTGTGAGGATCGTAGAAGAGGACCCCTCAGTTTCCCAAGACAAGAGCCAAGAAAATCTTCAAATGGACGAAAGGAAAGATTATACACGGCCTCGCCTCTATGCGGATGTTTGTAATGACACACAAACGAATATTCCTACACGGAATAGATATTCCGTGTTGGAAGATTTAAACTAAGTGTCGCGCCTGATTCCTTCAATCAAAGCAAGTCGACCATAAATGGAATTAGAAAGTTGGACCCTAGGTACAAAATTAATATTAATGTGGACAAGATAGGGTTATGCGAAGCTTTGATTGATACAGGCGCCGATCTTTCAGTGGTCGACCTAAGAACAGCACTTTTTGCTGGCCGTGAAATAAATAGTCTCACTAAAACGTGTTCAGGACCCGATGGAAAAAAATTAGATATGGTAGGTAGCATTATTTTAGATTTAAAAATTGAGGACACTGAATTATCCCACGAATTTGTAGTAATGGACGCGCATCTACGAACTCTTATTCTTGGACGAGATTTCCTTAAAAAAATGAATGCTAAAATTGATTGTAAACGAGAAACAATAAAATATAATTTGATGAGTAATCATGACGTAAGCAATTATGATCTAAAAAAATAAAGAGCACTACAGATACCGTTATACCTAAACTATCGATTAAATTGATTAGGGCCTCAATAGAAGCAGAGGATGGCGAATATGTCATCGAAGAGAACAACAGAATGACTCAAACAAATGGTCTTCGATTGGCAAGAAGTTTGCTTACTGTCACGGATAAGAAAACCCATATCTGGATAACGAACCCTTATCCTCGACCTTTAAAAATCATGAAAGACCAAACATTGGCTTATGGAAGTCTTCCTGCAGGGGTAAATTTTATAGAGAATAAAGAGAAGCAGAATGAAAATGACGAAATACAATTTCAAATAAACAAAAATTTATCATTTAAAGAACAAGAGAGGTTAAAACAAATTTTGGCCAAGTATACTGATTTGTTCTCATCGAGGTTAGGTAGGACCAGTTTGGCAAAACATCAGATTCATACAGAAGACGCAAAACCAATAAAGCACAAGCCTTACCGGGTAAGCGCTAAGGAACGAACCATCATAAAGGATCAAATAGACGAGATGCTCGAAGAAGGAATAATTAGACAATCTTCAAGTCCCTGGTCCTTTCCCGTTATATTGGTCAAAAAACGAGATGGCAAATACAGATTTTGTGTGGACTACAGGAAATTAAATGAAGTAACAGTGAAGGATGTTTATCCAATCCCAAGAATTGATGATGTAATGGATACTCTCCAAGGATCCAAGTACTTCTCAGCAATAGATCTCAAATCGGGATATTGGCAAGTCGAAATTGAAGAGAGAGACAAAGAGAAGACGGCTTTCACTACTGCACATGGGTTATATGAATTCAACGTAATGCCCTTCGGTCTATGCAACGCCCCTGCTACTTTTGAGAGGAACATGGACAATGTCCTCGGAAATCTGAGATGGCAGATTTGCCTTTGCTACCTGGACGATGTAATTATATACAGCTCGGACTTTCCAACCCACATTAAAAGACTTGAAGCTGTCCTCAGATGCTTCAGCGAATCTAATTTAAAACTGAACGCCAAGAAATGCAGATTTGCTTTCGAGGAACTTGAGATCCTTGGACATATAACCAACCAAGAGGGTATAAAACCTGCCGAATATAATATCAAAGCCGTTAGAGATTTTCCTCAGCCCAAGAAGGCCAAAGAAGTGCAATCATTCCTAGGAATGTGCTCATATTATAGAAAATTTATTAAAGATTTCTCATTAATCGCTGACCCATTGACCAGTCTCATCAGAAAAAAATGTGCAATTTATCTGGACAGGAAAACAGGAAGAAGCGTTCCAAAACCTTAAAAAAGCTCTTATGAATCCGCCAATTTTAGGTCACTTTGATCCAAATGCAGCCACCTGCATTCACACAGATGCCTCTAACATCGGCTTAGGCGCAACACTAATTCAAAATATCGGTGGCGAAGAGAAGGTAATATCATATTTGAGCCGAACCCTAAGTAAACCTGAGCAAAATTATTCAACCACCGAAAAGGAATGTTTAGCTGTAGTGTGGTCGATATCAAAATTACGGCCCTATTTATATGGAAGGCACTTTAAAATCGTAACTGATCATCACGCACTATGCTGGCTTAAGAATTTAAAAGATCCGACCGGTCGATTAGCACGATGGGCACTGAAGATTCAGGAATACAATTTCGAAATTATACACAAATCGGGAAAAAAACATCTGGACGCTGATGGTCTATCTAGAGGACCCTTACCAGAAAACGAATGGGACGAGGATTATGAAAGACTATTTTTGAATCAAATAATAGACGAAAAGGATGATTTTATTGAGAATATTAAGGAGAACCTTAGTGGAAACAAGCGTTCAATTACACAGAACTTTAAAGAAGAAAATGGGTGTCTCTACAAGAAAAATCCAAATCCTGAAGGTAGAGAATGGTTGCTGGTAGTGCCAAAGAAGAGAAGGAAAGAAATCATGAGCGAATACCACAACCATATGCTGAATGGCCATCTGGGCGTCGCCAGAACCACATACCGATTGAAGAATAAATACTATTGGCCTTCCATGCTGAAAGATGTTTCCGAATTTGTAAAGACGTGCCATCTTTGCCAAAGTCGGAAAGGTTCAAATCAGTTGCCATCTGGACTTCTACAACCTATTCCCCCAGCTAACTACCCTTTTGAAAGAATCGGAATTGACTTTGTTGGCCCCTTGCCATCAACGAAAAGAAGAAGGAAATGGATCATTGTGTTGACGGATTATTATACCAAGTATGCTGAAACAAAGGCAGTACCAGAAGCGACAGTGAAAGAAGTCTCTACATTTTTAATCGAACATATATTTTTACGTCACGGGGCTCCAAGATTTCTTATCAGCGACAGAGGTTCACAATTCACTAGAAATTTGATGAAGGAGGTTATGAAAATGTGCAAAGTTAAACATTGCTTCACAACGAGCTACCACCCCCAGACTAACGGACTAACGGAACGGCTAAATAGAACTTTAATCAATATGATCAGCATGTATGTGAATACGGATCAGAAGAACTGGGACGAAATCCTTCCTTTTATCACCCACGCATATAATACCACAATTCAAGAAACCACAGGCTACTCTCCATTTTTCCTGTTGTTTGGGAGGGAACCCATGTCCCTCTTAGACGACGAGAATATCCCAACGGACTGTAACATGGACGATTACGACGAATATATAGAAAACTACTTAGATTAAATAGCAAGGACGAGACAGGTAGTCATTAAAAACACAGAGAAGACTCAGGAAAGAATGAAAAGAAACTATGACAAAAAACACAACGAGAGAATCTATGAACCAGGACATTTAGTGGCAGTTTGGACACCAGTCAGGAAAATCGGAAAATGTGAAAAACTATTGAGAAAATATTTTGGGCCATATCAAATATTAAAGAAGCTGTCCAACGTAAATTACTTAATTGAGCCGAAAGATAATCCGGGCCAAGACCCATTGATTGTCCATGTCTCAAGACTCAAACCCTATTTTGAAAGAATTGATGAGGTCACTCACGAGGACGTGACGACCTCTGGAGAGGGGGAAGTGTTGCATCATGATTAATGCGCCTATTTTTAAAATTATTTATAATATTATTTTTAATATATTTAAAATTCAAATTATAAATTTATTTATTTTTATAAAACAGATTATTAATATAAAATATTATGTACTATAAAACATTTGTATTTTGATACACTAAATACCCTACATGCTTTAAACTTTGATGTGGTAAATAAAGGGAGATTCTAGGTGCTACCTAAATTTATAGTTGTCTTATTATTGACTGGTTTAACCTTGTAAGATGGTTGAGACACGTTCTGGAAAGATGCAAGACACGTCTGAGGAGAGACTCAAGACTGAAGAATCTGCCAAACCGCAGCCCAGTGCAACACTATGTACTGCCTTTGTTCGCTCTACTTCCTTGTTCAACTTTCGATAAGCCCATAGAACAAGAACAATAATAGAGGTACAACAGGGAGAACATAATTTTATGTTGGAAAATATACAAAGAAACTATACAAGTACGAGTCTAATTGGACCTATTTAGATGCTACAATAATACAATAAAAGTAAAACGTGCTAATAACTCATTTAATATGGTGGTTTTATGAGGCAAAAATGTCTTATAAGAAAAATAGAATGAAGGATAATATTGTCTGTTATACAATTATCTATTTTTCCTAGAGTTTACAGATAAAACCCCCAGGATTTGATTTCAGAGAAATTAGCCAATTTCTATTCAGTAAGTTCAGTCTATCGCTCTTATCAATACAGAAGCGGCTTCAATTCCACATCTTTCGTAAGAAGTGGTAAAATCGGACGATTCTGCAAAAAGATCTTTAGGTATTGACTTGCTAATTTTTTATAAAAGAGAGAGGTTTCCGCCAAATTCTAATCGAATTAAATTATAACATAAATGAATCTTTGCCTAGGTAAATTAAACCTTCGTAGCCATTGCCTATATATAACGGAATTTCAAATAAAAGGCAACCTAATTGTTAGGATATTAGAGTAATTGGTGATTCTTCAACGTATAGATAGGGAGAGAGAAATACACACTCATGGACAAAGCTTAAGGAAGTTTCACTTTCAGCCTGTATATCGGGATTAACAATAACTCTGAATGATATTATAGTGACCTTTATTGGAGACACAAGAGATAAACAAGTGTGTATACACTCATGGACAAAACTTAAAGAAGTTGTACCTTTTAGCATGTATATCGGGATTCAGACAATAACTCTGAAATACACTGCGTGACATTGAAAATGGAACACCAAGAAATAGTGGCCAGAAAATTATGCAAATTTCAGGGTAGACGCGCCTAACCGAGTTATGCAAATGATGTAAAATGCGCAGCTCACGTGCGCACATGGAGTAAGATATAAGGGAAGGAACTTGCAGAAAGGACAGTATTCGTGTCGTTATGTCGATAATGCCAGGTCATCGTAAACGGAGGCAGTTCAAGCAGACAGAAGCTTTTACGAGGGGCATGGTGATCGGACTGAAAAGGGCAGGTTGGTCCATACGTCAAATCGCAGCTGATACACACCTTGGTGCGTCCACGGTGCACCGACTGTGGAGAAGATGGTTGGAACAAGGAAATGTGGCAATTTATAGGAATGTCGGTGCAACCAGAGTGACGTCAGCACGTGTGGATCGGCGTATATTTCGACAAGCAGTGGCGGCCCCACAAGCCACTTGTACCGCCATCCTGCAACATGTGCAAGACACCCTAGATCATTCCATCTCGACCAGAACCATTTCCCGTCGATTGGTTGCTAATGGCTTGCACTCATGCCGTCCGCTAAGAAGACTGCCATTGACCCCACCGAATAGGCGCCAACGTTTGGAATGGTGCCGGGCTAGATCGACGTGGATGACGGAATGGCACAGGGTCGTGTTCTCAGATGAGTCGCGTTTCTGCTTGTCCAGTGATAGTCGCCGTGTACGCGTGTGGCGTCGACGTGGAGAAAGGTCCAATCCGGCAGCAATTGTGGAACGCCCCACCGTGCGACAACATGGAATCATGGTTTGGGGCGCAATCGCGTATGATTCCAGGTCACCTTTACTTCGTATTCAGGGCACTATGACGGCCCAACGATACGTTGATGATGTGCTGCGACCGGTGACACTCCCCTACCTTCAGGGGGTACCCAATGCCCTTTATCATCAGGGTAACGCCCGACCGCCCACTGCTCGCATTAGCCAACAAGCTCTGCAATATGTACAGATGCTTCCCTGGCCACCGTACTCTCCTGATCTCTCACCAATCGAGCACGTCTGGGACATCATTGGACGCCGTTTGCATGCCTTGCCACAGCCGCGTTCAGAAGACGAACTGTGGCAAATGGTTGAGAAGGAATAGAGAGCCATCCCTCAGGACGCCATTCGTACTCTGATTGACTCTCTACCTAGACGTGTTGCTGCGTGCATCGCCGTCCGCGGTGGTCCTACTTGCTACTAAGCCGACGCCGTTCTCGCTCTGTATTATGACTATCATTTTGAAATGAAGATCACTTATTGTTCGTCCCTGTCTCTCTCTGTCTGCCGAGTTTCATCACTTTCTGGCCACTATTTCTTGGTGTTCCATTTTCAATGTCACACTGTGTATATTACAGTAACCTTTATTGAAGACACACGAGATAACAATGGAGGCACCAAAATCTGGTCGTAGAATCATTACTCTTGAAAAAATAAGATAACATCACCACAAAAAGTATCACAACTTGCAAAACTTAAACAAGTATTTTTTCATTTTGTGTTTAATAATTGTTTTAATTCTCTTTTAATTTTTAATAGGGAGTGACTTTATTTTTGAAAGCGATATTCCCTAAATAGATTTGTTCGCTTGATATTGTTTATATTTATTTATCCACTTATTATATGCCAATACGACGATATATATATTAAAAATAAGGCTTATTTTGGATTTAAAACGTTTTATTCATCCAATATTTCGATGGACCAATCGTCCATCTTTTACGAGGTTTTTGTTATGAAGCACACAGCAGGTCGCGTGCTTCAGGTGAGCCACGGACGTCTTACAAGCTTGTAGGGCGATAAACCATCTAATGTATACATTATAAATAAAATTAAATATAAACAAAGAAACGCAATGTAATATATGAAGCAATTTAATTAATTAAAGAAATAAATAACAAATAAATATGAAATCAATCAACAATTAAAAATAGAATAACTCGGGGGGGGGGGGGGAATATATATAAATATCATATTAAATACCTAAAATTCAAGAAATATGAAATTAAATAAATATATAAATATTATAACTTTTAAAGAGGTTCTAAACTTAAGAGGTTTTACATCTGGTAAGTCAATTTTCCTATTAAAATTATTTTTATTTTCTAATGAGCTCCAGCTTTCTAAAAATAATCGGCAATATTTTTCTTTGATATTTTGATATATTATAGATGTGTGATCGAAGTCTGGAGTGTGACTTTTGTTGAATGCGTGATCTACCAGTAGGGATGTGGGGCTATGGTGCTTTAGTGCAGATTTGTGTTGGTTGATTCTTTCAGATAAAGATTTGCTGGTTTCTCCTATATATATATATTGCCTGGCAGGATTTACATGGTATTTTATACATGACGTTGGTTCTATTTTCTGGGGTACAAATCTGTTTTGTGTCGGGGTGACGGAAGATGTTTCTTTAACTTGGGTTGGGTTGATATCTTGTTGTTATATTATGTTTTTTTAAACTTCTGGCTATTCTTTCACACCCATATCTATAAGGCAAGGAGCAAATAATGTTCGGGGTTAAGACCTGACTATTGTTCGTGGATGGAATTTTTGGTTTATAGAATTGCTTTTTGATGAAATTTTTATGATAATTATTACTTTTTAGTTCTTGAAATAGTCTTGCTCTTTCACTTTTTGTTCCAATATTATTTATAAAATGTGTAGTCAACCTCTTGGAAAGTGTTTTAACTACAAAGGTTTCATGATGAATGGGACCAAAAGAATGGAAATTCAGGTAGCTTCCTGTGTGAGTTGGTTTGCGATAAATTCTTGTGTCAATTTTATTCTGATTTCTGGTCAGTTGTATGTCTAAAAATGGTAAAAAAAATTGTTTTCTTCCAATTCATAAGTGAATTTTAAAAAGGCTTAAGACCATTTTAAAAATTTAGAATTATGGAAACATCCATTTTTGTGATGCATAATACATCATCAATGTAGCGTTTCCATACTAATATTTGTAGTTTTGTAGATTCAACTATTAAATTATCAATATTGTCCATGAAGATATTTTCCAATGCAGATGATATAGGATTTCCCATTGGAAGCCCTTTGACCTGTTTGAAATATCTGTCCTTAAAGTTGAAATAGTTAAATGATAGACGAGTTTAATCAGGTCTATAAGAGCTTCATTTGGGATAGGGAGGGGTAATTCTGAGTGGGGGTTTATAAATTCTTGGAGAGCCAGAATTGCCTAGTCATGTAGGATAGAAATATAGGAATGCAAATCAAAAGTTGCCTATTAACAATTACTCTCAAGCGAATTATTCGATAATGGAGAGTTTTTTTTCTTCCCTACGTTTTGTCTATGAGTGTATATCGTTGGTTAGTAAAATAGAACTTATCGAAGTAATTGCCTAAATCAAACTTAATTTCGAACAATAAGAACGTAAGTATTAGGATAGATGGTTAATGTTTGACATATAGGAAGAGAGAGAAAGAAATCCTGAATATAGTGTCACGTAAAGACAGTTTCTGATAATCCATTCCCGCCTGACTGTGTGAAACATTAAGACACATAGATACAGGCTCTGAGATGGAATAATGCGGTCCGACTAGCCGCGAGGTACTGACGTGCTGTTGGCAGGAGGAGGCTTGGCGGCCGCCCCGTTGTCCAGGTTGTGCAGGTCGCTCGTGCTGTGTGAGTGACGCCCAGAGAACAGCCAGCGGCCTGTCTCTGGCTCCGGCTGCAGCCGCGACCGCCGGCCTCGCATACTGCCGAAGTTACAGAACCTGCCGCAGGACAAACTCTAGTCAAGCCATGCATCAGCATTGCTTATTCATGTACAGAGCATAAATTCGTTATATTAACCAATTTTATAACCCTTTTTACACACAATTTTATGAAATCCATTCAATATTTGCATATATCGAGAAAGGTTAGACAATTGTAAATTTAAACAATACATTGATTTTTCTAATCAATTGGGTTACAGAAAAAAGAGTAAATTAGATTGATAGATGAAAAGGTGAAAGAATTTTATGAATTAAGAACGAAATAAAATTTCTCTATATGTAAACTTGCTAAAAAGAAGTGTCAAGATTGGAATAGGTATATACACTTATGGAAAAAAACATAAGGATTTTGTACCTTTTAGCATTTATATCGGTATGCAGACAATGACTCTGAAAGATATTTAATATACAGTGACCTTCATTAAAGACACACACGAGATAACCAAGTGTGAACATAGTTGACTCTATATCCTGAAAAAAAAAAAAGGACCGGCAGCAACAAAGACTTTCTAATTCCCTATATTCGCATATATCGCTTTGCCCGGGGGATCATGATTCAATTGGTATCTTGGTATCACACAAATATCGAATAAAATTCACTCAAATCTACTTAATACTCACCTCTGAATCAGAAATTCCATTGGACCAAAAATAAAGTATCGAAATATAGCTATGGGACTTTTCTTCTATTTAACTGGAAGATTTCCATCATATTTGGTAGCGACACAGTGTGATTATGAGAAATCAATCATTAATCACTGTACTAGGGTTCAATGTCGACGTGAAGTTTGACTTCCTAGGACAATATCTATTGATTTATTTAGAATGATTTTGTTGTTGGTAACTTTTTCCAAAGAAGAGCCTCAGATATCTCGGTACATCTCTATCACAGCAGTCGCAATGTCCTCTAGAGTGTGTAACGCTGCTGTTCTGGGTCCATGTCAATTTTCTGTTGTTGTTGCCGTGTCCAATGAAGACCCTTAGATGTCTCTATGCCTCTCTATAATATAAATCGAATTGCCTTCATCTTGGGTGTGTAAATCTGCTGTTCTGGGTCTCCATGTCAATTTATGCTGTTGTCGTGTCCGATTAGAGCCTCAGATATCGCCATGCATCTCTATCACAGCAGTCGCAATGTCCTCTTTCTTGGGTGTGTAAAGCTTCAGTTCTGGTTCCATGCCAATTTACTGCAAGGCCATTGTTGGACATAAGAATATGTGGGTAGGTGCTCTAGTTTGTTTTTATACCCCAGTAGTTAAAATATTGGATTTACAAAGAGTTTAACAAATACACTGAATAACGCCGGTTTCTCATGGCTTATTGGATGCTCGGATCACAATATATTGCAAAGTTATATTACTTTGATTATTAGGACCATGTCAGATCAATCGATACAAGAAGACCAATCCAGAATAAGAAATTTAAATATTTATCCACATTATAAAAATTTCCATACGTCAATAGAAATAGGATGCTTCCTAACCGATGGTTTCCCATTACCAGTCAAACGATGTATAGCCAATCGAGAATACTATTTACAGCCTTTCAAAAAAAAAACACGTTCTGACCTTTGAAGCCAAAAACTTAATATGTACACTGTGTGACAAGGAAATTACTGAAGAAATCCCTTATTACCTGCTAAATTGTACAGCCCTTGATGCAGAGAGAAAGGCCCTATATCAACAAATTAAATGTACCAACACTTCACCCTACGTATTGCTTTCAAAAATATCAGCAAACAAATCTAAAGCAATAGCTTACTATAAATATTTTAGATCATCAATATGTAAGGACCAATCAACAAGTGAATGACTTTGAGACGAAGAGTAAAGCCAGTTCAATTTCTATTTCACTACCTATGTTAATAACACAAGATGATTATTACTTTACCCAATTGGGAGAATCTGTATGTGGGGCAGGTCCCTAATAAAGGCTTTTGTGTGTGTGTGTTATACCCCAGTAGTATGGAAAGATATCTGGAGAATTACATCTATAAAATCCACGAATCTGTTCTAAGTTGGGCATCAACTTAAACTAAGAGGGAACTGAAGAGCTAGAGATATTTTTAGTTATAGTATATAAATAAAAAATTAAAAACATGCACTTTCTCAAAACCAATAATGTTTCTCTATATGCCCCATAAATCTATCGATTTTTGTCACATTCTAGTAATTCTTGACGTATGATTCATTTGCCTTGAAGCGTAATTTTGAATGCGTCATTTATATCTAGATTTTACTAATGAATAACCCAATCAACTCTATAATCTTGAAAATAGAGGATGCTTAACTGAACGCCAACCTTTTTCAAGGTATAACAGCGTATTTAAGTCAACAACAAACTCAGCACCACATAACGTCAATAGAATTAAGTCAAAAATATGTTCCACCTATATATTGGAAGTACAGCGAAAATATTATGCTGTGTATTTGGTGGGGCCAGCTAGGAATGAAATATTATGAGCTGCTACAACTGAAGGAAAGGATTACAGGGGAGGTCTCCCGAAGACAATTGAAGCGTTTGGGCCGAGCATTGCGAGAAAATGGCTGTAATACACCAATAGACATGCTAAAGTTATTTTGCAACATGATAATGCTCGACCACATGCTGCAGAACCCGTTAAAACGTACTTAGAAACCTTCAAATAAGAAGTCCTACCCCACCCGCCGTATAGCCCAGACATTGCTCCTTCCGATTGTTATCTCTTCGGATCAATGTAGCATGGCCTGGCTGACCAGAACTTCTCCAATTACGATGAAGTCAAAAAATGGAGATGGATGAATGGATAACAACCAAAGAGCCGGCCTTCTTCTGCGATGGGATCCGTCAATTGCCAGAAAGATGGGAAAAGGTAGTGAACATTGAAGGTCTAACCAATATTTCACAATAAAGCTCTAAGTTCCGAAAAGGAACCGCACGAACTTATTTATTCTTTCAATATTTATGTACTATTTTTCCATATTCATTGAGTATAGGCAATATTATATATATTTTAACTTAATTCTATTGAGGTTATGTGGTGCTGAGTTTGTTGTTGACATAAATACGTTGTTATATCTTTAAAAAGGTTGGCGTTCAGCCAACTACAATATTGGTAAATAAATTATATTTTAATACAATATATGCCTTTTAATTAGAAAGGTGTATATATATATATAATTACATAGAGTTGAGTATTGAAGGTGAGTTGTGTTGCCGTGCTCACCGCTTCTTGTGGGAGATCTGGGACTGCGCCCTCTCACACAGTCCGCGGTAATGGTCCGACCGCAGGAAGCGCGGGTAGGTGTCGCTCTTCATCAGCTGGAAGACATGCTGCTGGGCTTGCTCGAAGGCATAGCGTGATGGCTTCTTTATGGCCTCGAGCGTGTGCTCCAGAGTTCTGCTGTCCAGGTTCACTTCGAACGGGGCTCCTGGCTCCAGGAACTGCTCGTGGATGTCCCTGACTCGGCCGTCCAGAGGCCCTCCCGCCCGTTTGAGCTCTTGTACGGCTCGCCAGAAGGCGATGTTCTCGTGGCTGAATTCCTTCTTGAGGTACTCCTCGAACTCTCGCAGCCCCGTGGGATCTCCCAGGAGATGGTCGAGTGAGATGGTCCATTTCCTCAACCTTCTCTCTGTCGGAACGTCCGCCCTGTCACATCTCTGCGTTAGGCGTTTATCACAGCTATCCAGCCCATGTTTATGTGAATGATAGCTACCCCAGCAAATCATTTTACTTTATTGATAAATTGAGAGTTCAAAATATCAAAAATTAACTTAATTTATTTATATTATTCATATAAATATAGTATCTGGATAATTTTTAAATGAACATATGAAGTAAAGCATCATTATATCATATATATTCCTATTTGGCCAATTCTGGAATAATTGAAAATCAACGTTTAGTTGATATTCATTCCGATAGATGGCGCAAGCCATCAGCAACTTTCGGTTGCACAATCAGGAAATGCCTTTTTTCTCAATTTATCTAACTGATCCAAGTACAAATTCACTTTTGTACTATTTTCAACATATATTCATCAAATCACGTTTCAAGGCGCATCAGTAGGCATTAATGTATCGTGTTTATAACATTTTATAAAGAGCAATGCTCGAAGCATGTATTTATACTTATTTTTATATGTATTTGTACGGTTCTAAAAATTATATTAATGTTTAAATATACATTTTTTTCCCAAAATTCATCATCGCTGTACTAGATATAAAAACAAACAGCCTAATATAATATTAGACCGGTATGGTTGAATAAACTGAAACTGGAGGAGTTACTACTGACCCTCAGGCTCTCCCAATAATTTCAGTAAAGGCGCACACAGTATAAGGTTGTTTTAGTTGTTTGTTTTAAAAATTGATTTTCGTGCTGACAATATTTTGTATTGTTCTTTATCCAGCTACCTGTATGAATGTCAGACTACCTCCAACATTTTATTGATTCCACAAGTTGAAAAGATCAATTCAACTGATCGTTTTGATGAAAGCCAATTGGAAATATCTGCAGCACATAATGAGGAGAAATTATGATGCATTATTAAAATAATTTCACTATTATAAATATATATATTTGGGAATTCAAATCAAATAGATTTGAAATATGAAAAAAACATTTTATAAAAATATTGATATTCTTTAAGACTAATACATACCAATTTTAAATGAGATGTAACTTCTGAATTGTGAGAAAAATGGAAATAAAATGAAGCAGTCATTTCTAACGACAACACACAACGTGTTATATAATATCATAGTAAGAAAATAATATATATGTCCTGATCATACAACTAAAGGTTGCTGATGTTTTGCGCCATATATCTGAATAAATATCAAATAAACGTTCATCTTTAATTATTCAGAGAGAACAGGAGATACCTTATTCCTTAATTTATCTACCTAATCCAAGTACAAATTTACTTTTATACTATATATTTCACATAATATGATATTTAATAATTTAAAATGAAAGAAAGAGAGAGAGAGAAAATTGGCAGTTCCTGACCGTTTACATGAGCATTTTAGGTGTCAACTAGAAGATATAAAGTGTTATGTTGCAACTTATGGTCACTCTATAGTTGAGTGAGAGATGCTAACAAGGGTTGGTTGAGGCTCCACTGGGCGGTGTCCTCGGTGATCCAGGGGTTGCTGGGGAAACAGCCGTGGAGGAACGGGTCGAACTCCTCGGTGTCCTCTGTGGAGTGGATCAGCCTGACAACAACATTAATTTACTGTCAGAAGGTACAGCCACAACTGTAGTCAGTTACAACATCGATTATATTACAAGAAACCTCACAAATAACAGGGGCATAATTTCATATCGAGACTTATTCGCAGTAAAAACACCGTTGTAGATTTGTATCAGCCTAGCGACACCAGTAATTTACTGTCAGAGAGCCATCCACAACTGTAGTTTTAATTTGAACATCAATTATTTTAGATTTAGCTTCACAAACAACAAAAGCATAGTTTCATATCAAGACTTATTCTCAGTACAAACACCAATCTAGAATTGTATCAGCCTGGTTACACCAGTAATACACTGTTGGGACGTACATCTACATGGACAACTGTAGACAGTTACAATATCAATTATATTGCATTTAACTTCGAAATATCAAGAGAATAGTTTCATATCAAGACTTATTCTCAGTACAAACACCAATCTAGAATTGTATCAGCCTGGTGACACCAGTAATACACTGTTAGAACGTACATCTACATGGACAACTGTAGACAGTTACAATATTAATTATATTGCATTTAACTTCACACACAAACAACAAGAGAATAGTTTCATATCAAGATTTATTCTCAGTACAAACACCAATCTAGAATTGTATCAGCCTGGTAACACCAGTAATACACTGTTAGGACGTACATCTACATGGACAACTGTAGACAGTTACAATATCAATTATCGTTCAATTTGGACAGCACTGTATGCGTTTACAAGGGCGTCGGGAACAAGTATCAGCGCCTAGTCCTTGAATCTTTAGTCTCGCACTGCACGCCCAGTTTCAACCGAAAAATCGACCTCCCACCCCAATACTCCGTGTTTTACCTCGCCAATCCCCCCATCTGAACTATTTACCTACTTTATTTGGCTATCTTTAATGTCCATAGTTTTAAAATATTGCCAAGTTGTATCCTGAAGAAGGGCATTCTTGCCTGAAAGCTTGTTTTTTTATCATTAAAAGAAAATCACCACGTTTTTATCGCCTTCATTTCAAATATCAATTATATTGCATTTAACTTCACAAACAACAAGAGCATAGTTTCATATCAAGACTTATTCTCAGTACAAACACCAATCTAGAATTATTCTAATTATTGTATTTGTATAAACATAATTCTAAGAAAATTATCACGACATCTCTTATAAGCTGATGAGCCAGGCCCTCCAGTAATTTTGTCATTTCAGTATGAGTAGTAGAAAATTGGCTTATTCAGAAAATAATCATACACGCGTTAAAAATGGTTTAGATTTCTATACATGACACATTGATCATTTAAATTCGGCTCCTCAAATATATTCCGAGGCGCGATTATTGCTAGTTGAAAACTTTACCCAATACCCCTCCTCAAATATATTAATAGATGTGTTTATAAAGGGTTCATATATATATATATTATAAAATATAAGCTGTTTCTTTACGGATGAAATCCATAGTCTCATACTATGGTATACAGTTTGTTGACTTTTGTCTGCATATGCCAGAACTGAAGTTTCCTTCTCATTCTTTATCAGCACTTTCAAATTTTTGACTAGAGTGATAAAGTTAATTCATTGTTCTAATACGTATTTGAAGAGAAATCTGCCTTTTTTGGTATATATTTATATTGTATAAACAAACTCAGCGCCGCAATAAAAGATTTATTAGCCACTATTTCGGTTGTTTATACAAAAATGTAATGCCTTGATTAAGGTTGGCATTCAGCCAACCGAAATATTGGCAATATGTATATATAAACATATATGGCAGAGTAGTTAGTTAGTGGAACAAAAACCAACTAAACGTTTATTTAACTTTTTCCGTGACATTTAGTCAACCCATTTCCTTGATAAATCAAGAAAAGCCAACAACGCACGGCTTTCAGGATGTTTTCCCTCGAGAGTGTGATGCAATCTGTATTTATACGACCAAGGTATAAGGTGTAACTGTAGAGGAGATTGTGTATCTACCCTTCAAGGGCTTGTAAGATCTGGTGTTTGGGGATCTCTGCCTTGTTCTTGAGCTTCTCGATGTGCTAGGCAGACAGTTTCGGTCATCCCACTGGGCTGATAACCTAATGGTATCTTACTTACGTCCGTTTTGGAGTCTTTCCTGAGACGTTTTTCTCGCGTCCTCTTGCTGGCGATAGGGGACTGCTCCAAGTAGTTGATACATCCTGGCTGCACGACCGTCGATTCCGTGTTATTTCACTACTAGAGGCTGAAACAAAGTTTTTTTTTTTTGTTCGCACAACTTCGAAATTCAAACCTAATACCAAATAATTATAATATGTGAAAAATAATAGAAAAAATAATAAAATAAAAAGGTGTGGTGTTAATATTAAAAATAAAGAAAGCATATCCTGACCAGAAGCCCATGTGCTTTTTAGATGGCAGAGAACCATCTTGTGGAACAGAATTCAACTAAACATTGATTTAACCTGTTCCCTGATATTTGGCCAACCCATTTTCTTGAAAGGCTTTTCTTGATTTATCAAGACAATGGATTGGCCAAATATCAGGGAACAGGCTAAATCAACGTTTAGTTGATTTCTGTTCCACTAGATGGCGCTCTGCCATCTAAAAAACACAGGTGCTCTTGGTCAGGATATACCTACTTTATTTTTAATAGTTCTAATAGTAGTAAACCTATACCCACACAACTACTTGCCTCCAACAGTACATAAGTACGAGGGTTAGGTGAAAGGTTCTCGGTTCTCTTTTTAATTTAAGTATTTTTACAGTATATTACACATACAATACAAACCTAAAATTTGTTTTAATACTCACATTTATAATGAAGAGAAAATTAAAAATACAACTGCAATATAAACAAGACGAATCAATAGTTGTTATCAGACATGTAAATTAAAGTATTATTGTAAATATATATATATACAACCCCCACCTACTATAATTCTTCATAAAATCTTCAATCACAGTTTAATTTGTTCTTATTGTATATTCCTCCAATTTTTATTTTCAACTAATTAGGTAGATATGCACATACATAATACAAACACAAATTCATTTTAAATACTCACATTTTATAATTAAGTTGAAGAAATAATTGAAAACATAATTGGATTTAAACTACAAGAATCATATAGTTGCTGTTATATATGTTAATTAAAATAATTATAGTCTAGCCCAGAAGTCCTCCTCTACGTGGCGAGCGGGAGAAGCATCACAAGTAAGGGACTGCCCTGTAGTACGGTGTCGTGAGCTCCGAGTCGCTACGGTAACTGTGAACTGGGAACTCTGAAATGTAGCTTACTAACGGGGCAATGGCACCCCCACATTCCATGTAGCAACAAAATCAGATAATAGTGTATAAATAAATGTTCTCAAAGGATGCCCAAGAAGAAGAATCTCTAAGAGGAACTAACTCACCGGAGGCCTGTGGACTTGCCAATAAGCCTTTTCCTGGCTCTCCAGTACCACCTTGTCAGCTTTCTTGCGGTCTCTCAGTAGGCTGCAAACAGTAAATATATATATGTTACATAAAAACTTTTATTTCATTTTAAAATTCTAATTTATATTACAAACTACTCTGTTTTGTCGACCGCCAGATGTCGATGCTTTCCCTATATAAACCTAATGTTGTTGTTTCCTTTTGGCCGGCTCTAATCTTTCTGTAGATATATAAATACGTAATCCTTTATTTTATTTATTCTACTCGTCTTAAGTAGGGTACAACTTTCTCAAATTATGTGTTTTATATTCTTTAAGCTCAATTAAATCTAATTTTGACCTAAACTATTTTTATTTTATTACCACGACTGCAATATCAAAATAATACTCACGTATCCTTAAACAACCTAAGAAAATTCTATATCAAACAAATTTATGATTACATATATATTTCATAATATTCAGAAATATTCAAATAAAGATGATC